>JAWNMJ010000328.1:0-506225 GCA_035044165.1 Drosophila nr. perissopoda 1 BK-2023a | reverse complement strand
TCCGCAGTTGGCACATTTAGGATCAACATTCAATGGTTTTTCGCACACCTGACTAGCATGTTCTTAACCACATTTAACGCAGCGATGCTGTTTTTGGCAGTATTTCATTGAGTGGCCAAATTCCTGGCAGCGGTGGCACTGGGGGATGTCCAAATGCCGATCAGGGCATTCAACAGTAATGCGCACTAGATAGATGGAGCGTAGGTTGTAAATCTCTTTGTTATTCGCAGCCGGCTCCAACTCTAAATAACAAAGTTTTAGCTCCTTCTTGCTAACACGGCCAACGATTGTTTGCGACTTTAAAGATGCATTTTTAACCAGAACTGAGTACTCCCCTGATTCAAGACGCGAAAAATTACGGAGAAATAATTGCACAAGTGAAATATAAAGAGTTTTAGTAATGTAGAGATCGTCAAATTCCTTTGACCAGCGCTTGATAAAACCCAGGACCCCAAAGGCTCGATTAACAGAGGAAGAAACATGCTTCTCGAACTTAAGCTTGGGATCTAAAAGTATTCCCAAATCATCAACACATTCAATGCGTTTTAGTGGCTTGCCATGAAGAAAGTATGTATTTAAATAGGGCAATCGCCTATAAAAAGACATAAATTTGCATTTTTCACAATTTAGATTTAAAAAATGTACACGACACCAGGTTTCAAAACTATCCAAGTCAGCCTGAAGACTCTGTCCAGCAAACGAGTCGGTAGACGACAGACGCAGGCTTACATCTGTAAACCGCCAACGTTTGGAGGGACAACCAAACTATGGTGGACTCGCCACACCCCAACTTGAGGGTAAGAGTGGGGCGAGCGGAGTCCGGGATGCGTAGCGGTGGCGGACTCTACTGGTGGTAGCTCGTGCCGGGAGGTGAGGGGGGCTCTTGCTACATCCGGGAACTCCTTTGATGACATAACTTTATTTTTTAGAGTCCATTTGTTAAATTTCTTTTGGAGTAATATCTCCAACATCGACACATGGGAACATGACTAAACTCCGCATCCCTAACGGTGGAGTTTAGCATGGTGGTCTAATCTAGGCGGGAAGCGCTGCTGTTCCGTTGGCATCGGCTGTTGGTTTCGGGGTGCGAGTTGTTGTGCACCCCGCTAACGCGCTCTGTACCCTCCCAACCAATTGGACGGCCTGCGCGGCCATGTTTTCTGGAAAGTCCCCAAAAGCAATTCTACAGGGTTCACTTAACTCATATCCCGGCCAGGACACATTGTTGCATTTGTTGTGGATCGAATACCGCCACAAATTTTTTTGTTGCCTACTTCCGGGCATTTGCTTTAATTTAAATTTAGCTTGCGATTATCACACGGCTTAAATTTAGCTTACGATTCTCAAGCGGTTTAAGCACAAACCTAGTGGCATGCTAGATGCAGCAAACCAAAAAGAGGAGAGAGGGCGTGGCCAATTACATGGTGGCTAAGTTCAAAGTGGGGCCACATGTTCTCTCGTATTTTTTTTCATATTTTTTTTCAATATATTTTTTTTTTATATATTTTTTTTCAATATTTTTTCGTATTTTTTTTCATTTTTTTTTCTTATATTTTTTTTAAAGTTAAGTGATGGATATTAATTTAATAATGAATATAATCTAGGAAAAATATTCATATGAAACGTGACTAGATCCGTTTGGAGGAGAGAATCGTCGGGAGTATGGAGTAGATTGATCGCCAATTCCATATAAGGGCGATGTACCTACAAAAACCACACAGCTACATTGCAGGAAGGGCGGGTACGTCGTGGCCAGATACACCAGGCCGGCCAACTGTTTCGTTTAATTTGTGTGTGCATGTAGGCTTATATGTAGTGTTGTGAAGGTCGAGTTTGTTTCGATATCTGTACCGTCTATGGGCAGGGTTGGAGCTACCCCACCCTAAGAAATCTGAGCCAGCTGAGAAACAATAGACGTGTTACACTTTGCTCCAAATCAAGAGTTTCACCACTAAAAACGCTTACAATTCCTAAGTTGGAACTAGCCGCTGCTCATCTACTATCAGAGCTCGTCTCTAACATCGCTCAATGCGCACCGCACCCTTTTCGGTTCTATTGTTGGTCTGACTCGACTATTGCACTCTCTTGGATTCGACAAGCTCCATCTGAATTTAATATTTTTGTACCCAACAGGATATCTCAGATTCAGGAGCGCACCAAGGGGATGATTTGGAACCACGTTCCTACCCATTTGAACCCAGCTGACATATTATCACGTGGCTGCGGAGCACTCGAACTTTTGGAATCAAATCTTTGGCGTGAAGGACCTGCTTTTCTACGCTCATCTACTGATGATTGGCCGCCAGACATGCCTACCCGCTCAGCTCAGCTTGATATATCAATCAGTTTCAAGTACCAAAACTCTTTTGGCAAGATGCAACGAGTCTTTGGATACATATACAGTTTCTCTCAGCCCAAGGCTTATAAAGCCCGGTACAGATCTTTTACTTAGAGGAATACAAATGGTTCACAGCGGACCACAAAATTGCTGGCCGCACTGCTACAGCGATTTTGGCCCATTGGTGGGCGAAAAACCGTGTCAGCAGACATCGGCAAATGCATTCGTTGTTTTCGAATAAAGCCCAAGCTTCTCGAGCACATCATGGCACCGTTACCAGCAGATCGAGTGCAACCAGGCCGCCCATTCTGCACAACTGGAATTGATTTTTGTGGACCATTCCTCACCAAGTCAGAAGTCAGGAACCGGCCGTCTACAAAGTGTTGCATATCAATATTAGTTTGTTTTGCCACCAAGGTAGTACATTTGGAATTGGTTGAGGACTTATCAACCGCATCGCTCATCGCTTCATTAAAGCGATTCATCGGCATCAGAGGCAAACCCAATTCAATCTGGTCTGACAATGCATCAAATTTGGTTGGAGTGCGGAATGAACTGAACGAGTTGAGGCTACTCTTTTTGAGCGACCCTCATATTAAGGAGCTTTCGAACTCTTGCCTTTCGATTGGAATCAAATGGATTTTCATTCCGCCTCGGTCTCCTCATTTTGGTGGTTTGTGGGAGGCTGCTGTAAAATCTGCCAAACACCATTTCTATTGCGTCGTTGGAAACTCTGTTCTCACATTTCATGAGCTTCGTACCCTTGTATGCGAAATTTCTGCAATGTTAAACTCACGACCTCTTTGTCCCATTTCAGAGAATCCAAGCGATCTAGAAGTTCTCACTCCTGGGCATTTTCTGATTGGAACTCCATATGCCACAATCGAAGAACCCGACATAACGCATATCGACATCAATCGCCTAAGTCGCTGGCAGCGCGTATGTCAAATACAGCAGGCATTCTGGCGCAAATGGAGCACCAGCTACTTATCATTGCTGCAGGAACGCTCAAAATGGCGCTCATCGACGCCTAACCTGAAGATCAACTCAATCGTGGTCCTGAAAGACGACAACGTGCCACCCCTGCAATGGCGTCTTGGCCGGGTCGAGAGCACCATTACTGGAAAGGACGGCGTGTCGCGAGTTGCAATAATTAAAACTGCAGCTGGCACCGTCAAGAGCTGTTGGCAAGATCGCTGTTCTGCCCCTTGGGACCAAATCAGTTGAAACCCTTGCACTTCCAACAAGGGGAGCATGTCGGAGGCAGCAGCAGCCAACAACCAATTAATTAAAACATCGATTACAAATGTAACGTAGTTTGTAACGTCATTGCTTGCCCATCCCTAATCTTGGTCTTTGCATTCTTTTGTCAATTATCTAATTCACTCTCGTTTTACCACTCGTCGGTTGTGCATTGGAAAAGGAGATACGCGCATCAATAGTCAAGGTTAAGCTAACAAATAAGGCTTATAATATAAATACAAACGCTTACGCTAATTTTAATTTGAAGTAACCAAAACAATAAAAATTGAATCAACACATGAAAGAAAACAATGTAAAGTGATCGAGTTTTACATTTATTAAAATAAGTCACAACCCTCTGGACCTCTGGACAGTTCGACGTTAATTTTAACGTTAAAGTGCAACAAATCTTAAATTTGATGTTATGTACTATTGTAATATGTTAAAACCAGTTATATGTTTATGTTATATATTTGAAATTCACTGTTATTATTTATACTTATACAAAACAATATTTTATAACCTTTCAATAGCTTGATCAATGTTAAATAAAATTGCTATATAAAATAAAAGAAGTGAAATATTTGAAATATGGAAATGAAAAGAATAAATAAATAAGAGAAAAATAAAAAAAGGATTATACATATACATATATACATACCAATATAATTTACCCATGCAATCTCATTTTGTTGTATCACTGCATGGTTGAGGGTATTGTGTGTAGTAGAAAAAAATAAGAGAACAAAAATAAGAATAGAAAAAAAATAGTAAAAAAATATTATAACGTGTTGCATGCATATAAATGCAAGTTACCATCGACGTTGAAAGACCTTCCATCGCTGGATGTTAACGCGTAAGTTAACAAATAAATTTTGTCTCTTGTAATTTGTGACATGTACGAATTATTATAATCAAAGGTAAGTGTTAAGTTTTCACCAAGTTTGTTCGTAACTGCGGCAAAGTTACAAAATATACATTATAACCCTAGATAACTGTGCAGTGAAATAAATCAAAGAAAAAAATCATATCTCACAAAAATATATATTTAAAATTTGTATATATATATATATGTATATACATATATATATAAATATAGACACCAGCCAATTTGCGTTGAACAAAATCATTATTTTTTTTGGCAATAATGCCCCAACTAAATAACAATAGCTAAATTTATCTGCCTATATATTTTCCATAAAAAAATTTCAGTGCAGGAAGTCCAAGTAAAGAGCGCCTTATCGGGGCAAACAACAACCCTCACCCCAAAACCATCAACCAAAGATAACGAAACTGCCGCGCTTTTTGTATAGTATTGGATCCGAATGATAAACTCTACCGTTTGATGGGGATTTGTATCATTTATTTTGAATGTGTTGCTTCGGAGTTAGACTCCAATAACCGGGACTCTATAAAAATAAAATGATGACAGGAAAGGAGTTCCTGGATGGTAGCAACAACCCACTCCCTCCTCCCGGCACGAGTTACCACCAGTAGGGTCCCCAGCCGCTACATAGTTTGGAGCCTTTCCAATTTTAGTTACAAGGTTGCAGCCTGCTTCACTGAGCAGGGAGGCAGTGATAGATGTTCCCACCAGATTGGACACTCCTGCTACAGGCCCGAGGAATCACCCGAAGCAGCTCCTATCGAAGGACGAGGACGCTCGGTCACGAAGAAGAGGACATCCTAATGTCCCCACAGGAGCTGACAGAAGAGCTGCAAGAGGATGCAGCAGAAGCTGGAGGGCAACTCCAGGCCCCAATCGTCGCGTCAGCTGGAGCCCATTCTTTAGTAGATGACAAGGGAAATCAATACCGGGCTGGCTCAGGTAAACAACCATCACGCTAAGGCAGTGACTGTAGCGTTTAAATTGTGGCTTTATTGAGTTCTTGCACGCATACCAGTATATGATCAACATTTTAATGTCCATATTAAGACTGAGGTCGACCGATGCTATTTAATATTTCATATTATTTTGATAAGTTTTATGTTTTTAAAGACGAAACTCCCACACAAACAGAAGTTATGATTCAGAACATATTCCCATATTGACCTCTTTTCTATGACCGTGCACAAGAATTTTGTGTACGCATAAGCATCCACGTGCATGCATTTATTATTTTTATTTATTTATATATTATTGATAAGATGATTTTAAGGGATGCTAAAGTTTTGAGTAAGTAAGTTTATTTATTATTGATCATCAAAATAAAGCGACCGGAGCAATGTAAAATAGCTCATTGAAGTGCTAAGTATCTAAAAAAAAGGTCAAAGTTGGCAATTTTTTGTACAAGCTTATGTTATATGAATCTTACCGTTGCAAAACTTTGAAGAGATAAAGTTGAAAACTTAAAAGCTGTTATTCGCACAGGTCGCTGACTACAAAGTATCATGAATTGTAAGCTTGTGCGAAACTCCTTGTTGCATGGTATTTTGCATGTTCCTTCCCAGCCGCAATTATACAGATGATAAGCCGTGATTGTTGACTTTAGGACAACGGAAAAATACAAATTTATTTTTGAAGTTTACGAAACTTGCGCAGCGTTATGCAATAATGCACATTGCAGTGAATAATTAATTTTTAATAAAATTTGGTAATTCTAACTTAAAAATTTGTGGGATATATATATTTATATATGTTTCAAGTTTCAATTCACTTACTTTAAGGGACGGGTGCGGTACAAACAGCTTGGCAGGCATTGTACCAAAATACTGTTATACCTTTGGCTTCAGAGTATGATAATTGAGGTCATAAAGATGATTTTAATATGTGTGGACATACCAAATTGTAATGTCATACAAAATATATAATCCTAATTTCTAAGTTTTTAAGTGAATTATTCACCATTTGTGAAACAATTTGATTTGTATTTATAATTTTTTATTTATTGATGTAAAGAAAACCGGGAAAGTTATGTGTGAAAGGGAAAAGCCCAATATGAAACTGTTTATTTAATTTTGACTTTGCAAATGTTAGAGATTGAATTGCTCGATAAGCTTTGTTGAATCTTATATGTTTACGTCAATCTAAATAATATACAATAATAAGGATCAAGTTCTTAACGCTTACATGTTGTATTAATGTATCACCGTTGCCGCAAAGTATGTATAGCTGCGATATTGCCGATGAGATGTAAACGACGAACTTAATGTAGTCGCCAATAAACATGTTTTTACCCTGTAAATAAGTATGACAGTAAATTAAACTATCAGATAACTAAAAATAAATACTTACAGTAACGAGCTGAAAGCCCACCATGCAAATAAGAAGTGCCGAAATGGTCAGATTCACAAGAAGTATGGGATTAAAGAAATCTTCCAACCGCTTAGCAAAACTAAAAATACACCTTTATAAGTCAAATTGAAAATATATTCAAATCAGTTTGGTTACTAAGCAAAGGTGGCACACTGCTATTGCACAGAGAGGAGCAGAACACAGGATGATACACCTTCCGCTTAGACAGGGTCTTGGTCGGAAACCTAGGTTTTTGGCAGTGCTTATGTGCACCGAGACAAAGGGGGATAAAATGGTAACCCTGGATATTGACCAGCAAGCTTTTATAAGAAGAAAAATGCGGTAACAATGAAGAGGAACTCATCAGCATCCTGATGCCGGAGCAGCGAACCGATGCAAGAGTGCCATAGGGAGAGCCAGAGCTGGAAAGATTTTGAACGCCAGCGCCGCTCAGCACCTATCATGCGAGGCGGGAACTAACCTATGTTGATGCAAGAAGAATATCCCTGAATGTAATCAATGTGCAGGTTATTGCGAGACTTTTGATATATACTTCGAAAACGAAGGATTCTGAATACTCATACACGACTGAAGGGTCTCTTCTAAACATTCATTGATGGATTAAGGACTGTTTCTCTTTGTATAGGTCAATTAGGAACCTTAGAATAATCAATTGGTAATACTATTATTTCTTTCTAGGTACAAATTTGTATAGATAATGAAGAAGTAAAGGGATGCGGTGAAGCCTTATGGGACTAGTTTTTATTGTAGGAAGCCTCCTATTGCGCTTTGCATTTAAATAGCAGATGCCATTCCACTCCACTAGTCTTGTAAAGAGTTCTTTAATGGTGCTTTTGCTATTCATACAATAAAAACTATCCCATTTTGCACACCTACGTCTTACATTTACTTATTTAACTAAATATAGAAGGTATGTGACATTCGAATGCTTACCAAATAATCTTATTATGGTGTTGGGCAATGCTGTGAAGCTCCCGTATTTGTTTCAAGTGAATGTCATTAATGTTAGGTTTTAAACACAATTGTTCATTTGTGGAATCCATTAAAACATCAATTCTCTCATGCAGTAGGCGAAATTGTCCGCATGTGTATGTTACAAAGAATCCGAATATAGAATCTTCAGCAAATAGAGTTGTAACTACACAAATGCCAGCATATGCTGTAAATATGTACGTAAGCGAATATGATATCCAGTTGTTGTACGGGTTGAAAGGAAACAGCATTTTATATGGAAATGGCTTAGTCGATGCGTCGATGCCAACAATCCAGAATAGCTCCACCAGTGGCAGTATGCAATACATGAGTATCAGACAAGACAGCAAAACACTCATCACTCGGTATGTAGTCATCCCATTACGGCACTCATTGGAAACCTTGCCATTTATGTTGCTATTCAGAAGTTGCATAATAATATTAATTAGAAATAATTAAGCACGTTGCAGTAGGACGTAACCGACTGCGGAATTCTCTGATACCAGTATTGTACCTGCTAATCACAGGCGACAAACAACCATCTTTTGGGGGTGATAGTGGGAGAGTTGTCAGTGAATGTGTTTTTCTTATTCATTGAATAGAATTAATGTCAAATAACATTTGGTAAGCGAATTTCTAAAATAGTGGGCTCTTGAAATTTTTGAGCGGGTTGGCGTAGACAAGAAATTTCCTTACAAATCTGGAATAATTTCTTTCAAATTGTATGCTTCCCGGTTTGTTTTTTTCGTAGCAATATTATGAGGAAGTGCCTAGAAATTTACTTTTAAAGTTTTTTTAGTCTTGTCTGATGTTTCGAGATATAGCCAATAGGAGATGCATAAGCGTAGCCAAGTATGGACAGGTGCAGCTTCTCTCCTCACCAGTCCTCATAACGTGGCTTAAGGGTGTGAACAAATTACAATTCGTATTATATAATGTTGCCAACATACTGTAAAGTGCTGGTACGCTCGTGACATTTATGTAAGTATGCATGTGTGTGCACAACAGTTGTTTCAGACTTTATAAGAAACAATTGTCAATGGTATATGGACGCAAGGGACACATTAATGCAGATTATTGAATCTATCGCTTTTAAACACAAAAAATTTACATTGTGTAGACAGTAAACATTCAATAACCAATATATGTGTTCTAAGAAAAAAAACATCCTTTACGAATAGATGTGGATTACGTACTTTAACATTTTTGTACTTACTTTGGTATCCAAATATCGACTACAAACTGTTGAATTATTTCAAGAAATTTTTGCTGGTTTAGTCGTAGATGCATTAAGCGAACAAAATTTAAAGCACCCATTAAAGTACTACAGCAACTTTCCGTAATCATAATAATATCCCCAAAGTTGTTGACCAAAAATGCCGTTTGAAAGCTAATTGTAATGCCTACTGATATAATAACATACCATGCCCACAAAGTGTAGGCTAAGCTAAACATGTACTTCATCGTCACTGAAGCTGGCCTAAATTTTAGCGACTTGGTTTCTAGAGGCCAACAACCATTTAATTTTAGCCAAATGCACTGCATAGGCATGCGAAAGCCGTTATCTCGAAGTGGCTGTGGATTGAACATCGCGATTCGACTGACTTTAATACTCGATTGCACGCCAATGAGCACACTGCCTTTTATGTCCTCGTAAATAAGGCGAGAGTATGAGAAGTATAATTTGAATCATTAATGAATCGATTAAAAAGTTCTTTGATGTTCCAACGTCTTGGCGAAAGCCAACAGAATATTTAAGTTTAACCTTAATTGCATCAAATTATATATGCTTTGTTATTACCATTTCTTTACGAAAGTCATCATAATATTATACTATAATAGTAATTACATCAAAATATAACATCAAATAAACGCAAATAGGCACCCAGTAAATACATATCAATTTAGACGTTTAACAAACATTTTTGAGTCCAAATCCTTGTTTGATGAGATCAACTAAATCCCTAGAAAAAAATAAAATGAAATTGGTGCTCGGAATTTTTTGTTTGGTTGTGTTGTTTACACCGCAGGCTATTGGTGCGATGTAAATGTCGATTAGAATATAGGAGTAGAAGAAAAGGTTGTAGGTTTAATGGTAGGCAATGATTTCCTGTTTATATTCTCTGCGTTCGCAGTGCGCAGGTATCTAACCATTGCATACCTTATGGTAGTTAGCTTTTAAAAGCGCAGTGAAAGCCCAGCTTAGGATAAAAACGTAGATCTTCAGATAGTTGCTGAATGCAAGAACTTAAGCCCAGCTGCACTCTTGAAGCTCTCTGGGTTTTTTGAAAGTCGATCGCGTTATTGCACATCTCCTGTGCCAATACAGCGCAAAGACGAAATAAATATTAATAATGTACGTGGCTCGTGGTTCAATAAATAAGCGTAATAAATCGCACAAAAAAATAAATGAATAAACATTTTTTGAAATAAAAGAACAAATATATGTCAGAGGCAGCAGTATCCAACTAATAATTAAGGACAACATTGAATATAAATCTAACGTAGTTTATAACGTCATTTGCTTGCTCATCTCTAATTTTTGTCTTTGCCTTGCACATGAAACTTTATCTAATTTACTCACTTGTCGGTCACGGTTATAATATTCAAGGTTAAGCTAACAAATAAGGCTTATAATATAAATACAAACGCATACGCTAATTTTAATTTGAAGTAACCAAAACAATAAAAATTGAATCAACACATGAAAGAAAACAATGTAAAGTGATCGTGTTTTACATTTATTAAAATAAGTCACAACCCTCTGAACACAAAAAAGTGCCTCCTCTAAACATTTGGTGACCTCGACGTGATTTTTATTTTAATTTCTTTCATGGTGTTGTGTCGTTGCTAAAGCGCAAGTGAAAGGTTATAAACTATTGTGTTAATAATCATTCTAGGCGTCTTATGCATAATTCGATGCAAAGACAACAAACGCGCTCGCACACACACACACATTCGCACATTTTCGCTCTAGTTTTACTCTTTTTCGTCCGTTTGCCCATATGCTTGTAAATGTTACAGCTGGCTTCTTATCTGTAAATTGCCCAACAATGTATTGGTTGCGCTGTGCCAAAACTTTCGTTAACGCTGCGGTCAGTGAACTTGTACTTGCCGTTAATCTCGTCTGCATTTCGTTTGTCCGTTGTTTTGCAAACAACATACATATTCGACAGTGCTAATCGCGTGAGTCAGTCGTGACCAGCAATTGAAATGGCTGAGAACGAATCGAATTCAAATGCGGCTCCTCCCTCTGACTTGGACTTTTACAAGGCAAAAGCAGAATCAGTAGCTCGGCAACTCAATGCTTTAAATGCGTTTTTATCTGCTGATGCATTTCGATGAAGCTGAGTTGCAGACTGGACTGGATTTAATCAGCCAAATGCGCTCCAGCTTTGATGCTGCACAATCCAAACTTGAAAAGCTTAATCTTATGGAGCTGGCCACGGACGCAAGGTCACAATTTGACCAAGTCAGCTGCGAGGTGACATCCAAGCAGCGCGTCTCTCTAGATTACCGCAATTTGAACTTCCACGTTTTGGCGGTGCATACATCGGCTGGCCCGATTTCTTCGCTGTGTACAACACTGTCGTCGGTCAAAATGAGGAATTAACTAAAGTGAAGAAGTTTCGGCATCTTCGATCATGCCTGGCAGGACCTGCGTTAGAAGCGATTCGAGCTTTCGAACCAACGGAAGATAATTGCGACAAAGCCATGGAATTGTTAATAAATCGTTGTGACAACAAATTGTTGCATTTCAGGCACACGTACGTTCCATATTCAGGCTCTCAGGTGTGGAAAAGGGCTCGGCGAGCAGTCTGCGTCAATTGAGTGACAGTATTAATTCACACCTGCGCGCGTTGCACGCAGTGGCATCTGCTGACGACACTGCAGATGGTTTGCTGATTCACCTGATCACATCCAAATTGGATCAAGCCACGCAGGAGAAGTGGGAGGAAACATTGCCCCTGAAAGGGCTGCCAAAATGGACTGACATATCTATATTCTTGGAAAGGAGATTCCGCATGATGGGAAATTTAGAATTTGCCATGGTCATTCGCCTTCGCTTGTTCTTCACAACGGACGTGTTTATTTTTTGCGCATCGTAATCATTTATTTTCGTTCCTTTTTGAATTGAAATATTTATTTATTGTGATCGCATAAATTTTGTGACATTGTGCTATACCGTTTTGATATAAAACACACTGTTGAACAATAATATTGGTCAAAGAACTAAATATTGTGTTTAAAGTGTAACAACAGATAGCAGCCCAAATTCAAGCTCTTGTGCAGTATTTGTGTTCGCCTGCAATTTTGTTATTGTATTTTTACGCTCTTGCGTGATTCAAATCGCATCTTTCTCTCGCGCTCTCATTAACATTGTTGGTGGTAGCGGTTGTTTATTTCTCTCTAGTTTTTCTATTTCGTTGTGTTTCTCATCTCATTTTTCGGTCGTCGCACGGCCTTTTTTATTTTATTTTTTTGCTTAACATTGTTTTTGTACGTAAGTACACAACATCTTTTGTAATACTTTAACCCTTGTGTGTTCAAAGGGTTTATTTTGTGCTTGTTTATTCTGTAGTTCTTTTTAAATTTTATTGATTTAAATTACTTACCCCGGTAATTATGTCGAATGTCTGTTATAATAAAAATTGCCAGGTCCGTGCAAGTATTAGGATGGGCTTTGTATGTTGCTGGCTGTGTGATAATGTATCACACGAAAAATGTGCTGGCCTAAATGGCCGGGTCAATAGATTGATTCCAAATCAGGCCTAAAGTGGACATGTGAAATGTGCATGTTGAGAGGGACATGATGGGATTCATTAGGCAGACCAAAAATGGCTTTGGAGATCTTTTCGGTAGGTTTAAAAAACTTTCCGATGGGTTCTCAGCTATGCAAAATGATTTCAAAGGTTTGAAACTTATGAATGAATCTCCGAAGCGTAAAAAGGCCAATTTTAGGCTGTCTATTGGCCCAAATGAAATTCCCATCCCTTCACAATTGCCCACAAAGTCCGTACCTAATTTAGAATTGAATAATCTGTCTTCCCCATCTGTAAAAATACTAGATAGAAGCGACGATAACAACACTATGCGCATGGATGTTGCTGCTTCTATCCCCGAAATTGTGGTCGATCCAGTGATTGTTGACACCGTTGTTGCAATTCGACATTCAGGTGCTAACACATCACCTGAATCAAATGGTCGCTTAACCAAAGCAATAGCTCCACCGGATGCTACTGTTAAGGTTCCTAACGTGACCCTGGTAGGTGTTCCACTCAAAAAACAAATATTTGTTTCACGGCTTTCCCCTGACACCACATCTGAGGATGTCAAGGCTTTTATCCAAGCCAAATTTAAAGCTGTCGTTACTGTGGAAAAATTCCAATACTCTTATATTTGGGAGATTTCTTCATTTAAAATAAATGTTCCGGCAGAACACTTTAGCACCATCTGTGGTAAAGAATTCTGGCCGGACCATGTAATTGTAAAAGAATTTACAAAAAAGATTAATCGGTCTCCGATTGCTGTACTTCCATCTACTGCTAGTTCAAGTAAACCTCTTGCGGTATCTGGTAGCTCAAAAAACTAACTCTCTTACTTGGCTATCAAAATGCAAGAGGTATCTGTAGTAAGCTTTCAAATCTATACCTAAATAGTTTTTCCGTTCTTTTTAATGTCGTGGCCTTTACCGAAACGTGGTTAAGGCCCGACATCCTTGATTCCGAAATCCTTTCTAGTGAATTCTCTATCTATAGAAAAGATCGGACTACCCGGCGTGGTGGGGTCGTACTTATTGCTATCAACGTAGATTTATCTTCGGAGATAGTAATGATAGATGTTTCTAGGGATATAGAGCTTATTGCTGTTAAATTACATATTAATGATATTGGTATTTTTGTAACCTGTTCTTACATTCCTCCTTCTTCAGATAGTTCTGAAGTTCTGACATAGACGCCTTGCCCTGACTCAAGTGTTTTGTCAACCACGACTCAGAGTGAGTTTTTGGAGGGCTTATTTGGGATATCATTGTGTCAAATCAATGCTATCCCGAATTCGTTAGATAAGATGCTTGATCTGATTTTTGTAACGGATCCCTCCTTCTTTTCTGTCTCCCGTTCTGTGCCCATATCCTATCCTGAAGATTCCTATCACCCAACGTTGGAGGTGTTGTTTGATTTGCCTACTACGGTACCAAGTCAGGATAACAAGCTTTCAGGGCGAGTTCGTCAATTTCGGAAAACAAACTTTGTTAAGTTAACTCGTCTCTTATCGCAGACTGACTGGTCCCGGCTTTATAATTGTGCTGACATGGATATTGCAATCGGGGTCTTTTATAATGCGTTGGACGGTTTATTTAACTTGTGTGTTCCTGTTCGTGAGCCATGTAGGTCTACCAAGCCTTTGTGGTTTACGCGGGAGTTGATCAGGTTAAAGAATAATAAGTCAAGAATGTATAAGAAATTCAGGGAAACTGGCTATTCCTTGGATTACTCTCGTAACTTGATTGCACGATCCAAGTTTTTGGCTATGAATAACAAATGTTATAAGGATTACCTAAGAAGCTGTAGTTTACAGTTTCAACGGGATCCTAAACGTTTTTATGATTTTGTTAGTGCTAAGAGAGGCTCAACAATATGTCCTGCTACCGTATTTTTTTAAAACAAGACTGCAGACTCAGATCTGGCCATTGCCGATTTATTTTCCGCATTTTTTCAAACTACATATTGTTCCCATAATCATCAGTTGGTTTTGCCATATCCTCACCTGGTTAGTGGCTCTAACTGCATTTTTGGTCCTTTGATAACGGAGAAATCTTTGCTTAATGAACTAAATGTCATTAAGCCGGTACTTTTACCGTTACCTGATGGTGTACCTGGCTGTGTCCTTAGGTACTGCGCTGATGGTCTTTTGAAGCCTTTGTTTAATCTTTTTGAATTATCTGTGGAGTTATGCTCTTTAAAAAAGGAAACAAATCAAATGTTCAAAATTATAGAGGCATATCTAAGCTGTCCGCTGTTCCTAAGATTTTTGAGAAATTGGTAACTTCTCAACTACAACATCTTTGCAGATCCTTAATTTCTCCCTGCCAACACGGGTTTATGAAATATAGATCTACCACCACTAACCTGTTAGAATTCACTTCTTTTATTATTAAGGGATCTCAAACCAAGATGCAAACGGAGGTTGTTTACACTGACTTTAGTAAGGCATTTGATTCTGTTAATCATTCATTGCTTATTCACAAACTTAATCTTCTGGGATTCCCAAGTAACTTAATTTAACTTAATTAATTAACATTAACTTAATTCTCGGGTACTAATGTATGCCGATGATGTGTAACGGTCGGTGCCCGAAAGGGTGTGTTAATTTATATCGCCGGCTAGCGAGGCGAAATAAACAGCTGGTCGGATGCCGAAGTAAATAGTGCAGCCGGCTAAAAGTCGTGTCCATCGGAGCACCCCCTCATCCACAAGAAAAATGAAGGGCAGCGCTAAGCTACTAAATTGTGGTGTCCAACGGAGCACTCCCTCGTGATCTAGAAAAAATGAAGTGCAGCTATAACCTACTATGTGAAGCAAAGGGCAGCTTTAACCTACAAAGTGCAGCTTTAACCTACAAAGTACAGCTTTAACATCCAATGTGCAGCTAACCTACAAAGTGTAGCCATAACCCCTAAGAGTTTTTTTTCTTTTCGTTTTTTCACGTGGTTTAAGTTTTGTTGTATTTTTTTTGGTTAAGTTTAAAAATTAAGAGAAAGAAAATAAATTATCAAACTCAACCATGTTAATAATCAAAAAGGACAAGTGCGAACAAAGAAATAAAAAAAAAAACCAAAAAATTATTTTTTTAAACCAGTAATTATAAAATCCAAATAGGGAAACACCTAACACTACCAGTATATATATAAATATGGATATTCAACGGTGTGAAAACCGAATCTCGTGTGTGTTGAGGTGAGAACAACAATAAAGAATATCAAAGTGTCGACTGCCTACCAAGGCAAATGTGCGCCCACGTTGGAAGGCCTTTCACCGCGGAGAGTCACATAAGTTGGAACTACCATTTGTTGATCCTTTATACAACCACCATATAGACTTTGTCCTATGAGATTAAGTAAAAACCAAAAAAAAGAAAAAAAATAATCTAAATGCTAGCTGTATATCGCATTGTTGGATGTGCATATGTATATATATTGTTTGTTTCTGCATTTGAGTAGTTACCTTCGTTTGTTCAATTGTAACGTCATGCTACATTATAAAACTCTAAAATCGAAAAAAAAAGATATAAATTCACTAACTATAGTCGCACTTGCCCTTTTAGGTAATTTGGGTTGAAGCTAAAATGAACAAAACAAAACCAATAGATAATTAGAGAATGATTTAACCAACATCCAACGAATGTATGCAATAGAACTTAAAAAAAAAATGTAAAGTAGGCAACAATTTTTTTTATATAAACGAAAGTATACAATAAGATTTTTTTTTTTGTAAACACAATACGAAGTATGCAATAAGATTTGTTTTGTAAACAGAATATAAAGTATGCAATAGGATTTGGAAAAGATAATATATGAAGTCTGCAGTGACATATTTGCCGAAAAAAATAGTGTTAGTGGCACTTAAACAAAAATATCATTAAATAGAATTTAAGACTACTGTCGAGAAAAAATATGTTTTTTTTTAAATCAAATGTTTTATTTTTTTTGTATTCAATTATTCTTATAAGTTAGATTAATTTTTTTTTGTTTAAAATTTTTTTTTATTATAAATTTTTTTGGTATGACAGTAATTATAAGGAAAATTATATGAAGTGAAATTGAAATATAAAACAATGAGTCTATAAATTTGTCATGTTGTAACATGTCTATTGTTCGCAGTGGGCAACCTCAGCTAGCTCAGATTTCTCGGGGTGGAGTAGCTCCAACCCTGCCCATAGACGGTACAGATATCGAAACAAACTCGACCTTCACAACACTACATAGCAGCCTACATGCACACACAAAATAAACGAAACACTTGGCCGGCCTGGTGTATATGGCCACGACGTACCCGCCCTTCCTGCAATGTAGCTGTGTGGTTTTTGTAGGTACATCGCCCTTATATGGAATTAGCGATCAATCTACTCCATACTCCCCACTTTCGGAACTTCCTCGCGAATTTCGCGTTAAAGGCTTTGCTGAAGTCACTAAGCACGAAATTCCTTCTATAAACTTATTGTCTGGCTACGGCGTGAAACTTTCGAGCCCGCTTGTTGTACTGCTGCTGGCTGCGTTCAAACGCCTTGTGCAGATGCAGCCTTACCTGTTCTTGCACGACCCGGATCTTGTCCTGCGTACCTAAGTCGGAAATCGCGTGCTCGCCCATAGATCGCAGTTTTCGTGCGAGCTTATAACAGGTCCCATTCGGGAACATGTGCTGTCCAAACACCGCAAAAAATGGTGTCACCCCGGTTGCCGAATGGACAGCATTGCTTATCTAAGTACGCGCGGATTGCCGCAAGCACCGTTCGATTCACCCGCTCGGCTGCATTGCTTTGCGGAGAATATATGGCCGTTCTCATGTGGGTGATTCCAAAAGCTTCGACCATATTTTTCGAAATTTTTGGAAACGAATTATTTATTTATTTATTTATTGTCAACTAAGAGTCAGTCGATACAAAAAGTACAAAAAACTTAAGAAAATTAATTTTATTAAATTTAAAATAATATTAAAATTAAAAATAATGTTAAAAGTAAGGATGATTAAAGTGATTAAAATGATTTGATTTCTGGGGGTATTTAAAAGCAAAATTGGTCCAACATTTGTTGCATGAATTGGGGAAAACCCAGAAAAAAAAACAATTAGACCAAACATAATTTGTAAGAGTTAGTAGGAATTAGACCGCTACGAGTGCATACAAAAAGTTATTCCCGAGATAGGGCATTTAAAATACAGTTTTTAATTATAGAATTGGAGGACTCTGTAATGATCATATGGTATAATTTTTTATACTCATTACAGAGTACTCGAAACGGTTCATGCAAGGAGTAATTCGAAGTTTCCCCGCGTCAGGGAATGCCTGGATAAGATAATAGATCCCAAGTACCACCGTCGTTGTGTACTCATGGAAAGTTTATTTGAGACTGAATCAGATGCTTAACATAAAGTATTGATTAACATAATTGGTACGCATTAATGAGGGACTTAACATATGTAGAGATGCACGGTTGCATTGAATGTAAATTAACATAATTTCAACACCCTTCCACAATGCAAACATGCTTCAAAAATACGATTTACGATCAACCTGATCGCCAGCCCAATCGGCATCAGCAAAGCCCTCGAACGCCCTTCCACACTTTTTGTAGTGTATCTTTAGGTCCACTGTAGACGCTAAATACCGCAGGACATGCTTCACGCCTGCAAGGTGTTCGCTATGCGGATCCATGTTCCGTTGAGCCAATTTTGCAACCGAGTGCAAAATATCCGGTCTTGTTGTCAGAGCCAACCACATTAGCTCCCCCACTTGTGCTTGGTACGATGTCTTATCCACCTTTTGACATTGGCTGCCGTTGCAAGCCGTCTGGTACCCAGCATCCAATGGCGTAGCTGCTGGTCTGCAATTTTCCATGCCATGGTTACGCAAAAGATCCTTGATGTATTGCGTATGACCCAGAGTGATCTCTCCAAGTTCACCCTCACGTTGGATTTCCATGCCAAGAAACAGTTCTAATGGCCCCTTGTCAACGCACTCAAACGACTTCATGATATCAGCTTTTAAGCTGACCAAGTCCGATTTCGATTGACAAGCTATAATGAGATCATCAACGTAAACTAGGATTAGCGCCAAATTACCTCCCTTTCGCTTATAAAGACAGGGCTCATTGTCGCATGCGATGAAGCCAATTCCACACAAGACGCTGTCGAGCTTGGAGTTCCACTCCCTTCCAGATTGCTTCAATCCATATATCGCCTTTTTTAGCAGCAACACTTTGCCCGCCTGATTGCCGTCAGCATATCCTTGCGGTTGCTTCATATAAACAGTATCTCTTAGATCGCTGTTCAGGTATGCAGTACAAACATCCATCTGGTGTAGGTACAACTGCAACTCTGCCGCTAACGCCAATATAAATCGCACGCTCTCCAGCCTGCAAACCGGTGAAAACGTTTCGCCGTAGTTAACACCATACTGCTGTGCGCATCCTTTTGCCACCAGACGTGCCTTAAACCGTTGTATTTGGCCGTGAGCATCCCGCTTCAAGGTGTAGACCCACTTGCAGCCAATTGCACGATGACCTTTTGGTAAATCTGCCAGCTGCCAGGTTTGATTCGTAATCAATGCCTCATACTCCTTTTGCATCGCTTCTTGCCAAAATGAAGCATGCGAACTGCGCGTTGCCTCCTCGTAGGTTGCTGGAATGGGTACATCACTTGTAACCATTGCGCTGAGTATATTAAATTGCTTCCTCGGGCGACCAGGTCTGCCCCTCCTTAGCAATTTCGGTCTTCCAGGTCCAATACGAGGGATCTGCTCTTCTTCCAGCTCTTTGTCATCTTTGTCACTTTCCAAAGATTCATCCGCACTACTTTGATCAGTTGTATCCGAGCGAGATGTGATGTCCTTGCCGGTGGAGTCAACCTCATCATCATCTTCATCGTCAACTTGCTCAACTGGATGCCCTACATTCGACATATCGAATGTTACTGCTTCGCCCTGTGCTTGCTGCAAAAAGCTGGCCTCGTCAAAGAGAACATCTCGTTTGTCAACCACTGTGTTGGACTCTGCATCGTAGAGCCGATAGCCTTTAGCCTCCATTGAGTAACCAATCATGCGGTATTCTTTCCCCTTGGGCTTAAACTTGCCCTTATGGTGACCCTTTTCCAGTGCCACTGCAATGGAACCAAAAACTTTTAGATGACCTATCTGTGGTTTCTTACCAGTCCACGCTTCCATTGGAGTCATCCCGACCAGTGCCTTTGTGGCTGCACGATTACGTAAATACACCGCTGTGTTTACTGCCTCTGCCCACATTGACTGATCAAATCCTGACTGCGCCAATAAGCATCTCGCCATCTCTACAAGCGTACGATTAGCTCGTTCTGCCACTCCATTTTGCTGCGGAGTGTACGCTATTGTCAATTGCCGTGCAATTCCATTGGCTTTCAAAAAACCGTCGAAAGTTCGGTTCACATATTCGCGCCCGTTGTCGCTGCGAATACACTTGATCATCTTTCCTGTTTGACGCTCTACCAGATTTTTGTACTCCACGAACTTGCGAAAGACCTCGTCCTTTCCTTTCAGGAAATACACAAAAATCCGCCTTGATTTGTCATCAATGAATGTGAGGAAATACTTAGAGCCGCCAAGAGACTTCGTTTCGAAAGGGCCACACACATCAGTGTGCACTAATTCCAGAAGTTCCTGCGCTCGGCTCTCCGTCGATCCTGGAAATGGCTGCACGTGAACCTTGTTCAGCATGCACGTCTTGCACGATACCCGTTGCAACACGTCAACATTTTCCATTCCTCGCACCAGCGTCTTGTTTGCCATCTCACGCAAACTGTCATAATTCAGATGACCATATCTGTTATGCCACAACTCGCCGTCTGACTTAACAGCAGCATAACATCTGTTACGATGACTTTCAAACGTATACAGATTACCTACTCGTTTGGCCTTGAGTATACATTTGCCGCCTTTAAACACTCGTGCACTCGTTGCATCAAAATTTACAATGCACTTCATTGCTACGGTTTGTCCCACGGACATGAAATTGCCTGTCAGCTTTGGCACGTACAATACGTTGCCTAGCACCAGTGTACCCAAATCCGTTTTCAATTTAACTTCGCCTCTGCCTTCTGCTTGCAAGAAGCCGGCGTCCGCCAAACCGATCGTTTCGGTATGCGTCTCAAAAATTGAAAACATTTGTTTATCACAACACATATGACTTGTTGCACCACTGTCCAAGCACCAGTCCGAATTTCTTGAAACTGCTTGCATGCACTGCGTTCAGTTTGCTGTGATTCTGCTGTCCGCTTTTTATTTCACCGTTTTTGGCAATTACTTTGCGACAATTCGCCTTAAAATGCCCTATTTCACCGCATTCGTAGCAAGCAGCATTTGTGCGTTTCTTCTTTGTGGTGACCTTCGCACTGACGCTATGTCTTTGTCTAACTGTAAAGACCTGCGCGCTATCCCTGTAGTTCTCTGCGCTCTCTTTTCTGTCGTATTCTTCCTTCAACTTTATACATAGAAATTCAAACGCTGGAAGATTGTCGCGCGTCTCGATGGCGACAACAAAATTCTCATAATTGTCTGGAAGGCTGGAAAGCAAAATAATGACCTTGAGCTCGTCAACTATTGCTATTCCAACTCCGGCAAGCTGATCCACAATTTCGTTAAATGTGATCAAATAGCTATCCATGCTTTGCCCCTCCGCCATGCGTGAATTGTGCAACTTTTTATATAGCGAGACTTTACGCATCGGCCCGCTTGGCTGATGGACTTCGCGCAACTTAATCCATGCCTCCTGCGACGTTGTGCAATTCTTGATGTATCCCAACTGCGATGGCTTAACACTTAGCTTGATCGTTGCCAATGCCTTACGATCCAGCGCTTTCCAGTTATTATTTTCGCCAACATCAGACTTCAGTAAATCCCCCGACGCAACTTCCCATAGATCTGCATGCTCCAAAACGCTTTGCATATGTATGCTCCAAGAATCATAATTCTTCGCTTCAAGCTTCTCAATTTGGTATAACGCACTCATTTTTCTATTTCTGCGACGCAATTTACATTTACACACACGTATCTGCCGATTTGTTCCTTTAACACATCCGAGTTCGTAACTACGGATATCGAGTCAATAAACTTTAACCGATCTTATCAGGCCACGTATCCTGGGCCCATAACCTGTTGGACAGAAGTTTCCCCGCGTCAGGGAATGCCTGGATAAGATAATAGATCCCAAGTACCACCGTCGTTGTGTACTCATGGAAAGTTTATTTGAGACTGAATCAGATGCTTAACATAAAGTATTGATTAACATAATTGTACTGCTTAACATAATGAGTACGCATTTACGAGGGACTTAACATATGTAAGGATGCACGGTTGCATTGAATGTAAATTAACAGTATAACAGCGATTAAGGGAAAGTGGAAAGAAATTGCGAGAAGGTCTAAAGGGAACAGAAAAGTTTATTTGGCTCATCAACGCTGCTGAATCGATGTCGCCTTTAATTAATTTAACTACAAACATAACTCCTAGCATAACACGACGGTTGGCTAGGGAGGGAAGGTTAATCAGCAGCAGCCTATTGGGGTATGGAGGAAGACAACCCTAGTCAAAGCGACGAAGAGCAAAAAGTAAGAAGCTCTTCTGTACAGATTCCAATCTACTTTGATGAATATGATATTATGGAGTCCACACACAAGATCCATATTCCAGAATTGGACGTACAAGGGAAGTGAAAAGTATCTTGGTCGTATGAGGGTCATCAAATTCCTTTGACCAACGCTTTATAAAACCAAGAACTTGAAAAGCTTTGTTGACAGTCGATTTAATATGGTTATCAAACTTTAACCTATGATCAAGAAGTAGACCTAACTCCTTTACTTCATTCAGTCTATCAAGTGGCACCCCATCGAGAGTGTAACTAACAACATGGGGAGTGCTATGATAAAATGACATGACCTTACACTTAGAGAAGTTCAAGTTGAGCAGATTCATTTTGCACCAAGACAAAAGGGAAAATAAGTCCGCCTGCAATAAGCAATGAGAGGACATATCATTATACGCCAGGCACAACTTGACGTCATCGGCATACATTAGTACACTAGAGTGCAAAACTACGGAAGGAAGGTCATTAATAAATAGGTTAAAAAGCACTGGACCAAGGTGACTACCCTGCGGTACACCAGAGGTGACTAGGATAGGTTTAAAGAGCACAGATTTGAATAAAATTTAAAATAAAGTTCTGTTACTTAGATACTCCGAAATCCAGGTTTAGAAGGTTTTCGAAGAAGGAGATAATGGTTAACTGAGTCAAAGGCCTTACTGAAGTCTGTGTAAACGACATCTGTTTGCATTTTGTTCTGAAATCCTTTGAACACAAGGGAAGTAAATTCAAGAATGTTAGTGGTAGTAGACCTACATTTCACAAAACTGTGCTGGAATGGTGAAATAATAGAACTACATAAGTGTTGCAGTTGAGTCGTTAATATTTTCTCAAATGCCTTAGGTATAGCGGACAATTTGGAAATACCCCTATAGTTTTTTATATCAGACTTAGGGCCATTTTTGTGGAGAGGAATAATAAAGGATTCCTTTCAAATAGTAGGAAAACAACAAGTTTCAACAGACAAGGTAAATAATTTAAGTAAGCGTTTGCAAATAGACTCTGAACAGTATTTAAGTACACATCCCGGAACTCCATCGGGACCAAGCGAGTACCCCGGCTTGATTGAGTGTAGGTCGTCTAGAAGTGACTCTAAAGTGATCACAGGACCAAAAATGCAATTAGCTCTTTGAACAGGGTAAGGATAAGGGACATTTTGTGAGAAGTTAGTAGAGGAATAGGTGGATTGAAAATAATCAGCAAACAGATCTGCTGCATCCTGATCATCTTTTGCTTTCCTATCTTCAAAGAAAACGCAGTTAGGTAAAGAAGACGATTTGCGTCTCATGTTAACAAAGTTATAGAACTGCTTAGGATCTTGCGCAAATTGCAGCCTACACCGAAGAAGGTAACTCTGATAACAACGTGAGTTATGTGAAATAAAAGTTGCTCTAGCAACTAAATAGCGAGAGTAATCAGAAGGATTACTAGTTCTCTTAAACTTCTTATAATACCTTGACTTCACATTTTTCAACCTATCTAACTCTCGCGAAAACCAGGGAGGCCTATTGGCCTTCCCAGGATTCGAACGGGGTACACAGGCATCCAAATGTGAGTCAATGGTAGTATAAAATATTGACACAGCATTATCCAGATTAGTACAGGAGTAAAGTTCTGCCCAATCAGTGTCAAATAATAATTGGTTAAGTCTAATAAAATCTGCTTTACGGAAGCAACGATTCTTACGTGTGGAATCCGATGCTACAAGAGGCACAAGAGTTTGCAGCTCTATAATCAAATCGAGCGTAGGATGATAAGGATCTTCGGGATTTACATTGAGAGAGTGACATACTACATGAAGGACCCGATACAATAAACTCATTCGAACTAAGCGGCCGCTATACAGTTGGTGGAGCGGACCATATGGTTATCTTGAGACAGATGACAAGTCATGAAACCGCATACAATCAAATTCATGTGCCCTAAGTAGCACGAATAGCATTTGGTGGAGGAGACCATATAATTTCTGGAAGATTAAAGTCGCCGCATAGACGATTCAAAGAGCCTCTATCTGAATTGAGACATCTGATTGAGGTGGAATATAAGAACACGTGATAAACAATGAAAAAGTATTAAACTGAATTTGAATACTTATAAATTCAATGTCTAAAGCAAAAGGAGGTAAGAAATAATCTGATGCAAGATCAGAGTGAACAGCAATCAGACAACCCCCACCCAAGCGTGATACTCGGTCACATCTATGTGGGGTGTATGTATTGGAAAATACAGAATGGTCTGTGATGTCAGGCTTTAGCCAAGTTTCGGTTAAATACTAGAATATCAAAATTCCAAGGAAAGACTGTCAACAAACAGTTTAGAAAGTTTAGTATGGAAGACCTCTAACATTCTGATATGCTAGGGAAAGAGAGGATTCTAGTTTTTTGGTGCATGCGTTAGGTTGGTTTACACGTTTTTGCTTTGTGTACTCCTTAATAACGAAGGATCTTGGAGGCAGATGTATTAGGACAGCCGAGTGTGCCGATTTCTTCTGCCTGAATACGCCTATTTCAACTAAGTATTCCGGCCAAAAATTAGCTCTTGCACTTATTTTAAATGCAGAATTTTCTCTTTCAATAATTCCCGTAGATGACACTTTACCCTGTATGTAGGCCTTGTACGTCATCCACAGATATCTCAGGGGCAAGACGCGAAATAAAGATTTGCTTTCTAGGTGCAACCGCTACAAGAGTCCTAGGAGCACTGCTAGAAAGAGGTGGGGGAATCGAAACGGGCACAATGGCCTGTGACACAATTGAGTCACCACCATTGAGTGCAGGTGTTGCAGGAAAATTAAACTGCTTCACCTGCTGACCATTATCAAGAGTGGGTGTCGCGGGGGTTACCAACAGAGCCGGGGCCAATACACCTGATTTCCCGAGGCAAAGCTAAGGCTCGGCCGGTCGCTTCTGCTTAGGAGACTCCTTCAACAGCTTTAGACTATTAAATTGACTCTCCATAGCATCAAAATCAGCACTGAGCTCACCAAATGCTAGACGGAGATTGTGAAAGCCCCGTCTAGTTTGCCTCATAAATCCCTGAACATCCGACTCCGTCTCGCGGCATCGCTCGCAACACCACTTTAAAGCCGACTTATTGCCGATTAAATCCTTTACCCGGTTGCGTGAAACCAGCACATTTAGCGTGCACCACGTTATCGCACAACCAACAACAGACGAAATCAGCCTTTGGGTCGGCCCTGCACTTGCAGCTTTTTAGGTAGCACGCAGACATGCTTAATTTACAAATTGATATGCTCGAATAGAAGAGAAACTACACAAATATTCGGCACAGCACAGAGAAAATAACAAAACAAACAGCGCCCAAGAGATGAAATAGAAACAACAACACCAAGCTTTGGCGCTGTAAGAATTTCTACGAAAATAGACAAAAACTTTGAACGGCTGAAACAACAACACGTACAAACACAGTTATGAGAACACACACGAAAGTAGAGAGAGAGAGAGTAATAAGGCGTTGTGAGAGCACACGAAAGTAGAGAGAGCGAGAGTAATAAAGCGCACGCAAAAACCGCTATAACAACAACAATGCGAAGCGATCTAGCATGCAATGCGAAACAATAAGAGCGAGAGCACCAAGCGCACCAAAAACAAAACACAGCTGTTAACCGCGCACTTTATGTTTACAAGAATAACAATTTTTGTGATTTGTTGCAAAATTACTAACAGAAAGCCTAAATTACGAAAGCAATCACCGAAAAATTGAAGAGAACTAAGCACAGACATTTTTTATGTTAATTAAATTAAATGCACCACTTACAATTTAATAACAATCACGAACTGGATCACAGCAAAGGCTAAGACAAGTCTGTAATATAATTGAATTTGATAGTGAGTCATGGAGAGCCTTCATAAAATTGGGGATATTTTTAACATCATTCTTATGTTGGAACACGTTGCTGAAAAATCAAATTTGTAATATATATAATAATTACATTAACCCTAAATGTTCAAAGATGGGAAAATATGATGTACATCTTTTAGATTTAGATGCATCTTAAGAACGTGAAGCAGAAATTGACCTAGCTCGTTTATGTTTTGAAATTTCAAGAAAGATGGGAAAAGAAATAAAAAAGGATGTAAACCAGTATAGACAAGTATTACAAAAGAAAGTGACACAAGTATAGGCTCTTATAAATAGAGTAGAAAAATAATTCTTTAGTTGCATTTCTGCTTTTGAAGAATACACACAACATTATGGGTCTAATTTCGAATTATGGATTTAAAACAAATGTGAGGAAAATTGATGTTTGAGGATGTGCTTTTTCCTGAGCATGTCAAACTGTTGGAGGAATACCGAGAATATTTCATAGAGTATTTCTTATTAAATCACAATATGGAAAGCACTTGACGGTGTGCTCATGGTCCTCGAATGATGCAACAGAAGGAGCTGATACATGTGCTTGCCATTACTTTGTATCATATAAAAGAAAACTGGATCGTCTAATATTTCAATATACTAACATAAGAAAAAGGTTCAACAAAATTGATATTAATAATAATAATAATACATTTTAATATACACATTTAACTTACAAATTAAACTATAACAATAAGAAATAAATTATATTATGAAAACGTAAACAAACAAAAAATCTTTAATTTAAACATAATAAACTCTACAATCTTATGTATGAAGTCTGCAGGTATACAAAACACAGTAGGCTATTATTTCAAATTATTGTGAAATCATCATAAGGAGGGTCACTCAAACAGAGTGCACTGTAAGAGGGAGAGAACCGATAACACACACAAAAAGATAGCTGCACGTGTCAAACGTACGTGCGAAGTACCTGCGCAACATCAGTTTACGTCAATAATACTGTAATTAGGATGTGGGAAAAAATTTAGGTGGGAGGTGTCCTAAGAGTTCTAGCTAATGACAATGAAGGCGCGAAAAGAGAACTAAAAACACTTTCACACTGATCAATGAACCCACCCTTAAAAAATCAAAATCAAATCATATACCTGCACACTTGTGCGGTAACTGCTAACCGATCTTTCACTATATTGTAGCACACAGGTTATAGGTCACATATTTTTAATCAGATTCCAAAATTGAAAAACACAATAACGTACGCACACAAAAGTGCGCGAGTGATCCTCCACATGACCCCAATTCCCAATAAAAAAAAAATTAAATAGGACTTCCTGTCATAGAATGCCCAATAAAAAGGCACACAATCACGTATGCACACACAAGTGCGCGAGTGATCCTCCACTTGACCCCAATCCCCAACAAAAAAAAAAAAAATAGGACTTCCTGTCATAGAATGCTCAATAAAAAGGATCATCCATAAATGTACCCTTCGATCATAAATGTCACGCACGTGATCCAAAACCACACATTTTTCTCAAAATTGCGCATTGCCCCTGTCATACATATGCAGGCCATTCTTTGCAGTTTTTGTAACTGTTTCTGCACGGTTGTCAGCCGCACCCTATCTCCCCATGCTATTACTCATTAGGTATAGCCATCTTATAATCTTTGGTGATGTACCCCATGATTTGCCGGCTATGCTGCGACATGTATAAAGCGCCCTCGGGCACTTTGATACAGTGTTTCCTACATGGGTACCAAAGTTCAATTTGCTGTCAAATGTGACTCCGAGGTATTTAACCTCTTTACTAGTTTCTACTAGGCTGCCTGATAGCCTTATTTGTCTCATCCTCTGCAATTTATAACGTCTAGTAAAGGGGATGATGATTTATTTTGTGGGGTTCAGGCTGAGTCCAGCCTCCACACACCAATCACTCGTTACCCTAACTGAACTATATCACAGAGTGTTTCTTCAAACTTGCCTCGCGTCATGATGACAATGTCATCAATTAAGGAGTTATCCCTTCGCTTCAATGCTACATTTGCTTCAGGTGTCCGTTTAGATAACACCCTATGGAGCCTGGCGCCTTCGCTAGTACTTTCTATGCTTTCGCAGAAGTTTCTATAGTTAGCTCTCTTAGCCTTCCTAATTTCCTTGTTATAGGAGGTCAAGCTCTCGCGATACCTTTCCCATGTACCGTTCCTCTTCGCTTTGTTGAAGAAGTGATGTGTTATGAGGCGCAGCCTTTCCAGGCTTTCATTCCACCACGGGGCATCTTTTTCATTGAACTTCTTCCCTATAAGGCAATTCTCTTCAAAAGCACTAATTATGCTTTTGTTGAGCTTTTCTACAGCCCACTCTAGTTCAAGTGGGCTTCTGGGTACGTTTAGTACGCTACTGGGGTTACCTGGGGTTGCGACAGGGTACACTACTCCCTGTATTTAATTCTACGCGGAAGAGGATGATTCTATGGTCAGACATAGACTCTTCCTGAGATACGTGCCACTCCCTAATGTGAGGCTGATGGGACCGGCTGATGAGGGTGATGTCTAGCACCTCCTCCCTAATTCTGGTTACGAATGTCGGTATCGATCCGACATTGGCAAGTTCTAGATTATATCTACATATAAAATCTGTGAGGCACTCACCTATCGTGTTGGTGTCGCTGCTGCCCCATATGGTGTGGTGCGCGTTGGCGTCGCATCCGATGATGATCGGCATCTTCTCTTTCCGGCAATACTTCACCAGCTTTGTTATTTCCGCTGGTGGGCAGGCTTCATCTCCTGTGAAGTAAGCCGATTCTATCACCAGGGGGGTGGCATTTCCCTTATCCTGAATGGTTATGGGAACGCAGTCCCTAGTTAGAAATTCTGAAAGGATAGTAAAGTTAATTTCTTTCCTTAACATGATGCACGCTCTGGGCGTTGGGTGACCTTGATCCCCACCTTTGATCTTGCCGTGAACAGGCCTTTAATGCCATTGTTCACCCAAGGGGCTAGCCCGAGATGCCGTTTGGTAAACATCCTCGCCAGGACAGCCGAGGCTTGGATGTTTACCTGGGCCAGGCCCGTTGTGATGACTCCCGTCATCTTCCAGAGGAGGGGCTCCTGCTTGCATGGTGGCTGGGGCCCGGAGCTGCCCCCGCCACCGCTGCTCGTCAGCGTGACGTCAGCTTCTTCCTCCTCTGGTAGCTATTCTTTCCGTTCCTGCGAGGACATTATTGCGTCCCCGTCTTCTGCTTCACCCAGTTCATCTGGGCCGAGCGTCATATCCGCCAGGTCCTCATCTTCTGCCAGGTCTTCCGACAGATCGATGATGACGGTCTGATGGTTGCTCGGTCCGTCCGTTGGGTGCTCCTTCCCGTCCTTTTCCTGTGTTGGGGCGGGCTGCTTAGGTCATCTATGATGACCTCCTCCAGTATGGATAGGTCTTTGTGGTTTAGCAATACCTGGGGATAGTCCACAGGCAATACCGCCACCTTTACCTTCTTGGTGGCCGCCGCATATGAAATGCGGGGCCCTTCTGGTCCGGCTGACCTGGACATGCTTGCCGCTGCACGTGATGTGCTCGGGCGCGTGTCCAGTGTTCCTGGCCCTTCTTCATCGGCGCTCGTGCCCCCGTTGGACCATGGGCAGCGCTCTTGGCCGTCGAGCACCACCTTTTAGGGGTGGCCGTCGGCGGTGTCAGAGCACTGCTGTTCCTCTTGGGGGCTGGTGCCGCACCTGCAGTCTCCCTCGGCTGTTTTGCCTTTTTGAGGGCCTCATCTGGGGTCTTCCCTTGCCGGAGGTACCTCAGGTACCATTTGACACGTGAACCGCAGAGATTCCTGTGGTTCGGGTCGTCCAGCCCTCCAGGTTGGCCCCTCGGTGGGAGGAAGTCTCCCTTCTTTTTTGGTCTGTGTGCCGCACTCGTTGTTGGGTGTGGTGGTCGAGGTGCCCCGACCCCACCTTCTTCTCTCAAGGCAGGTGCCTGTTGACTGTGCCCCTGCTGTGCAGAGGGCACTCTCCTTGGTGTCGGAGTGGGATGTGGAGGATGTTCTGCCACATGGCAGTCTTGCGACTTCAATCGCAGGGAGATCCTGCGGAGTTTTTATATAATTGCTGTTCATGTTATACCCACGAGCTGCAGAGAAAATATGGTCCGCCCGGGCAGAGATCTGTGGTACCCGGGTAAGGCTGATTAGAACAGGCGGTCGCCATCTGCCTGAGCTCACCGTTAGTGACTGGGCTATTTGATAGTCCGGGCCCCTAGCCAAGTTGACTCTCGGCACGGTTCGAGTGACACCTTAGTCCGGCCCGGAGTGAGATGTGTGGGGATAGGATGGGGGTAGGTAGTGTTGGGTGATCGGGGAATTGTGTGAGGCTATGTTTTAAGAGGCGGCAACACAAGCGCCCTGTCGGTACGGTTAATAATAACCGTTCCCGCTGTTTGTCCGGGACTGCTTATTCACGGGCACTTTTGCCACGCTATTCGCAGCTAACCTCCCTAAAGGAAGGCCGTTCGCTATCCGCAACCTGCGTCAGGTTATAAACTATATAGACTTCAAGCTTTTCTCTGAGTCCCAACATACCTATTGGAAGGGCAGATCCACCGATACTCTTCATTCCGTAGTCAAAATTATAGATAAATCTCTACTCGATAAAGAGTATACCCTAATAGCCTTCCTAGATATCGAAACTGCCTCCGGATGCGATGACTGGAGCTCTGCCAGACATGAAGATTAACGCCAGTTTAGTGGGACTGATCAATCAATTGCTTACTTCCAAAATTGTGGATTCTACACTTGGATCGTTAGTTTTCTCCAGGTATGTCAGCAGATGTATAGATTGCGAATGAAGTTGCGGTTATCTTCAAAGGAAAGTACCCCCAAACATAATGACGCATAATACTGTCATCCTGGGTATATAAATGTGGGTGAGGTGTAAGTCCCATTTAAACGGAACTTGTTCTTTTCACATGAAATTACAAAATTTCTCCTCTCGTCAGCCCAAACTAAATAACATAAAGCTCTCCCTCAGAACAGCGCCAACTTCCTTGGGCTGATACTGGATAAGAAACTAGGCAAGAACTTCAATAACCAAATTTCGACCGAAAAGAGCAACAGTCGCCTTATACACGAGTATGAAATCCATTGGGATCAAATAAAGCATATCGCCAAATATTGTCCATCGAGCCGTAAGTACGCCCTCGTTAATGCTGTCTATAATTTAATTTTTTTCCAAACCAATCGATCACTACCTCTTAAAATTAGTTGATCAATGCGCTTTAATACTTTCACCCTTAAATTAATCAAGAAATTAGATGCCGTAACATTTTCATTCAGCCCAGTCCGTAAGATTACAGATTTTTGCCTGTGTGATCATTTTTTGCTGCTGATTTTGTTGTCATTTTCTTTTAATTTCAACACATTATCAATTGGTGATATCGATCGATGTAATTTAATTGATATTTGCCTGTTGCTCAATCCAGTATCCTTGTAAGCAAGGAGTTTACGTATGTATATTCTCAGGCCACAGTGTTTTTTCCATTCCCATTCAAAAATTGTGTAAGCAAATAATCTGTTCCTAGGTGTAAAATATTAAATAAATATCTGTACTTTATTACCCCACTCAAAGAAAATCCATATGACGCCTTACTTACAAACTACCTCCAAATATGCAAAAATCTTGGAAAAATCGAATGGAACTAACGGAACAGTGTGAGAATATGAAGCATCGTTATAAAATGCGAAAACACGGTCCCATTAGGCTTGGCTCAAATTTTAGCATTTTAAACACGACTTTAATTAAATATTGATTTCAAATATATAGTTTAGTCGTCCCCCTCTAAGCTAAAGGAATTACTGCTCTTTGAATGCATATTTTTTTTATCTATTTATCGCTAGAACGACGAGCGAGGAAGATGGGTTCAGCGTCGGCGTAGCGGCTGCGGTGACTATTAATTTTGTCCCCAACCAGTACGAGTCGAAGGTCATTCCACATGGCGTCATTGGTGACGTACCTTGGAAGGCCGAAGGACAGCCGAGCAGCACACGATTGAAATACCTTGAGCATCACAAGTTGGTAGGAGAGAGATTTTGTATTATAAGATTGTATATTCAAATATGCCAAAGTTATTAGCACTAAGAGCAAGCCTTTTCTGTATTCACATATAATTATGCATGCATACATTTATATTTCATTCACTATCTAAGATTCTTAAGCAGTGGATGCAGTGTATCTCCTAGTCGACCTCTATCCATTAAAGCCATCATACACAGTGATTTTTGTTAATACGGTGTGTTATATCAAAACGAGAGATGGGCGCCGTGGGCTCAGTTTCCGTTTTTTGGGTGCTATCATTCCACCATAAATTTCAATTCACAACGTCACTACAGCAGCTACAGCGGTATTTATGCTCAGATTTTGGTATGGCAAAAGTTTACGGAGCATTTTTAAAGCTTGACGCGTGATGTCGCTCCGTGTGAACTCAGCATAACATTAGTATCGCATTGAGCTAAACGATGTATTGCACGAACAAAATCGGATGGAGCTTAGCTGAGAAATTTATACATGCAAAATATTTATTTATAAAATATTTATAAACTACTTTGTAATATTATAGTACGGCAAAATAATTCTAAGTCAATAAAGAACATGTTCAAAATATTTGTTCATAATCTCTTTTTTTCCTTTCCTATTTCAGAAATTGGAGCACGCCTGATCCAGGCAGAAATTGCAAAATTTGTAATTGTGTAATCCCCAAAAGAAAACCGTCTTGCTCTAATAAAATATACTCAAAATGCGTGCACACAATTGTACTTGGAACTTTCAATTATACTTGCAAACGAACATATCTAGACATCACCGCCATACATATTAATGTCTTTCTTCTATTGAAAAGAGACAATCTTTCTTCAGGTTTACATAAATCTTCCAACTCATATGATCTAGAGAGCTCATAGATAGCTGGTTTAAATTTTTTTTTATTTTTGTAAAAACAAATGCAAAAATAATATGTACTCAGTTTTGTTTAATATAAAATCGTTTATTGCGTTTGATCAATGTTTAACAATTCTGCCACATTTTCGATTAAATATTTATGCTGTGCTTAGTTTAGTAATTGTGCTAACACTTTGCTTGTACTGGGTGTTTCTTGTACCCCTTGATTGGACAAAGGTATGCATATTTTTGTTCAATAACCATAAGTGACGATGTGGTCATATATTGTTTTCAAATTGAAAATTAGTCCACCTTTTTTCAAAGCTTGTAATCCTAGAATTCATATACTTGGTAGTTCACGCGCGTCTGACAAATTGGAAATCACCACCTCAATTCGCGGTGAATAGTGTTTTCTTTGGGTTTAAATGCATTTTTTATTGAATTGGAAAGTTTCGTTTTGGTAATTAAGACTGTTCATTTCAACAATTTTTAACTTTGGCGTATGTTATTCCCTAATTTTTTACGACCAATCAATCTTTATTTTCTTACAGAGATCACAGCATTATTATTGTGGGTGTAAAAAAGTTATCAACTATATACCTTTTATAAAACAGCATCAGCTGTTCGTAAAAGCAAATAATTCCTGTTGCTAACTAAAATGAAGATGGTTTTTAGGGTACTACAAATATAGAGTTTGTTTATTTGTTATTAAATAACACCTTCAAAGCAAGTATTGACAATTCTCTTAGCATGCCCATTTAAGGCAATGGTGAAACGTTTTTACAATGTCATGCAAATCTATGTCTACTTTATATTCTTTAAATTGTAATAGGCCGGCAGCTTATAAATTACATTCTTCGAGTTTGAATATTTTCTGTCATCAATGTGCTTCCAAAATTGTTCTCCACATTCCGAAGGTTTACCAAGAGTATCAAATAAATTTGCTAGTCATGAACTTTTATAAAGCGTTGTCAGATGTTTAAATCTTTGAATCTATTTCTGGTATTTACAATTAGTGCTGCGTATTATTGAATTTTAAAAAATTATTGATATTTAAATCCAAAAAAATTGATTGAAAACAAACATTTCTCTTTACTTCTGTGTCCACTCCATTGAGATATCTCAACATTGCTTTTCCAGAACAATCAATTCTTCCAAGTATCACAGGTTTCCATGGAGAGTTGCAGGGCGAACGAAAATTAGCTGGCATTAGATTAATATCTGTACTTCCATCATTACTTCCATCATACTTGAAAGAAGATTGCTAGGTGTGAAAAATGTAAGCAAAAAAAAAAAAATCGAACTGTCGGTTTTGAAGTTAACGAAATCATAGAAGTCTCCCCAAAATTTCATGCACGAAAAGCAGTTATTTAGAGATGATGTCTTTGCCATGACCATGAGAAACGCTCGAGGCTCCTCAGCAGATTGAGCTGCCAGTAACGAAGCCTAATTGTGACTTTAAACATATGCCGCTCAAAGCAATATTGAGATTTTGACATTTTCCAAGCCTAATCATGCTGCAAGGATTCAATTAAGAGGAAGCTAGTAGAAATCTGCCTTCCAAGTTTGATAACCTAAGCTGAAAAAGAGTAGGAGTAAAACTTTGATTCCTTTTTTATAGGGAAATACCAACCTTATAACTTCGAATTATTGTAGCTTTCAATATCTATTTTAATTTATGTATGTGTGTACTTTGAGGAATATTGGCGTGTCAGCACAATGCACTCCCCGAAATTCGAGTAAATACACTTGATTTATTCCTTATACAATTGGATATAAAATTTTTAAAATTTGTTTCGTTCCACACAAGTTAGCTGATTTGCTTATAACTAAGCAACTTTTAACAACTCAGTGAGGTTTAGGACTATTCCTTAACGACAGGTTTCGTAGCTGCTTTACCGTCTCAAACGGTCGATTACCCACGTAAACTCGAGGGAACAGGTCTCCTCTGTTTTCTATGGGATTTACGTCGGCTGATCTTGCTGGTCACTCTAAACGCTTAAAATCCTTTTCCCGAATCCATCCACGACAGGCCCGCGAAACATGTGTTGGAGCATTATCCTGTTGGAATTATCGATCTGAGTGATTGTCCATAAAGCTCATCAAAACTGCGTCTAATGAGTTTTTATAATCCTCCGAGCTCATACGGCCTGAAATTTTCCAAATCAGGGTCATTTTGTGATGACTGGTGCAGCCCAGATCATGAGTAAAGCACAGTTTCAAGAAGGAAAGAATCACTCAGACTACTTCAAATCATGCCAGTAATAATTTAAGCCGTTCGAGGCATCGAGACTACATTTTTTACCATTTTGCCACTCCTTGGTCAAGGACATGTGTTTAATTTGGCTATCGATCACTAGCTGAATTTGTTAACCACAATATTTCGATATTTGTAACCTTAAATCAAATAGAATTTTAGATGCCGTAGTATTTTTATCCAAGCCACCCCGTAAGATTGCAGATTTTTGCGTGTTTGATTATTTTTGCTGTTGGTTTTTTTTAGCATCGACCGACGTAAATTAATCTATATTTTCCTTAGCCTTGCAAGCCAGGATCTTAACTATATTCTCTGGTTGGTGTTTTTTCCTTTCACATTTCGTTTGTATTCAACTAATCTATTTCTACAGACAAAAAAAAGTACATCGGAGAAATGTGCGTTCTCCGATAAGCAATGCACAAAACTGACTTTTGGAATTAGAGAAAAAAGTTATTTTGCACTTTAAAGCTAAGATAAAAATCTTGATTTCTTCTTTCTTAAAAAAATGCAAGCCAGTGGATGACAGCACTAGCTGGCAATTCTTAAACAATGCGAACAAGTTGCGAAGCAAAGATAAGCGGGACACAATTAACCGCTTAAGAAAGTCACGAAAGATTGGATCAAAGGAATTACCTCCTCCATACCCAAATGGTTGGTATGGAATTCTCGAATCATCCAAGCTTAAGTCTGGTGAATCAACATATTTATCTTGCCTGGGGGAGCATTTTGTAATATACCGCTCACAAAAACACAAAGTTTTTGTTTTGGATGCATATTGCCCACATCTAGGAGCTAACTTAGCGGTTGGAGGTCGAGTTGTTGGAGATAACATTGAATGTCCCTTTCATCAATGGAGTTTCAGAGGGACCGACGGAATGTGTACAAACATTCCTTATAGCACTTGTGGTAAATCACTTTCTAAAATATATACTTGTGAAAACAAAATATAAAAACTTAAAAAATTACCGCCTTTCAGTCCCAACGGCAACAAAAGTAAAGAAATGGAATTCCACAGAAATGAATGGATTTGTGTTTGTTTGGTATAGTGTCGAAGGATCCGAAATTCCATGGACTCTTCCTGAATCTGTCGAACTTCAAAGCAACCAATTTGTTTACCATGGCCGCAACGAGTTTTATATAAACTGTCACATTCAGGAAATACCAGAAAATGGTGCCGATCTGGCCCACTTCAAAGCCATTCACAATGATAATATTATAGCTGGTGGCTTCCACATAAATAATTTATTTCGCCATCTCGGACATCATCAATGGCAAGCAAGGTATGTCCACTAAAATTTATTTTAAGTATAAAATAACATTTTGGTTTAAAAATTGCTTAAGTCATATGTCTTCGCTAGTTTCATGAAAGTTATCTATCTATCTATCAGTAATCAATCTAGTTTGTAACTCCAGTTATTAAAGTGGTAGAGACAAGTTTTCGGAGAAAGTTCATTAGCCGATCTTTTCAAATTTGCTGAATAATTTTAAAATTGATTTATGCCATTCTCAGATTTATCTTCTCCATTTTACGCCAGTTATAATTTCACTATAATGCTACACGGCTATCCTGATGCTTATGATTCCTTGTGTCTTAAGACAAAAGTTTTAATTCAATACATTATTGTAAATTACTAAGCATATTTGAAAATGACTTAATTAATTGTTGCGTTCAGTGTATATGGCAGGGCTTGAACCTTCCACTTGCATAAGCATCTGATTTGTCATGCTCACAATACCTACGCTAAATGAAGTCTTCGTTACATCAGACACATAACTCATCGCCACATTTGACGTGATGGTATTAAGGTAATTGCAAATAGGTTGGTTGTGTGTGAGGCAATGCTTCTGATGGCTGCAACACAAACACAACGACTTGTCAGTATCGTAGCTGTTATTTGTCTATGTTTCCCGCCTGGTGTTCTCCACTCTTCTGAACCATTACACAAGTTCTTCAAACTTAGTAGAAAAATTCATACAAATATATATATAAAAAACACATCTACACAGAAAAGTACCTTATTTGGTGTAATCCGAAGACCTCTCCAAAATTTGTCCCTTATCGCTTTTCACATTCGTTGCTTTGTCCTTGAATGTTATTTTCGTGAGCGATTCGAGCTTATTTCGACCGGTCGGAGAGGATTTGCATCGATTTAGAAATTTTGTAGTTTGTAAAAAACCACATCAAAATAAAAAATTATAATCCAAACCATATGTCAGATAAGCGCGACAACTTCTTTGGTGTTTGGTCTTCCCAAGAGTGCACTCTGTACCTGTCCAACCAATTGCGTCTCCTGCCCTGAATTTGATACTAAGTCCCTAAATAAATTCTACCTACACCAAGGCTCATTTGCGGCTTTCGAAAGAACGGGTTTGTGACCAAAACTGGTGGGTACAGCCTGGATTATGTTCACAAGACGAACTGGGGGCAAATCAATCTGACAAATGAAAAGAGGCGCAGTTCATTTTCCGGCACGTACCTTATCTAGGTTTGAAAATTACCCACTAAACTAAATTTATCAAATAGAACTAGAAAGTCCAACTTTAAACCACACTTTAATTTCGTTTTGATTTCGTCCTTATGCATTTTTTTAATTTTTCTTTTAGTTGGAACGTTACCGAAGACAAACACATTGCCGAGATTAAGTTGAATCATTATTTCAACCTATTCGGAAATTTTCGATGCTCTCAAATGAATGTTACCGGCAAACAAGTTATTATATTTTACAATTTTAATTCTAAAACATTTTTTAAGTTATAAGTGTGTTTGCAGGTTGGGCCCGCCTATGTTCATCTGTTTCTGCATTCGCCAACGTTTGGAAATTTTCAAATATTTCAAACGATTACTCCAATAAAACCGTTACTGCAAAAAGTAGTTCACAGATTTTATGCAACCCGATTAATGGCTCCAATCATGAAAATTTTAATATACGGAGAAACCATTATGGTGTGTAAAGTATGAACCATTTTTTTGAAGTTAATTATTATTATTCTAATTTTAGTTTGAGCGTGATATTAATATATGGAATCATAAAACTTATCGGAATAACCCCTTGTTAGTGCTGGAAGAGTCCTCGATTAAAAAATTTCGGAAATGGTATGCGCAGTTCTACACAATTAACAGTAAATCATTTCAACTAGCAAGTAATCGGAGTTGGTAGGTTTAAATCTGTTTTGATACAAAAACCTTTCATAATACTTTGGCATAATTATTTGCAAATATAATAACTAATAGTTAGCTTAAACTAATAAAGATTTAATCAATAAAAGCAAAGAGATATTTCATCAAAATTATTTACATCAAATATTTATCTTAAGTTAATAAAGATTACATCATTAAAGCAATCAAATCTTTCCTGAAAATTGTTTACAACATTGGACATACATATATATATATACTTATACCTTTGCAGGATATTTTAACCACTAACAAGTCGATATAGTCATATCCTTCTGTAAGATTTTATTTTGGTTCATATGAACAAAATCCAATTTCCAAGGCTATTTGAAAATCTATTTGAAAAATCGTTTCTTCAACTTTTCATTATCTCTGTAAATCAATTGTTTCTATTGCTGAACTTGGGTTTAACGACAGCCAAATAAGGAAAGTAAACGGCTTAAGCAGATTAGCTTGAGACACTGACAACTCATGAAGCACATCCATAAGTTCAATTGAACTGAGTGGCACCAATTTACTTAGTGGATCTCAGCATGGACGGAAATTAAAGCAAGTTAATTCAATCAAATAATTTGTCAGAAAGGACACAGGAAATATAAAGTTGATTAACACAGAGACAAATAATTGAGGTGGCACGTGTAACAAAATTTAAAAAATCATCATCATTGCAATTTTTTTCGCATTTTCTTTGCTGTATTATAAGTTTCATTGTCATTATTATTATCCCAATGAATTTCATCTTGTTACAATTGTTACTATTTTGATAATTGTGTGAGTAGGTTAAGTATAAGATTTTAGTAATAGTAAAATTAAGTATTGAAATTTTAGTATGAATTTTCCGCCCCGGAAGGAAACAGTTCAGTAACGAACGAAGTAGCACCGCCATACGTGTTTTATAAAGACTACGAAAAGAGAATAAAACCAAGTCGGGACTGGCCGATCATCTGGAGTCTGGAATTTGCATATCATCCAGGATGCCGACTCTTGATAGAATGTCATTATTTCGAATTATGTATGTATTTAAAAGAACAGATATTAATACAACATAAATATTTAAAAATTGTGTTGTTCCCATGGTTGCTTACGGCCAAGTCTTAAAAACTTTAGTCCTTAAGCACAAGACGGATTTCACTGCTTGGCAACACAACTTGTATACTTAGTGCTAGTATATAGCATCTTTTTGAAGAGCTTCGTACACACAGAGCGATATCAAGCATCAATCATCAATGTTGGCGATGCAGAGCGACATGAAGCATAATCATTCCTCCGTACGGTATTTTCGATAGTTTCTTACTTCACTTATTATAAAACAACCCAGTTAAAGATAAATAAAAATAAAATCTTATTTACAAGATTATTATATTTAATTACACGTAAGGCAACAAGAAGTCGCATTGACTACCCTCATGATTTCGAAAAGCACAAGAATGAATGTTTGAGACACGTATAGGGTGTAGTCAAAACAAGTTGAGTCGACGATTAATTTCGAACTGACTGCTCTGATGAGCAGACCTTTATTTATACTCAATTCTTAAATCTAAATACACTATGCGGCCGTTTGTAGGGCGACCGCTGTTCTAATTCTATACTTGCTTCCAGCAAGTGCAGCGATCGCAATATCTTTCATGTTAATACTTAAACATCATGTCGAGCGATCCTATCTGCACCTGCATATCTATATTTTTTGGTGCGCTTATAAGTGGCCTACCCACTAGAAAATGTCCAGCGGTGAGTGCATCGTCCGTCTCGTTCTCATCTTTCATTGAGATCAACGGCCGAGAGTTCAACACCGCTTCTATGCGACATAGTAGCGTAGAAAACTTCTCATAGGTGCAGCTGTTGTTTCGAAAGATCCGCTTTAGACTATATTTCATCGCTTCAGCTCGAGGTTTCCATAATCCTCCCATGTGGGAGCTCGCGGGGGAGCGTCAACGACTCCTGTTCATTCTCTTGCAATTTCTCGAGAACATCCTGCGTTTGCATTTCGTGTTTCTCCGATTGCGTCACTGCTTTTTGTATCTTCTCTGAAGACTCTTTGTGTCGGCTCACTTGAACCTCCCGTGTAGCTTGCTCCAGTTCTAGTAGCGGCTCCAGCTCCTTGGTGCGCATCTCCAAACGCTTAGACATGACAGCCAAAGAGGGATCACCAATATTTTCCGCATTGTCCACTACATGCTGCAGCTTGGTAATCTGCTCGATGGTGACGTTGTACTTCTTCATCAACTTGTTCAGCTGCTCTTCGTTCTCCTTGATCTGGGCCTGCAATTTGGCGCAATCTCGATGCGCCACATTTGCGCGCTCCTCGGCATCGTTGCAAGCACTATGCGACTTTTCGACCACGGCCTGCACCTTGGCAAGCTCTGCCTCTGCGGTCTGGCAGGCCTTCATGGCCAGCGTGATTGCAGAGTCAGCATTCTTTAGCTGATTACGTAACTGTTTGATTAGTGTCTTGTCAGGTGTATCCGCCTTGAGTTGTTCCAACTGTGTTTGCGCATCCTTCAGTAGCGCCTTGTATTCGCCCAAATCGCGACGCATCTTTTGGTTCAATGCCTCTTCGGCATAGCGATTCATACGATTACATTCCTCTAAGGAGCTAAGTTTGCATTCCAGTTCAAACTTTTCGCGCAGCAACACTGTGCGCTCCTCGTGCTCCGTTTCCAGCAGACATTCGAGCGCCTTGATCTTCTTGAAGCTATTGCCGCGCACTTCCTTGATTTCCTCATCGCGCTGCTGTGACTCTCGACGCGCCTCCTTGAGCTCCTCGTCTCGCTGCTTCAGTGTCATCTCCATACGCAGCTTGGCCTGCTCCAACAGCTTTATTTGGCCAGATATTTCATCCAGCTTCTGCTCCTTAGTTTGCGGTTGCTCCATGTAGACTTCGTCGTTGCTGAACTTTATGGAACGCCATTCTTCGAGTAGGTACATCTGCCGATCTTTCTCCTTTTGTCGCAGCTGGTCATACTCTTCGCACAGCAACCCTTTGCACTGCACCTTAGCTTCACCGTTGAATTGAGGTATATCCACCTTTGAAGCTTTTCTCATGGGATATTCCTGTTTCGATGCATTTGATAGAATCAATAGTTCTGTATCGATTTGATATAGCACAGAATCAACTTCCATCGACAGTTCTTTCCTGGCATCATGATCGAACGCCCATGACTCGTAATCCCTATCGATCGCCGATAGGATATTTTGTACAGGCCTCATACGAATCTTTAACCAGTTCTTGCTAGTCCGAAGCTGGTCTGTCGTCGGATTCTCTAAGCAACTTTTGGCAGCATACATTGCATCTAGTAGCTGGCACTCGATTGCAGCGATCGCAATATGAGGCGACCGCTGACCTTGCTTCCAGCAAGTGCAATATGAGGCGACCGCTGACCCACTTCCAGCGAGTGCAGCAGCCCCAGTGTAAGGCGACCGCTGACCTTGCTTCCAGCAAGTGCAGCGATCGCAATATAAGGCGACCGCTGACCTTGCTTCCAGCAAGTGCAGCGATCGCAATATCTTTCATGTTCATACTTGAACAAAGAATTTAAACTATCGAAGAAGGTTGGCTAAAAATGTGATTAATTATTATTTATTTGAATTAAGAACTATCCCAATTGTCAAGGGCATTTTCCACATCTCGTCTGGCCATGGCAATTGCTGTTCGGTTGCTAACTACTGACTATTGAAACGTTTTGCCGATGTAAACGATGTTTGAAAAATTCCCAATCGTTCCAATTATGACTTTGCGTGATTAGCCTACAAGCGATTAATTACAGAGTGGCCGGATTCCTATATCCACAGCATTTCTTACATTTACATTTTTTTCAATTTAAGTAAGGCAATTGATCTGCAAAATAAATAATAAAATAATTAATTAAACAATACAATAAATAGGAAACAAATTTAAAAAATAAAAGGGATTTCAATTGTTATTTTTCGTTAACATTTAAAATTAATAATTATACATTAAAATTAATTTTAAAATAACATTAATTATATTATAATTATAATTAATATGTCTTGACCTATCAGCAGTTTGTGACAGTATCGGTACGAAGTTTGGTAAATCATCGCAAAAAACCTTCGAGAATGTAAGAAATGTTTATAGTGGAATCGGACTGTAAGACACTGGCACTGTACCGAAAATGCAACTAAATTTCATATAATACAAAGCAAACACGCACCGCAGGCAGGAATAGAATTTTGAACAAAAAAAAAACATAACATAAAAAAAATAATAAGAACAGCAAAAATATCAACACAAGCACACTTTCAAGAGAAAGTGAACCAAACCGGTAGAATAAGAGCAAAAGAGCGCTTTACCAAAAACCAAAACACTGCGATCCGTGCAATGTATAAAGAAATATGTTTCGAGCGAAAAAACAGTGCGCACTAATACATTCACTTGCTACATAAGAATAATGGTTATTTGTATTATTACGCAACAATGGTAAAAAGCACAGAACGCAAAGCTAGGTCTGCTAACTGCGAATCTAACACAATAGAACTACTTTGATGATCTTGCTAACGCAATAAGATCATTTGTGAACAGAAACAGGACAGACCTCACCGAAAACACTCAATCACAGCGACAGCTATAAATTAAAGCTGCCATAGGTTCAATGCCAGAGAGATCGGTCGACTGATGGCCATATATAACTAACGGACTACTTGAAAAGACTTTTATATTTCAGTACACCCTCTTACCTACAGAATTGGACTCTGGACTACAGGTGTGGGTGTTGTTCAAAAATGTATATGTCGACACTTGGAGAAGGTTACCACCAAGTTACCTTTTATGTCTGGTGACTCCTTTAAAGTTGTGCGAAATATGCTGATTTATCGATTTACACTTTCTGAAATATCGGAATTGGCGCATGTATAGGCGTGGTCTTTAAAGGCGGCTACCAGTAATATACCCACCAAATTTGACACATCTAACACAAAAACTGCGGAAGGTGCAGCCAATTAAAATTTTTAGGGCCGGTGGCGAATTTGGGAACTAGCGTAAAAATGATGGGAGATATGTGGCTTTATCGATTTGCGAATATCGATCTTATCGATTTCATAGCCACCTAGTAGACGGAGCTCTCCAATTTTTACACTTTGACGCTGGCACAGACCAATATATCTTCCAAGTTTCAAGTCTCGATATCTAAGGGTGTCGAAAAATGTTGCGTTCATACAATATACTATGATACCTTCAAAGTATAAGTTTAAGTTAAAAAGTAATGCCAGATTTCAAAAAACCCGTATCAGCTGAATTTGACTTACTCTTTTCATTAATATTTTCGTTGTAGGTGCTTGTCCAAACATATAATTTAGATTTTGCAAAACAGTGCAAAGCAAAAAAAGAAAACCACAGCAATAACATTATTCCTCTTTTTGCGAAATATTTCTAACAGCTGTGGCAGAATATGCAAGATGCTAGATGCGGGATGTTACCCGGTTAAGCTACTTTTCCCATTATCGAAAATATCTCACACGTTCCACTAGCTGCCAATCTGTGTGCTGTTGCTGGTAGTGATGAGCAACTCGCCTGAAGCTAAATGGAAATGGAACGCGGTAGATATAAAAGTTTGGCGCTATTTAGAGAATAATAAGAATAAGAAAATGGAAAAGTTTTGCACAAATAAAAATAATAATACAGTAAGATTTGTTTATTCTGCTCACTTTGTTTTTTAGTAAAACAATATTAATATATAAAATTGGTTTGAGACAGCTAAGACGGCAGCACTGATTAAGGCAAGCTCTGGTGAACTAGTTCACTGAACTGTCATATCACTGATATCGGTTCAACAATGAAAATAATGAAAATTTCACGTCATCCACGCTGTCTGAAATAAAATATGTGAGTATTATAATTTAAAGTAACATTCAGAGCTTGTATTGCTTGCCTGTTATACAATAATGTGATAGTTTTCCATGTGATAATGTGCTCTCCGTTTTTATTGTCAATTGCAAATGGTTATTTGTTGGAAAACTCGTTAAACACCGGGAAATAGGATTTTCTGTTCGTTTTTTATACTCGGATTGTACGTGCGCTAAAATATTTTAAAACATTAATTCTTCTTCAAATTGGATGCTATTTGTTGGAATTTAAACACTTACACCACACACACGCACACAAAGAAATGTATACATAGATGTGTGTGCAACATACATATGCACACTATTTTCTTAGGAATGGTATGAAAAATGTGCGCTGTGAATTTGTGAAGCAATCTTCAACTTAATTATGCACAAACGCAAAGCAAAACATTTATGTATGCATATGCTCGGTATTTAGCTGAAAATATATTGTTAATAACCAATTACTCACTGAACAAACAATTTCCTTCTATATATATTACATAAATTAGCGCAACATTCAAAGTAACGTGTTTGCCGTCCACCGTCAATTTGCTGTCTCTGGCATATTACGTCGACTGCCTCGAACAATTTGTGTTACAAGCTGCACAGATTCTAGAGCCCCGAGATTAAGGCATCAATTTGTGATTGGAATTCGTGGTAGGTCCCATAAGGGGCCCCAGTATTATCATCCAAAATTAAGCTTTGGGCAACCTATTCTCTTCAGGTATGTTAGAAATCTCCTGTAAAATTGTTGAAACGTGCGAAAAGTTGTAAACGCTTTAAGAACTGAGACTAATTGTGTATTGCATTTTATTTTTCAGTCAGTTCTATAACGATAATATTGCTGCTTGGACACATCCAGGCACTACCGAGTCATCTGAAGAGCACACAACTAAAGCGATTGCCGAAGAGGAACGTAGAGTGGACAATAATTCGGCGGAGATGACACTACCAAGTGCGGCTCGCGTTTACACAGATGTAAACGCCCACAAGCCAGACGAATATTGGGACTATGAGAATTATGTAGTCGACTGGGGCAACCAGGACGATTACCAGTTGGTGCGCAAGTTAGGGCGTGGCAAGTACTCTGAGGTGTTCGAGGCTATCAACATAACAACAACTGAGAAATGTGTTGTGAAAATATTGAAGCCTGTGAAAAAAAAGAAGATAAAGCGCGAAATTAAGATTTTGGAAAACTTGCGTGGGGGCACCAACATAATAACGCTCCTAGCTGTCGTCAAAGACCCAGTATCCAGAACTCCAGCACTGATATTCGAGCATGTGAACAATACAGATTTCAAACAACTCTACCAAACACTAACAGACTACGAGATACGCTACTATTTATTCGAGCTACTTAAGGCACTCGATTATTGCCACAGCATGGGAATAATGCATCGCGACGTAAAGCCACACAACGTGATGATAGATCATGAGAATCGGAAGTTACGTCTCATTGATTGGGGTCTAGCTGAGTTTTATCATCCGGGTCAGGAGTACAATGTAAGAGTGGCGTCCCGCTACTTTAAGGGTCCTGAACTCCTTGTCGATTATCAAATGTACGATTATTCGCTAGACATGTGGTCGTTGGGATGCATGCTCGCGTCTATGATTTTCCGCAAAGAGCCATTCTTCCATGGCCATGACAACTTTGATCAACTTGTGCGAATTGCTAAGGTGCTGGGCACCGAAGAACTGTACGCGTATCTTGATAAGTACAACATTGATCTAGATCCGCGATTTCACGATATTTTACAGCGCCATTCCCGCAAGCGCTGGGAGCGATTTGTTCATTCTGATAACCAACATTTAGTGTCTCCAGAAGCATTGGACTTCCTTGATAAGCTATTGCGTTATGATCACGTTGACCGTCTTACAGCTCGTGAGGCTATGGCGCATCCATACTTTTTGCCAATAGTTAACGGACAGGTGAATCCCAGTCAGCAATAGACATGGATTTACACTATAATGTATACAAACTTTGTCGAGACAGCACGGTAACAGTTACGAGGACGGGTACGAGTACTCTGAAAGGAAAAAATCGTTATGTGCTCAATCTAAAAAGATGAATAAGGATCAAATTCAATAATATGCATCGACCCACAGACCGGAACCATACATTAATGGACATTCACCGATTGCACACAAATATAACAACAGTCAAGTAAAAGAAAAGGTTCTTTGAATTATAGTTTTTGCAAAATATAAAACGACAGTGATTATAAAAGTACTCAAGTACTTCCATATACATTTTCAAATTTTTCTGTTTAAAAACTCATACATGCACATGCTTAAGAATGAACATCAGGCTACATTATAATTAACATATATTTATACCAATAATTATAAATATAATTCAATAAAATCTCCATTTCTTACAAAAGATAATTATCGTTATGATATTGCAATATTGCAATACAAGACAAAAAATCGGCTTTTATCTATCTACGTTTAACGCCGGCGTTTTGTTTTTTCTTGTTTATTGAGGGGTGGGATTAAACTCAAGTTCTTGGAGCTTATAGAGCTGACCATATTATTTTTATTTTTTTGACTCTTGATAAAAAGTGTAAATGTTTACTTATATATATCGATTACGTTGCGTTAAGTTTCTGACTAAAAAGCAATTGTGAAAAACCAATATTCAAAGGTTGTTGATAAAATGAAGAGTTGCGATTGTTTCATGAACTTCATCCCATAATCGCAAATGTATACTTCATCAGTATAATCCGTATTTGCCTGCGCCAAGTGATTTTATCTCTAAATTTTAGGTACCAGCATCTATTACGTTGTGCAAATTTGATCAACATGCCAAAGAAAGCATCTCAAATCAAGGATTTTTTATGCGTATATTCTTGTCCGGCATCAACAGCAGATCCGATTTAGCTACATCAGTGTTTCTGCCCGAGAATCTGTATGAACAGCGTTTTCTAAATAAGAGACTCAGCTATATACTCAAATACGATCATAAGTTTCCGTATTTATTTCATTTCATCAATATTTCTAACCGTTTCTTTAATGTATCTAGTAGTCGTGAATATTATTTTTAGTAATATATATTCTTTAAATTATATTTTACTGGCAAAAGGCCATTCTGTTGCCTGACGCAACACTATTAACCGTTTTACATCGGACGCCAAATAGATGATAATCATGTAATTGTACCTGTTTCAATAAAAAACAGGGTCCGTTGTATTGCTTTATTTATTGCACTGGGCACAAATATAGCTAACCTTATGGTACGCCGGAGTTGTCGGAATCGGATCACTATTCTTTATAACTAAAATAGAGTAAATTCGCTTTTGACTTATGAATTAAATTTAGATGGTTCTGCAACGCTACATATTCATACTTTTTTTCTTTTAGCTTTTCTTTGAATAAAAAGCAAGATGTTTCTAGGAATTATTTAAAGAAAGTATGCATGTTGATCTCTGAGTAAATGGTCAGAACACTCATATAATGACAGAGTCTTTAGTTCTTAAGTAGGAATTAAGTCCGTTGAGATGCATCATTATCATGCAATATATGCATGATCCTCAATTTATGATCGCAAAAAGTTTTTTATATTTCGCTTTTCCCTGATTCTATGGTTTCTCATCGAAACGCAGTCCTCAAATTTCTGTTTCATATAATTGCTCCTAGTAATAATATATATATTCAATTTTTCTGAACATCGTTAGATACTCGATACTCTTTTGAAATAAGTAGCCACACAATTTATTCGTAACAATTTGTGATCCAAAATATTTACTAATATTATTTACAGACCTTGTTCGCTTATATCAGGAGGATTTATTATATTATATGCTTAGCTTTTCGTTGTTTCAGATCGGTTTAATAATGCTTAATGTATTGTATTAAATTGAGCATGTTCCAGGTCCTTATACCACAAAAATGATAAATCAGACTTCAGGAAAGCATTTTATTAGTTTAAAAATTCTTTATTAAAATTCTACATTAAAAGCTTGATTGGCTCACTTGATTCTGGTTTGGATCTCCCAATTATTAAGAAGGCCGGACGCGGGGAATCTTTTTTGAAGTCAATAATGTCGAAAGCCGTTTACTTCGTGCGCATCTCAAAGTGTTAATGACATTCTCGTATTCTTATGGAGCACTGATACTGATCGTCCAGACACCGAATTTCTCCTTTTTTTTTTTTTGGAATTTTCACCTAATTAAAAAAAGGTTAACTGTTTAAGGTTTAACTGTTCGTATTCTTAACTTTGTCATTGCTATCTCCTGGTTGCATTCTTAGACCTTCACTCTTTAATTGTAAAGTAATGATGATATATACTATTTTATACTATTATAAAAATGGAGAAAAAAAATCCTTCAATTGGTTTCCATTTAGTTCCATACATTTAATTTAGTTTTCTGGTATTTACGATTTGCATTTCTTCAATCACATTGTTGAACAATTTACCTACGGAAAGATAAACAATCATGATGGACAGTCAAACAATCATGATGGTGTATGGTACATATATATTTTTATTTAAGTTCATCAAAAAATGCTGCACTTAACTCTGCAATGTATTCATCATCTTGACTTTTAGTGAGGATGTCATTATTAGGATTTAAGTCAACTTTGATTAGCTGCTTAGAATCGTCTGAAATAAGTTTCGGAAGCACATCAATTGTTTTGTCATCATCAGGAGCATATTGTAATATATCATTGATTGCTGAATTTTCCGGATTATTTTCATTTTTCTTGGTATTTTTAAATTTATTTTTTTGTATCCCAGGCGGCGGGGGCTCACTTTCACCAATATTCATCCTCGGAATTTCCTCATCCGAATAATGTATAGAAGGAGGATATATTTCGCTATTTAGTTGTCCATTTTTGTAGCTTTGGTTGATTTGTTGAGCGTCGATGGGATTTTCTTCAAATACAATTCGATTTTCTTCAACTACGTTTTGTTTCGAACTCGTATTTATATTTGAATTACTTTGTTCTTCCCTCTTTAACATTAAGCTTTCTCTCTCAGGATGTATAGTTTTTTCGACTGAGGCGATCATAGATTTACAACAATTGCGTATGTCTGAGCTTGGATCTTTACTGTAAGCTTCATCTAGTATGTACAGAATAACATTCCTTGGAGAAGAGCTGGGGATATTTCTCAATTTTATGAACGTGAATAATGTTTTATACATCTCAAGGCGACAGGACCAATCGTCATAAGGGCTTTGCATCATCAGAGGCTTTTCAAATATTTGAACACTAATTTCCAAAATATTGTCGAGTATCAGCTGTTAAAAAAATAAAAATTTATTAAGGTTAGCACATTATTAATAAAGATTAGATTAGATTTAAAAAAAAAAAAAACATCTATTTGCAAAATTAATTTAAATCAGTAGTTTGATAGTATGACACCTACTATTTAAAAAGCGGGAATATTCGACTGAGCTTAACTGTGGTGAGCGTAATTTTTCTTCAGAAGTTTAGGAATTTAAACATTTTCTTTTCGCTCTATTTCTCCTGCCACACACCTCTGTGTATATTTTTCTCTCTATCATAACCATTAATTAAATAACATATTCAATAACATTTCAATATTGCTATAAGATTAATATCGTTTTATTTGGCGACAACCACATATTTACGATGTTTATATTTTCAGGAATTACTCTAAATTTTTTGTTGTGTCTTATACATAACTTACCCTTAGAAGTGGCGACTTTAATAAATAACCAACTGAAGCTATAACTTCCTGCAGACACCGAAAAGCTTGCGCACAAAGAGCCCCTCTGCCCTTATTTGTTATAGGTTCGCCTTGGATAGAGGGCTCAGTTATTAAAGAACGGCTTCTTTTGCCTTTCTTTTGAGGCTGTGCTGCGGACTGCAATTAAAAGTATATTAAACTTTCAAATAAAAACATATTTGGAATATTTACCATTAAATATATATCTGTTCGACGTATCATCACATCTTCCAAAATATCTCTGACAAGTCGATCTGCAATTAAATCGCATCCACTTCCTTCGCCAAGTGTAGAAATCCACAACATCGTTACTTTGTACACCTTCATTCGCATATTACTACAAAAGTATAGATTGAAATGTGAAGTGAAACACAAGTAAAAACCAAACACGGAATCCAGTGTAATACAATCTGAAAACCAGTGGAAGAAACCTTTTTCGTAGCGGCGATTTTGGGAAAGGCGTAACTCAACATTTGAAAAACTTTATGAGCAATCTATCTTATATATATGTTTTCTTGCTGAATTGGGGCAAAAGTTCACCAGCGTATTACTCTAATTACTCTATATTGCAAGTATAGATATAGGCTTTCAAAATTGATCTACGTTTCTTAACAACATAGACCACCAAAAATATATGCGCAATAGAAAATAAATATAATACAATTTAAAAGCTCATACATTTTTCGCAATTTCCAAATTGGAACAATATATTTTCTGACCTACGTATATATTAGTATACGGTTTCAAGACTTTAGTCTTAAACATAAATAAAATGTCAACATACCAAAACTCGATTTGAAATCCGGCTGATGACCATTTTGTCTTATTTAGTGACTCCAGCAGAATACTTGTTATCAGTCTAAAATGCATCCTGAGGTGAGTGTGGCAACTAAATGAAGAGAATGAATATTTATGACATTCTGTTTTATTATACATAACAAAGCCAAATTATTTATATTATTATCTTATTATTCTCAGAAGAATTGCAATCAGAAAACAAAAATTTAGTGGCTTAATAAACACAGATAAAAGTTAATACTATTATTCAAACTGAAGTATCAGAGTTTAAGTCGTGTATTGGGTCGTGTATTGTTTTAAAACAAGCAAGTGAGACTCCAGAGATAAACTGGCTTCTACTTGTTACTGTTACTTGATACCTTCGGTATCAGAGCAGAAAAATACATTTTGTATTTCATTAATTATAATCGCAACGGGCCAACACTGACCTAAGTGTGTTTTCCTTGGTCGGCAATCGTTTAGTTTAACCTAATTAATTAAAATTTGTTTATGTATAATATCGTAACAAATTTTAAGTTATTTTAACTGAAGTACTTCAACAAGTTAGATTTTAATATTTTGCAACTTACATATCAATCAATACTTCCAGTAATTCGAAAAGTTTTGTATGCAATGTGGGCAGAAGGTTTCTTAAACATACATTCTCCAAACTTTGATTGCTCACATCAATTTGGTCCCTCAATCCTAGTCCAAGTTGAATAAAATCCAAAATTTTCGTTGGCCATATTAGTTTAGTTGATGGATATGGATGGCTGTTAAAATTGAGAAAGTATTAAAAACAAAAACACTACATTTTCGGTGCTGAACCGAAACCTTCATATACTTTTTGCCTTATTCAAAGATTTAAAACATATTTAAATTTGAATTGATGGCTTTTATGAAAACAATAAGCAGACAATATTATATTGTGATGAAAGTTACATGAAATGGTACGTAAATGATTATTTTTTCTAAATTTTAACTGTGTGCAGACCCACATGTCTACTTGTTTTTCTGGTTAGATAGGTCTGCCCACAGTTATTTTTGCATCTTTTTATCTTTTTTGATGTGTAATACTTAACCATTTTCTTGCAAAGTTAATTATATAATTGTAATTGTCGATGCAAGGACATTTTTAACCACACCCTAATTTTCTAACCTTAACGCAATCTTCAGGAAGTCAATTAGATTGCAGAAGCGTCTGGAAACGCGAGCCACCCTTTCTATTGGATCTCCTTGTAATTCCAACTTAAAATGTTCCAATCTTTTTATTGTATCCATCGTAATGTAATCACTTTTATTGTTAAAAAATGCATCGATTAGGAGAGCATTAAGACTGCCCAATAAGCCTAATTGGTAATCTTTCCATTGGAGCTTAGGGTCAAAATTTCCCTCGTTGCTCCCGCGTACTTGTTGTAATAACAACCAGCAATTACCGCATTTATAAACTACTTCTGGATCACTGCTGTCCACCAATGCTAAAAGGTAGCGCACAATTAAAGGCTTTCCAAATTTACTAGGTCCAGGGTAGTATTTCAAACATTGTTGTATAGCATTGAGTGTAGCCACAGTGTAGGCTGCTTTGACTGTCTGTTTTTCCAAAATGGCGAAGCTTTCGTAAAGCTTTCCCAGGTAGGTAGCACCGAACCATTTCGCAATTTCAGGTATAACTTGAATTTGAACAACAAGCAGAGCTGAAAAAGAATTTGATACGATTATTGTTAGGATTTCGATACCATTCCATCCAATGTAGGTTTTATATATTTGCCATATCACTTAACACTCCAGTTTATTACTGTTACCTTTGATGACAGAGTAGTCAAATTTAACTTTTTGAAAGCAAATTGGATAGAACTTATCAGCGATTCAACATCAAAATTTTGTATTACTCAAATTGTGCAAAATAATGTGTATTTTTTATTTGCACTCCTTTACCGTAGATTTTTTTCTTTCGAAGTTTGAACCAAAATTTGAAGTACATGAAATATTTTAGAAAATATTTAGTGTGCAAGTCAATCTAATATTATTCCTATAAAAAAATTTCAAATATAAGTTTTAACAGTATAGAAAATTGTAGGCTATATCCTACTTATTATTTGTATTGCTATTACAGCAAAAGCAAAAAATCAATTCTGCAATCTGCAATCTTATTTGTAATGGCAAATAGACCGAGAGCAGATCCATAAAGCGACAAGCCCCAAAATGTAAAATTTATGTTATTGCTTTAGCAAATTAGTTGCAGAGTAGAAAATGCATACACTGGTTTTTCAACATACCCAAAGCTTCATAGATAAGTTCGCCGTATAAGCCGACTTCATTTTTATTGCAAGCTCTTATTATTATAGTCAGCCAAATATTCGCTTTCTTTTCTAGAACATTTTTTGGACATTGGTTGAGGTATTCAATCAAGAAACGCAGTCCGACTGATCGAGTCTTAGATTTTGAGAGCAAGAAGTTAATCGATTGTGCTTGCGACGACGCGTTCTGAAACACATGGATTTATGGTAAATTATTATAAGAAATGTATATGAATGCATCGTTAATTATGTTATTTACGGATTCTTGCACACGGTCCACGGCGTTGAGGTAAACATTTCGGTCTCTCCTCTTTGTTTCCGCGAGCGCTTTAAGTATATCCCCAGCTCCGAACATTTTACCAAACATGTGCGAATTGCTTGAGATGTGAGACTTTCGACAGCAATATCGATGAAACGAATATTGATATTTTGCGAGATTATCGAGAGCATTTTAAAATCGGTAAGCTATCGCTTGTGCGGCCCTCTTCAGCTAGCGACAAATTTAGCATTTTTATCACAGCCTCCCTTTGCACTCAAAGCACACAAAAGGAATAAAGAAATGTAATTTTGGTGTTGTACAGTTAAGACAAGAACCCAAGCAGTTGTTTTAGACTTAAAATAATTATTTGCAATAATTAGTTCTATGTATATTTTAGATTACATTTTTTTATAATAGACACCAATGCACAACATAATCATTATTATTATTATTTTATGTTGATATTGTGCACTACTACAAATACAAAAGAAAATATAAATTGATTTGAAATATGAAAAATAATTAAAAATGTTTGCAACCATAGTAGCCAATCGCTTGTGTGGTTGCAAAATGTTTATGATTTTACACAAGTGATCAAATAGATTGGCATTTTGGTATATTTTAATGAAGAGCAGAACATCGATAAAAATAAAATTGCGATTTGCGGAGAAATTCAAAAGGCAATTGCAAGCTATGGATGTACAATTTAAAAGAAAATAGAAGAATGCCAACTCCATAAAAATGTAGGCAAATCATCAAGTTATCAGTGGAAAGACAAGAAAACTGAAATCCACACGAAAGTGGATTGTTTGAAAAGATGTTCGAATTGTGCAGTTTATTTTGACGCCATATATACATATATTGATAGAGATATATATATATAATAAAATAAATATATAAGACCATACACAAAAACAATATTTTGATTCAGTTATTTGAGTGGAATTGCAAAAGGATAGCGACTAAAATTCACACATATTTATGTCTTAAATAAATTATCCGATGCGTATATTTGTCATTTAGCAAATGACTGCAAAGCTGCTTGGGAATCGGTTTCGTGTTGAGGGGAATAATTTTCTGACGAAATGTTGCTTGCCCAGACCAATCTGATTATATATATATTTACATTCAATAGTACAACAAAAAAGACTAATGGTTTCTTCCGCCTCAGCAATCAGGATATAATATTTAATCAAGTTGTAAAAAATCATAAATATTCGGATACAAAACATATGAATTAACTTGTATGCCATATTAAGAAGGACTAAAGCGTCCAGAAATTAAAAACAACTTTTTGAAATCGGTAATAGCCTAAAACCTCATAACACACATGATCACTTCGACACGACTGATCACAAGTTCCACCAAATAAACAGAAAAAAAAACCAATTATTTCCCAAATCGACAATAAGAAACACAAAAAAAACTATATTGTACAAAATAATAGGAATAAATACCAATATTCTCGAACAAACTTGCCATATTGGTTTGCTAAAATAGAGACATCATATTTCAAAGCCTTCATTACATCATTAAATCATTTAAAAAGATAAACGGACGACATCAAAATAAAAACACGACCCACTGGACACAAATCTGAGATTAAAAGAAGATATGAGAGTAGATACTCTCCAGACCTTGCGGGAGAGCAGCATTAGAACAAAAGGTTGACATGGGAAATGCTGCACCTAATAAATACAAACACATAATTTAGGCTAAACTTGAAGTCATATAAGCGTAATGACAATAATTTACAAAATGTAAAAAAAAAACATGGAAATTGGTGAATCTCTGAGTGTTTTATGTTGAAAATATAACTATACTGTGTGTAATTTTTGTACAGTACTGAAAGCAATGCAGCAAGAAACATAATTAAATAATTTAATACAACAAAATTATAGAATTTAGATTTTTTTTTATATTTTTATCAATTTAATTTTGACTTATTTTATATAAAATAGTTGTTTGGTGAATATTTTTCTCACATTTACATTTTCGGGGTTCGTAACTAGTTTCAGAAAATACATATTCACATTCCAGAAGGACAACCCAGAATAGTGTGGAAAACTGAAAAAAAATAATAATAAATATATATTATGGGTTACTATTTAATCCTACCATTCTTATTACTTGCTTAACATCCAAACTATTGCTTTTCATACAAAAAATGATTATATACTACCTGAAGCGAATCGGTTGACAAGCACCTTTAATTACATAATAGTTTGGATATTTTCGGAAACTAATAGTGCTTAATATCAATAATAGTAACTTCCCACAATTTTAGTTCCAGAATGCTTTCAAAATATATGCGTTGGCATAAATATGACCAGCGTACTTTCCATTGCTGTAAACGTTAGGGTGACCCTAGGTTTTTAATTGGTTCCGCGTTTTTTTTAGGGTTTTTGTGTTATCATCGCGTGACACCAGTCAGCTGACAGTTTCACTGTGTCTATGGTTAACACATTTGCTGCTTGAAAAGTTTTAATAAACGTCGGAAACAATGGCTTTACATTCGGCAATAAAAGGCAAATTAATATCAGTCATAGGCGATGAGGTGAGAAAAAACTATATTTTTGGTGCCATACAATTCATTTGGTTGAAACTAACGTATATACTTACGAATGTATACACATTTGTCTGTATGTATGTGTGTATGTCTGAAGTTAAAACAAATTTTATGTATGCAAAACAAATACTTAAATACTGCATAAACTAATATTTAATTATTTCTTTATGTACATATTGCACTGGTTAATATGTCGCCACATACACACAAACATCGGCAGATGCGCATAAAATTATAAGTGCAGTTTTTCAGCTCTGCGTCAGGCTTGAATTAATTAAAGATAAATGAATAAATATGCAAAATTGAAGATATATTGAAAACGGGCGTAAGTCATCGTAATATGTACTCTGATTCACAGGACAAGAAAGAAGATGCCCAAGATTTCATACCTTCTATGAAATAATAATTTCAATAATTGTGTGCTTAGTGCTTCAAATTTTAAAATCCATCCGATTGTTCCTATTATATGAAAGCTACTCGAATTAATTACACACATAACAGTTTATTTGATTTGAATAACATGAAAAACAATAAAAGATTTCAGACAAGAGTTCAAATTCAACTAATGGTTCATATGACAGCTTTATGATATAGTAATCCGATGCGGCCGGCTGTGACATATGTTCTGTCTGCAGCAAAAAGTCGACATATACCAAGTTCAATCAAAGCAGCAATCTAATGGACGGATGGACGGACATGGCTATATCGACTCGGCTAGTAATGCTGATCAAGAATATATCATAACTTATATTTACACGCGCAGATTAAGATTATTTTATTTTCAGGTTGTCAATAAAACCCCAAATTTTAAATGTGTATCCTTCCAATTGATATACAAAATATAAAATAACATTGAATTCCTTTACAAACATATAAATGTTGAAAATGTAAAACAGATACTAAAAATCCAAATATTTAATAGGAGTGTATTTTCAATAAAAACTTTTCTCTTACGCGAAATTATCACATTTTTGAAAAATTTGCTACCCATGTGACAAGCTTATTTTTAACATTTGTTTTTCTCAATATTATGTTATAATTTTCTAAAACTTAAATACTGTTAAGTTGTTTTCTGTTTTAGATAATCAACTAGATATGGTGAGAAATGCCGTTGGCTCCGTACTATAATAATGTAAAATATTTATCTGTGAATTTCAGCTATGATATTTATATTTATATAGCTATATGACAAATAGTAATAATAAAAGAAAATAATAATACATATTTCAACACGGCTTTGGCAATGCGAGGTAATACCTACTGGTACTAATTATGTATGTTCTTTACTTTTTTTCATTTTAGGACACTTGTGTCGGTTTTCTTCTGGGTGGAGTTGGTGAAATAAATAAAAATCGTCATCCGAATTTTATGGTAGTTGACAAAAGTAAGTAATTCGAAATGGACATAATTAATTGTTTATTTATGATCACAAACGTAGTTATATCGCTTTGATACGGATTCGTATTATATTTATAACATGTATACTAACGAAAGTAACTTTTTACATATAGACACTGCTGTCAGCGAAATTGAAGATTGCTTTAAGCGTTTTTTAAAACGTGATGATATCGACATTATCTTGATAAATCAAACATATGCTGAGCTTATTCGTCATGTTATTGATGCACACACTTCACCAGTGCCAGCTGTTCTTGAAATCCCATCAAAGGATCATCCCTACGATGCCAGTAAGGACTCCATCTTAAGACGTGCACGTGTAAGTTTAATTTGTGTTTATTTGGTATTTTCTTTCCAATGGTAAATTTTGTATTTTATTTTTTAGGGTATGTTTAACCCCGAAGATTTGGTACGCTAAAGATGTAACTTGCGACAGAATATTACTGAGCTCTTGGTCAATATTATGCAAGACATTTAACTAAAGTATTTTTCAAAAACTGTAATCATACTTGTATTTCAGTTCATGTTGTTTTTCTTAATTAAAAATTAAACAAAGGCAAAATAATAAATTTTGCAGATTCCAAAATTCCAGACTTTTGATATACACACAGCAAAATCAAACAAATCAAGCGAGAACATCACACTCGGGGGTAACCGATTAAGAAAAACTCTAATACCAATAACTAATACCATCTAATAACAGATGCCACACTATAGGTTGGGTGTATCCCAAAAATACCGGTCCTCGAAGAAGATTTCTAATAATCTGCACTCCAATTTTTTCTTTAAAATGTGGATTTTTGGGCGTAGCCGAAAAGAAATGTTGGAAACGGTACCTAGTAATTGGCCTTCCAATTTTGGTAACTGTAGCTCTTAAATTGCGGGAAATATAATCTTTTATGTTGATCTGGGCTCCACAACTCATTTTTTCTCCCACACCTCTTTAGCCCACGACTTATCTTCAGATTCCCCTCAAATTTACCACAAATGCATCTTGTCTAATAGCAATAACATTTGCCGCAGTGATCATTTCCCAATTAAAATGCATTCCCACTCAAAACAGTCTGGTAAAAACAACACTGGTCCCAAAATACGAAACAGATCTTGACAAAGGGCCTCTTTTCTCCGCTAAATGAGATTCACTAATTGGAGCCTGTAAATTTGGTTGCCATTACCAAGAAGTTGCCCTATTAACCAAAGCCAATTGTAGCGCTTCCATTCCCACAAAAAAGTTAGTTCCCTACAGATCAACTGTTCCTTGGGCGAACTACGACCTACAGAAGCGGCATCCGGAAAAACAACATCACTGTCATAAATGCTAAATGTCATTTGATAATTTGTTAGCCGAATGCTTCGAATGCGAAGCGGCATACACTCGAATTCGCTCTTAAGTGGCAACAGAATACAATCGTTAAACTAGCTTAAGAAAGCTACTTAAAGATATAGGTCTTAAGCTTTGAATCAACATTAACATTAAAAATATTAGCACTGTGAATTGTAATTGTCTGCTTTGTGATATTAAACAAAAAATAATAATAATATTATTATTAAACATTATAAAAATCCTGAGCTCCGAGTTTAGCAACACCTTTATTAACAACACCCATTCCCTACTCACCAAAATCGGCTATGGTCTATCTATTTACGGGTTGTTCGCTTCTATTACCAAGGTTATGTTTGTTGGGTAATGAACGCGTGGCGGGAAGAATTCAGGAAGGAAAGATGTATCTAAACTATGTGTTCTGAATGTTGCAAAGATCCCATAGACAACTTTTTCTTGAAAACCCGAAAATCGATTTGAGGACTTCATGACATGCAGCATCTTCATACGGCTTCGTATTTGACACACCCAGCAAACTTTTCTAAATTTTCATTTAGTCAAATAGGAGGCACTGGAGTACAGCGTCGGAATAATTTGATTATTACAAAAGGATTTCTGTTTATCGAAAGGATAAATGAAAACAATTTTACAAACATGCTTAAGAGCTTGTGCATGCTTAAAGGGATAGCTGAAGAGTGCTCGGTCATTGATTCAGTCCATTTGGATTTGCTGAGGAACATAAACCTGTTAAGTATACAAATTCTCCAGCTGTAGATGTAGATAATTTTAGTTGATGTTCCGCTTAGAGTATGCAGATGTTCAGTATTGCATTGAACTGTTTACTTATTGCACGGAAGCACAACATAAGGATAAATGGACATAGGCTGTCATAAAAGTGGCGAATCCATTTCGCGAAAATATAAAATATGTGGAGCAAGAATAAAGATGCTTTCCGATTCTCAGACATGCTCTCACATATCATCATAGCGCCTTGAAAGTCTATATCTTATTGCTATCGGATATCGCTAATGACCAGTGACCAGAAAAGAGGAGATGGACTATCAAATTTCAATTGCCATACTCTCTGGATCAAAGTATCTCCGAGAGAATCGACCAATCAGTTAAGCCCATAAACCTCTATTAAGTTGTTATACTGAAATGACCGAGTTAATTTAATTTCTTTTATTCTATTCTATTATATTATTACTATTTTTTTGTTAAATTATTTATTTATTTAATGCTTTTGCGCATCGAATGCAAGTTTTTGTGACTTTGGCATCTTACAAAGCTGGCAAGCATTCCGCTACCGTTTCTATTTGAAATGCAGTTTCGCCGCCATTCCTAGGTTTCATAAAATGTGATCTATATTTTTGAATACCTCATATAATATTCACGAAAATCCGAAATGTGCTCTTGGCAGAAACGCTTCCAGTTTCCCAGCAGTAGTGGAATTAGACTTAAGATAAGCTTTCCCCATTACGGTCCATTCTGTTTATTTTTATATTTGAATATATCTAGAAATTAAACAAATTTAACACTTATGATTGATTTCGACTGATTTATTTTTTTTTCTTCTTTTGCATAAAATTTTAAACATTACTTTTTTAATTATTTTACCTAATTTGTTTTTTCTAAAATTGTTTTATATTCATTTTATTCTTAACATTTTTTCTTTGTTTAATGAAAAAAGAATATTTGTTACAATACTTTGAATCATACATTGAAAAATGTAATGTATGTGTACATTACTGACATGCAATTCACAAATGCAGAATTCTTTGCCGCGTTTGCCGCATGCGCAAAACCTGCCATATTTTGTAAAGGGCAGCCGAAAGCAACCACCAATGCAATGCAATGCATAACCTGAAAAATTCCGAATTAATATTGTATCTATGCAGATGTTTCTGTTTTTTTTTTTTTGTAAATTAGTAACTAATGTAAATATGCTTAAGTGTGTGTACAAATGGTTTGCATTCATAACGGATGCAAAAATGTTCTATGTATGTTTCGTAACTTTTATGTATAGTTGCCATCACTACATTTTTAACAGCTGTTTTTGGGGGTTGATTTTTTGCATTCCATGACTCTACATTGCAGAAATCTGTGCTAACACATGAGCCGTCTGAGCGAAGCGGGTTCTCATTATCTATGTCACATAGTTCTCTAAGATTACTCAACGTGTTTTATATGCTTAGGGCGGGTTAATTTTGTTTACAATAAAATTGAATGGTGTTTTACAAGTTATATAAGATTTTGAAATAAATGGGAATGAAATTTCGACGCTAACAAAGTTAATTTTATCACATTGCAAATTTCTACGATAAGTGTGAGTGCAATTTCGTGAACCTTCACACATATATACACAAAATAATGTAGACATACTAAATTTTAAAGAATTAAAAAGAAAGTTACGCTTATTATGTTATTAGTTGCAAATCAATTGCATATGCCGCTAGAAAAATACATAAAAGTATTATAACATTCGTCCAGAAAAAAATATATAAGAGTATAATAACACTCGTCACATTTACAAGCACACTTCCAAACATTTATACGTAAGTATATTTGTAGATAACTTTGAATGTTTCTGCAAAAGTATCAAACAATCCGCTTCTTATATACTTCTTATACACCTCCACACATGTGTACGCATATACAAACCTATTTAGTAGTTATCTCATCATCTTTCATTTGTATATATTTTGTTTTAATTACATTTGTAAAAATTTGTAACAATATAATGATATATATGTAGATATAAATATAAACTAATGCTGTAAACATTTTTTCTAATCATAAGCACTGTAGTAAAATATATTGCAACACCTTCAAGGATAAGTGTTTGTAGCGTTTCCTATTGCACTATACTTGACTTGAATTAACTGGGTGGTTGGTGAGACTATCAATATAAAACTTATGTAAAATGTGGTTAGGTACAGAACTTTACTCTGAAATGACATATTGGCTGTGTTTTTTGCAGAATGTCGTTAGCAATATGGAAATAAAACAAAAACTGTGCACCACCATTATTGCAATATAAAACAAATTGTTTTTTATCGCTTTACATACCACATGCTTGAAAATTGCAACGATGCTAGGCAAGAATAAGTATACAGCATCCATCTCCGTATGTTGCGTATCTATGCACTGCGAGAAATAGTTTGGTTGTTTCGACATATGTCCTTTTTATACTCAATACTCTTTATTATGTTTATTTTCGTGACACCAATTTGCAGTAACGTCCCCAACACTAATCATCTAAAGGTATACATCGAACACCAGCTACCCCTTTCTTTCGTGTGACATTCCAGTGCGTTTAAAATCAGCTTAGACTTTGTACGCTAAAACCAAATTTAATTGGATTTAAAAAAAATTAAAAACGTAACATATTAATAATATTTTTTATGGTCATAATTTTATCCAAATATTCATCAACATTGGTTTAATATGTGCTTAGCGGTATAAATCAATTCAATGATCGCCAGCTGATTGTTTGCTCGCGAACCACACAAAGGCAACGATGACAAAACGATCCAGTGTGTCAAACCGAAACGAAGTTAGGATCCAATTCTCATTCTGGAAAAGTATACACATTTTTTGCGGTATCTGGTTACGTAATCGTACCTTGACGGTGAAAATTGGGAAAAAATACGGGAGAAAATTCCATTTGGATGTAATTGACTATCCGCCCACATATATATAAATATAAATATATTCGTGATTAGCATCACTGGCCGAGTCCATATAGCCTTGTCATTCGGTTTCTAGGCCTGTATGAAAGCCTATATTATCTCGAGATTTCAAATTGGGAATATAAATTCTTGTAAAACCGCTAATCACCTTGTTTTACCAGGATGCTTTGGTTCCAATATGGTCTTTTCGGTCAGTTTGGGTTTTTCGGTTTTTGGGTTGGAAAAAATTTTGATTTTAAGTTCTGATTGCTAGGCCAATTTTGAACTTCAAGCAGTAAATATGCGGTTCATATTCCGATTTCAATTCCAATTTTTAGTTATAGACTTAAGCAATAGTGAGAATACGCCTAGTTGGAAAAATCAAAGGAGTTAGGTGATGCTGCAAAGCAGCTTATTGTTATTATTTTTTTTATCTTTTATTAATTTTGTGCACAATTCTAAGGAATCTGAGAGTTGTGTGGCTTTCTCTAACAGTAACGATACTTAGTTGATATTAATCAGGTGGCTTAGATCTTTTGAAAATCATTGGTCCTATCAACAATATTTGGCGACTGTAGCTGTACAATTTTGGAAGATGCGATTATCGATTTTATAGATTTCCAACTCTCCTAGTGGTCGTGGCACCCGAATTTGAGCACTTTGACACGGTTCATAAGGATAGACAGCATGATGAACTCTGCACAAATTCAATATAATCTTGTACCTTCGGTATCAGAGTATAAAAATTGAACATGTACGACTGCTGGATATGTAAAAGCTGAACAATTTATTAATTATTTGTCTACATTTAGTAACGCGTGTTAAAAAACTCAGTGATATCCTTAATCTTAGAAAGCTGTCGCATTCATTTTATATTTCTAATATATCTTCAAGAGATATGATTTTTGGAACGAAATCAGTCCGAAGGCCCCAGTGTTTATCGCATACTCGTCCAAAAAGTTGCTAAAGCGAATATGTCCCACCAAATTCGCAAAACTCGCATGGTGTATTACTGGTAACCTTTTTCAAATGTCTGCTTGCCAGAATCTATATATTACACAGTTGTTGAACTAGTCACAAAATTTTAAGGAAACATTACTGATAATCATTTATTTTTGTGCTCCGTTTTCCGCAGAGTATATATTTTTAGCTTAACGGATGAAAAACAAAAGTTGTTGCTAACTGTAGGAAAAAAAAATTCGAAATTCCGTCTTGGTACTTACTTATTTTATCTACATTAATTCAGTCTTTTGGATAATTAAATAAAACTATTTATTTTACTACTTTGGAATTGCTTTCAGTTTAATAACCTTAATGGTCAGCCAGTAATCCCTCATATTCAGTGTATATGTTATCGTTGTGAATGATCTTGTTTTACAATTGCAATGTTTATTTTTAAACAAACTTACCATAAAGCTATGTGATTCTTATATATATTAAAATTTGTATTCTTTATAGGTGGAAAAAATAATATAAATATACAAAGAAATCCGAAGCCCATTTTATGAGCGCCTGCAATGAAGTTAACATCTCAAGAAAGCATAAAAGCTTGGATACTATCAGCTTTGATGGTACACGGAGCAGTTGCTGGCAATCCGGATGCTAAGCGACTGTACGATGATCTTCTGAGTAACTACAACAAACTAGTCCGCCCAGTTGTTAATACTACAGATGTTCTCAAAGTTTGCATTAAACTGAAACTTTCGCAACTTATCGACGTAGTGAGTATTCGATATACAGAATGTTATTTATTTAAGAGGTGAGACCGTTGCAGTCGCGACTACCAAAAAGCGTTAACTAAAAATCAAGCGTGTTGGGAACAAAATATTTATTTTATTTGGTCCTATTTATTGCGAATATATAATGACAAAATGAAGGACCACTAGCAATAAAATTGTCGAGCGTGAAATCAAGCGCAATGGGAATCTGTTATAGGAAGGGAAGCTCTTAAAGAATAATTGTTTCAAAGGACAATAAAATAAAACAAGGAACACTGCAAACGTGGATCGAGTAATCTTTAAGTCCAACCTACCAACAAATATAAAGATAATCTAAAATCTTCTTCAACTATAGCCATAGTTTTGACAAAATTGCTTACTCGCGATATAGACTTGAATAAACAAATAGGAGCAATTCAAGGAGCCAGCTGTATTACTGTATTACTACTCTCCTCTGCAATCGACGTCAACAGTTTCCTCGAATTCGCTAACCAGCATGTAATGGTCGGTACTGCAAATATTGTTTGTGCACACCGCAGCTTGCTTGGGCCTTGTAAAAGACGTAAACTCAAATATACTAGCTTTAAAATTAGACAACATTTTATTTTTCAATGTATTTCGACAAGAGGTTTTACACTAGGAAGATTTTGCTAGTTAGTTTGAGTAGGCCAACTAATTTCAGGCTTGTGTTTTATTGCTAAGAAAAGGAGATGTGAACTCGAATATAGAGGTTATATTTGTCATGTGTGAGAAATCAGAATAGAGATCTTAGTAGCAACCGTATATTTGTGAGAATCAGGTTGGTTATGTAATGCAAAAGTGGAATTTACATTTCGATGGGTACAAAAATGGATTAACGGGGAATGAATTTTAATATCGCGTTTTGAGATGAGCCGGTCGATAAAGATTTTATCGCGATGTGTAAACATTTGTATATCCTTGTTACAACCAATGCTAGGGACTGGATTTGGAGGAAATTCTCTCGGAACTTTAGCGTAAAGAGCAAATTTAGTCTCCAAAATGGGCAAATGCTGAGATGTTTTCCTTATATTCGCTATATGTATGTGTTGTATGGTCATCAGCAATAGTAACTAGGGCTTAAGCAGAAATGACGCAAATTCAACGCAACTTTAACATTGCTGTTCAGATCGGTATCGATCGGCTTATCCAAATAAATAAACGTCCGCAAAACGAAGCAAGCAGCAATATACCAAAACACAGTAAACTAAATAACTAAATTCGCTTATTACTGGAAATATTTTCCAGATTTAAAGTAATCAAGGTAATCTCTAAAACTCAGTTCTTGAATTTTGATGACTCTTCAAGGGATAGATTTATTGCAAAAGGTGATTACAACGCTAAGCAATGCGATGGGGGTCGCGCCTTTCAAATCCAAAAGGTAAGCAATCTACCATTAAGCGCACCTGTACTTTAATATTTTTGGGTAGGCCCACATGCGGGCAGCAGACCTAACAAATATACAGTATCCTATTGACTTCTTAATTTGAGAAGAATCATGCGAAGATCGTAGCTGTCCACATGCTTTAAGAACTGCATGCGCTTGAGCTTCTCCACTGGCTCACAACAGATGAACAAACTTGCTTATAAACAAAAAGTTCATTAGCAAGTGCATTGAATTAGTCGAGTAACTTAGCGAAGCACCGACCATTAAAATCACAACAGCCATCCATAATTGCCACATGAAACCGCATAGCAAATCTCCAAATTTAACAGATAGCAATAAATAAGCTAAGAGAGTAAAACCGATCATGCTGTTTGTTAATTCCTTCAATACGTTTGCAGGGATCTTTCATTAACTGCTTAATACACAATTACAATTAGCACACCTGACACGCCTTACCATATCTACAACTACCTAGCTTTGCCCGCTGCTTGTAGCTCGTGTTCTATGGAACTCGCCGAAAAAATAAAATACATTTTCTCTGACATTCGTAGCAACGAAAATTGGTCAGTGGATTTGCCTTACAATCACCTTGTGCATACCGCATGGACTACATCCCTTTCTGACTTATTTCCGTAACCATACATCATTATCATGACCAAAAGAAGGAAAATCCCATACATTTTTGTTTTCCCCTATTATGGACCGGACAGTGACAGGAAGTAATAAATAGATTCCTCTTCCCTCTCAAAGTAATATGAGAGTCTGGATGCACGTGTACCTATCAACCAGTGCCGAGTAATAGCTCAAGTTACTGCATTGCAGTTGCTTCTACTTGTTGCTCGAAGCTTTTTCCTATAATTGGTCAGATTATCCACTACAAATTTGGAGGTAGAAACATGGTAGGGAGTATTTTGAAATTGTCAATGAACCGTAATCGGTTCTGCTTGGGAGTTTTGGATCTTTTCACATTTTTTCAGGTAGACTTTGGTAGAAGAATGCTCTGATTTTCAGAGAATTCGTTCCTTTAATTCAACGAAAGGTGCGTAACTTTATTGAATACAGTCTTGGACAGAAAGGAAAGAGTTTCTAAGTTCTATTTTTATTATTATTGGGATACCTGCACTACGACCTACTAGATCAATTATGCCCACTTCAGAGCCTATAATCTTAGCTCCCGCACTAATGCGAGAATCTTTCTTGGGTTGAGGGCTTCAATTTCTTTGGGACCCACAACATGCATCCCTAGGATGCTGATCTTCTTCTAGCTAAGGTGACCCACTCTGCTAGGTTGTGCATTGAGGATTCTTCATCGCATTCACAAAACCTGCAGAACTTGCTACTGTAAACTAAAACCTAGTTTAATTAGGTGACTTCTTAGTCAACATTGTCCTGTTAGTAGACCTGTGTACTCGCTTGCTCATCAGCCGGCTCATTCCACGCTATGATTATTTGGCCCGGGTAAGTCTATTGTGTGTCCCGAGTTGGTCAAGCTTGGATCGTACCTCATGGACTATCTTTGATTTTACCACTGCTTTACACTGCAGCCCATATTGTGTGGTGCCCATAGCATCCGATGATCACCGGCATCTTCTCTTTTGTGCAGCACTCCACCAGTTTCCCTACTTCTGGTCGTGGACAGGCTCCATCTCCTGCAAAGTATGCACACACTAAAACCATAGAGACCACGTTACCACAGGCCTGCACCACTATTCGAACACAATGTCTAGTGAGGAATTCTGAAAGAATAGTAAAGTTAATACTCTTCCTCTCCATAAAGCAAAATCTGAGTGCTTGATTTCTCCGATCCCAGATTATCTTTGAATCCTGCACCAAAGCTAGCCCAAGGTTTTGCTTGATAAACAGTCGAAGTTGTCTTTGCGCAGTGGATGTTTACCTGAGCCATCCCTGTATCGTTGACCCTTGTCATCTTCTAAAGGAGGGGTTCCAGCTGACAAAGCGACGTCAGCTGCTGCTGCACCCTCTTGCAGCTCCTCCACCAGCTCCTGTGAGGATATTCGCCAACTCCTCGTCCTGTGCAAGGTCCTCCGACAAGTCGGCAGGCTGGGTGACTAATCGGCCCTGCGGCAGGAATGCCTGATGTGGTGGAGCATGTTGCAACCTTGTTGGAGTACATGCCTTGAGCGACGTAAATTGCATTGCTTACTTTAAATAATAAGTTGAAATCTTAGCCTCATGGATTCGGAGAAAGTGCTTAGAAGAAATCCACAGTTATTTTTGACCTGCTTCCCTTGCACATTTAATTATATATTAAATGCAACTATTTGGAATTATTTGAAGTGATATTTACGTAAAAGGAATTTCAAGCGATAATACGATGAACATAATCCATAATCAAAACTACTCTCTCGTTTCGCTCGATGTTTATCCCTTCACTCAACTTTTATGCGCTTAGTTTTAAAAATGGATCGCACGACGGGCGAGATTTACACTGGATATATAGTTCACAATTTGCGAAACAGCAAGATGCAGGAGAGTATAGTAGCTAATCCGATGCAGTCCAAGCAGCGGGAATCTGAATTAATCACGAACAAATTCTAGATTCTCTTTGGGCTATAATACTCTAACAATTGATGTCTGTAGTGGGAAGTGAATAAGCCACTGGACAGAGAACATGAAGGCGTAAGTAAAACTAATATTCAGAATTAGGAAAATATGTGTTACAAGAACTCACGGTGCAGAGGGACACTCTTCAGATAAGTGCGGAAATATGAAAGTTGGAAAGATATACTGTAGAAATGACATTTGTGAAATGAAAAAATTATCACAATTAGTGACGAGTCGGAGATGATTAACCATTTTTATAAAGACTGAAGTGGAAAACGTAAGATAAACGGGAAAATAAACGGAAAGAACGGTTCGATTGAACGCCGTTGGGGTAGTGGTCTATGGTCAAGTCAATTATGTGTGAATATCATACGAATATGCCCAAGACGATGGCGAATACAAAGTAGGATGACGGAGATGGGATGGTGGGATTGGGGTAGTCATATACATGCACGCCATATTAGACACAAATATTGTTTATCGATTTCTAATTAAGTGGTAACACTTTAGCCATATTTTCCATTACCGTATATAACATTAAAGTCTGACTAGTACTTATTTTGCAAGCACTAGACCTTTGTCCCACATATGTTTTAGCTGTTAATATATAAATTGCACACTAACACAATTCCGACTGCAACGATCTTAATTTTGAATTGATAAAATGAAATTTATCTGCATTCGCTTACAGGATATATAAGCCATTTCCATAATCTAAAACATTAATTTTCTTTACATAATATTTACTTCGCCTTCTAACATAGCATTTTCTCTTAAATTCTAGAATCTTAAAAACCAGATCATGACTACTAACTTATGGGTTGAACAGGTAACAACATGATTATAAAATCTTTATATTCTTTTTTTTTCATTAGGGTATATCAAACCTTTAACATGATACAAATCTGATTAAAATTACTATAAAAAATGTATTTGATAATATTGTTTATAGTATCACATTTAAGAACAATATTTTATATAAATATATACAATAAAATACTACTAAGCATAACTTAACTTAGATGTAAATAAAAGTAGCGATTGTAATGAGGGTGCACCCTTTCAGATACTCTTCTTATCAGGTTGCATTTGTGAAAAGTTCGTCCCATTGATCGTCAGCAACCCCAAATTGCGAAAGCTTATAAATTCCATAATTTCAGAGATAGAGTTCACATTTATGAAATGCGGAAGCTTCAGCCACATATAATCCCATTCCCGAAAATCGTAAGACCCATCATTTTTGAGCCAGAGGTAACAAACTTCGATGAATGATTACTAGTAAGTTTTCCCCTAGATTGATAAACATATATATTTATATATATAAAATTTTCCCCTCCCACAAAACGTCAAAGCTTAAAAGGTATTTTTAACTTTCCCCATAAATAAATGCAACGCCCGTCATACCCACAGAAAGAGTCTTTGCTACCTTATAGCAGATTTAATTATGTTTGCATCAGAGTATTCCTCAGTCAGTTGCAACGAATTTTTCTGAACTGATCAGAGGATTTCAGAATTTAATGACAACTGAAGGAGGTCAATAAAACATTTCACAAATCCTGTCTGAAAATGTGAAATAATAGACTTATGCACACATCACGGAACTTCATCCAGACTGCCAGTTAGAATTAACTTACCAAAGGTTAAGTTCAGAAATCTTTCATATTGCTATCACTTCCGCAATTGGTTGTTCGAAAAAGTCACTTTAGGGAGGTGCCTTTATGACAACATGCCCTGGAGTAATTGGGAAATTTTAATTATTCCATAAATTCTTTCGTGTTTTTCAATATAACCTACTCTTCGGCAATTTCCCACTCAGTCACAAATATACAGTATATACGCTCATCTAGGTATCTGATGGTAGAAACGATAATACATGCTCACATATTTTAACTTAAATTTTGAATAGACTTACTTGGCAATAATTACCAATGTATTTTACACACTGCTTTGAATTTTGTTTAGTTTAAAATATTAGCAACATAAATATTTTCTTCTCTGTTCTTATAGTCATGGTATGACTACAAATTACGATGGGAGCCCAAAGAATATGGAGGTGTTCATATGTTACACGTTCCTTCTGATCACATCTGGAGGCCGGATATTGTGCTTTATAATAAGTAAGTAACGAATTAGCAGTTTGAACAGCGATTATTATAAATGAATGGCTGTTGGATATGTACTACATATATACTAGCTAGCTTTCGTCTTTGATACCTAAGCTATCTATCTGACAAAGTCAGTAAGGCAACAAAGCAAAGGAGTCTCACGACTTAATTACAGGACACGGATGTTGGACCGTTGTAAGAATAGCATTAATAAAGTTAACTTACAATACTTCTGCATTGTACGAAGCTCCAATATATATATATATATATATATATATAAACATATGTTTCGAATTAGGCGCAATGTTTCGTTATATTAACAGTAACTTACAATTTTTTTTTAATGTGACTAGAATCTATTGGTTCTTTTTATATGTTAAGCCCATTAAGAATGCGAGAAGCGAACAGAATATTTAGTTCAATTAGTTACAATATTGAGGAATAATTAATGAATGTGTTTTCCCGGTCCCTTTGAAAATAAATAAATAATTATTATTTCTCAAATTAAAACAGAAATGGGATAGTACCACTTCTATTCTTCTGACGGTATCAATTCTCTGTCACCATAACTTTTACATTTTTATTTATACTAAGCTCAATTAAGTATTTGTTTTGCTTATTGTTTTGAATATAAAAAATATTTTCTGAATATTATTTATGGAACACAAAATAAATATTATTCTCATCGTATCGGTATATAAATGTTATTCGATCAATTTGAGTTTAATTGATATTATATTTATTTATAATACTGGCGGCGAATACTCTGACACCATGTTGTACCAGTGTTGTAGCACAGGTAGCAAGAATCTTTGTGTGGCGGTGGCGTGGTGGACGTGACCGTGATCTGAAAAGATACTAACCGAATTTTGTGACTTTATATTAACAATTTTAAAGAAATATGTGGTTCGCGATTGGCACAAAAATTATTTTAAATTATGGAAACTGAATACTAACAAAATATGCAAAAAAAAATTTTAAATATATTATACAAAATACCAATCTTACTAAAATACCAACTAATTACAAATACTCAAATTTCTTTTTAAATTTGATCTTTAATAAATTTTGTGTCGAATATTGTTGAATATTTTCGGGTATTATATATACAACTTTTTTTTTATATTTGTATTACTATGTTGATATATTTAATATATAATTTTTTCAAGAACTGTTAGCTATTCTTTCTTTCTTTTTTGTTCTTTTCCCTTCAGTAAACAAAAAGATTAAGGTTGTGCGATTTGAGTCCATAGAAGTTACAAGTTCTACCTCTTTTCTTGAGCGTTTCTCTTCGGAGTATTTGAAGTATTATTTGCTTCTTTCGATAACTTTAGCTGCTTTGGATATCATATGCAAACCTAATATCCTCAGCCTAATAGATGTTTTGATAAGATTTGAAATCTATCATTACTTTTCCTGCATGTCAACATTGGTGAAAATGTAATTTATCATAAAAAAAATTGCATACTTAAACGCTTTAGACTTGGAAGTTGGGCAAAACTTTGTATGCGATAAAATATAAATATTTTAGTCAGCATCAAAATCCAATTCGATGTAGCCACTTCTGTCTGTCTGCATGAAACAACCGATCTCAGGGACTGGTATATAAGCACTCTACTACCACACGCAGATGAAGTTTATTTCCTTTTATCGAAAACTACTTCCATTTAAGATCAAAAAAGAGACACATATTAAGAGATCATATAATCATCCTTATGTATTATTAAAAAGGATTAAAATAGAACTACTACATCAAGTAAATTCGGTCACGTGGATCATATGTATTTGAGCGGTTGTCGGAGATGTAATTTCCTATTTACTAAGAGGGTTTGTACTGGAGTTTGACCAGTATTGACTATTTCATCAAAATATCTCGCAAGAATTAATTCTAATTTTATAATTAAATTATTTTATAATATTTACTTCATTAAAATACTATTTTATTAATAAATTATTATATTGAGAACCGGTGCATTGCGATCTATTTGTTCTATCGTGCCTCTTCCTTGTAAATGACTTAAAGTTCTTAATCAAGACTAATCATGTGTAGAAATGCATTGATTATACTTGGCCTTGGAGCAAGTACCTAGCTAAGAGCCACAGACTGATTATTGGAATCTGAATCTAAATTGGTCCTGACGCGGTTAATAAGAGTGTGTTTAACGGGTTGATTTGATTCATATTCAGCCATGATATTAATATATCGCTGAAAGCAACAGTGATGCGTATAAAGGTATAAACAATTTTGTACACCTCGTGGCCGAGGCTAGACAATCTTATCACTATGAACGAGGACATATTACAGGTTTCAAATATTTCAAGGGCGTTAGACAAACGTTCAAAACTACAAATAGGTCTAATATTTTTTTCTGCTCGCATCCTCACACAAGGACCTCCATTTTTGTTCGACGAATATCCCGTGCAGCTCGTTCCTCTCTAGGTTATGGCGAAGATTTAATTGATGGCCCAGTCTTTATTAAATTGAAAGCCGTCCCTCGATTGCCCTAGTAGGACGGTTTATTTTATAGCTTTCGCTCAGTACTTGGAACTGTGTCTTTGCGTTCGGAAGCCGCATACTAGAGAAATTTACATAAAGGGGGTCTTGGGGGGGGGGCTCATAGCGGGCCTTGCAAAAAATATACACACACAAAATTGAAAGCTCAGCAGCAAAATACATGTGTAATGTAAAAGTGAAGAAAATTTCCGTTTTTTGCAAATCGGAGTAGCTAATCGTGTAACTTATGTAAGATCCTAAAAATGTAGATATTTTCATAATTCGCTTAAGACAAACATCAAAAATGTTACCAAAAAGGCTATTGCGATATATAGCTTACCAAAATTGTGCAAAACTTAAAGCCATATACACCGAGCAAAATTTATTTTTTCTTTTACCACTTTCTTACTTGGATATCGCATATAGTTCACCAAGAAAACAACTGGCAATTGTCCTTATTGATTGATAAAATAAGAATTAACAGCAACAACTCCAAGTCTTTTCAAAATGTTAAAGCTAAAGGCACAAAACTCGGTAGATTGGTGATTGGCATGTATTTGCTGGTCGCTCATTCAAAATACTTTGGCTAAAGTTACTAAGCTTGGAAGACAGACTACTAGGAAGCTTGACCTAAGAGTGAAACATTTATTGAAGAAATTTATTGGCCACGACCGCTCTCAAAATCAATATTTACCCATAGTCTTACAGTTACCCAATTTAAAAGGCACGTTAATGATATATTTTTCAATGGTCGAGGTAGGCCTGCCACCTGCCGTTCCATGCCACCTTTTGTCTCCTTTTAGCAGATGCTACCCTCATTTAGTATTAGGCTTTTCCAGGTTGCAACGGTTTCACTGGTTTTACTTAAGCTCCCATTTTTTTTAAGATAGACTGAAAGTCTATATATTTCACAGCTTTTCATAAAAGATACTATTTTAAGCAATGTCGGAACTATTGAGAACTCTAAATAATATTCGTGTCTGAAAACCACAAGCTTATTAACATTCCTTGGTGGGTTCACTATAGAATACTTCTCAGTGTTGTCTTCAGTATTAATGGGTTAGTAAATGGCGACATAGATTCCATGTTCCTATCGCCTGTCGCCTTAATATTTCTGTTCATAGTATACCTATAAGAAAGCACGCAAACTACTGCCGTTCTCCAGGAATTACTTCAGTTTTGAAGTTATAAAAAACCTTTGTTGAAGTTTTGTTCAAATTATTCTCTGTAAGTTCGTGATCACCGATCTTGTATTCTAAAGATTGCAGCCTCGACCTTTTCCTCAAGGTCATCGTCGAAGTCCAGTATAGTAGTATGGTCAATTATGTGCTTAAGCTTTTACTAGAACATTGTAACGTTCGGGATCTTCCTGAACAGCTTCGCAGAAAATCTGCTACCTCTGCTCGGGATATTGCTTCGCGGCACCGCAGCTGCAACGCCATGATCGGATAGTAAACCAAGGCCGTACTCCGCGCACTATGTAGGATTGACTTCTTTTAATGAGCAGTCAGTTTCCAGGGATCGTCGGTGAATAGATTAGCTGGCATGTGAAGCGCATGGTCAGATTTGAAACAAAAGGACTATTCTCTTCGGATTTTAGACTCTACTGAGTCATTTTAGCAATAAAGTCACAATCAATGAAGAGCCAAGACCGCTAAATGCCGGCATTGGTACCATGCTGACAGTTGAAGTGTCCATGCGCAATACAAGGAACCATTATTTTACTATTAGAGTACACGTTGAGAAATCCAAAATAGTTTTAAAATTAATTACTAAAATATTTGGTGGTATATATATATATATGTATGTTTGATGACCTCCTTTATACAAAAATTTTCTACCAATTATAATATTTTTTATTTCTAGTAATAGAAATGGTATGATAAGGTATAAATTAAATTAAGAACATACATTTTTTGGAAATAAAAAAAAATGAAAATGATGAACACAATCCAAACAAACAATCCACCTTTAAATACTAAAGTTAATTGTCACACTAATTATTAAAAAAAATCTCGAATGATTAAAAATTAAAAAAAGCATATTATTTGTATGAATAACTATTGAAAAAAATAATGATATTGTGTAGTGCCGATGGTAACTTCGAAGTGACCCTTGCAACAAAAGCTACAATTTACTCTGAAGGATTAGTTGAATGGAAACCGCCAGCAATATACAAGTCATCCTGTGAGATAGACGTAGAATATTTCCCATTTGATGAACAGACATGTGTTCTAAAATTTGGCAGTTGGACTTATGATGGGTTTAAGGTAGGTTTGTTAAAAATCTCGCACGATCTATATAACTTTTTTATTTTGTATCACCAAAAATCATTTATATGTATAATTGTAATTTAAGTTTTTTAAAACCTTATTTCAATCGTAAACAAAAATATTAGTATTTATGGCATCACAATAAATAAGCACAAAAACCCTCAAATAACACGGTAAACAATTTATTGCGACCTGCACGGTTTCCTGCGCAAAGTGGATTGATGTTAATTGAATTAAGTTATTTCAAAATAATAATTGAATTAAGTTATTTAAAATTAACAATAAGCAAAAATCGTAAGAATAATTTCGGAAATATTCTTTTTTATGAATTAATAATAAATTAATAAAGTAATTTGTAAAGTAATACACCTTTTTTTCGTAGAAAATCTTTCTTTTTTTTGTTGTTATTTTTGTGTTTGATATTAAAATAGCTGTGTTATTCCAGGGTGTATTGTATTACATTTACACTTTACACAATATTTTAATTGATTAGCAACTGAACATTAATTATTTTACTTTCTGTGTACGAAGCCTATTGTACATATAATCTTTAAAATAAACATTTCAATAATTTAAATATTTTTTTCGATATTATTCCCCTATTGTTTAAAATCAATTTTCTTCATAACGTCAGCTTTCTATGATGAAATGTAAAAAATTCAGAAATATCCCATAGCTTCGGTGTTCCGAAGGCTTATTACCCTTGCAGATATGTAATTGCAATTGCCCTAGGGCATATATAGCGTACAAGTACAATCTCATTAAACCTCTAAATCTACAAATTGATTTACCATTTTGATTTTTATGCTTACTTAACGCTATTCTTAAATACATATAAATATAAATAAACACATATTAAATATCAAATAAATAAAATAATTTTTTTTTATCAATATAACTCTGAAAGTTTTTCATTTATTTTTGTATTACGTACTGTATTGATTATAATATGCAACACCCAAGTGAGAATGGTGCGGTCGAGTGTAGCCAATTGCGGAATACTCTGTCCCCTGCATTTAAGAAACTATCATTAATGAACATTTTAAATTTGGTGACTATAGTTTTAAAACTGTGCAAATATAGGGTTTTAGGGGGTGGAAGGGGGCGGGCCCGGAAGTTCTTTTTTTTTTTACATGTCTTCGGAAAGTGTTATTAGAATCTACCTTTCATATATGTAATGAGGTCATTAAGTCCATAAGTCCATAAAATGTTGTTTTCAATTTTAATATGAGGTTAGCGGTAATGGAATTGAGAAATATACTTTTTTGATTGATCGAAAACCTTGAAAGAATATAAGCATTTCAGATTTTAGCTTCGGATTGCGCAAATATATTTTCTAATATTTTGTAGACAAATTTTGTAGGTCGAAATTTAAGAACAAGGTGCTCTAGTTATCACGGGTTTGCAATCGTCGCAATTGCACCACATCTCCACACATTTCGCTTTTAGTATTGCCTAAGCTGCAGGTGCGCGGCTGGGTGTCGCGGGCTTAAGAGCTGTCTGTAAACCAGTTTGTCGCTTTTTCAGAAATCTCTTCAGGAGGTACCGCTGCCTTCCTCAGATTGAACACATTGTCGAACATAAAATATTGTCTCAATCCTCAGCTTTCACAGTTCGCATACTGCGCTTCGTTGTCGACAATAGTTAGTGGACTTAGCTTCGCCGGAATTGAAGAATTTTTGGCTTTTCTGGCTGGAGACGTGTCTTTGGAGTATTTCTGCTGGCAGCCGCTCGGTACACAACGATCAATAGGATGTGATCGTATGTGATATTATTAATAAGCATATGTACAAAAAAGCAGATCGGTGTACACATTAAAGTCAGTTACTGTGGCCGGATACTTGCATGTCACACGTTGTGTTCCCAGTAGCAGAATTATGTTTTCCAGACCAACATCACATCAATTTTATGACAATGGATGAACAACTCCAGCTTCATGGCGTTGCTTGTCAAAATTTTGAGTTTTTTGCATTTCCGCTGTTGGTATCATCAACAATATACATCAACATGCGATATTTGGCAGCTGGAAAATATGCTGCTTTACTCGCTACTCAAGCCAGCTCATTTCGAACGCAGTGTTTATTTTTTTTTTGGCAACTTCTTTCTTGTCAATTGCTATCAGCTGGAATTATTGTGCTATCAGAGTATTCCGTAGTGTGTTACGTCTGACTGCAACGTTCTCACTTGTTTTATTTATAGCAAAGCGCAGGTCGCAGCAAGAGGAGGGGAACGCACAGAGGCAGTGATTGGCGCATTAGCAGTAAGGGTCTCGCTGTTTGCTTCACTCATTTCTGTACGAAAGCGAACACACTCTAACAGACCACTGACAGCGTGAAACTTTCATTGAGAGCACTCTGTTCTAAGACAACCAAGCCACTTTAAATGATCGGAAGGCATAGAGCAACATATTTTGGGGAGATCACACAACACGTACACAAGAGCCACCACACCGATCAAGTACAAACAAATGTTCTGCCGGCCGTTGAAGAAAAAGTGGAAGGGATGAGTCAAAAGAACGGAAGCTCGATCTCGAAAAAAAAGAAAAGTCAAAGGTGATTGAGATTGTGAGATTTTTGCATATTAAATTTGCACATCAATTAGCCCGTAATACAAATTTCACTTTACACACAGATTTGTAATATCGAATGTTCTCATACCGTTCTTTTGCTAAGTTTCCAAAAGAGGAGGCAATAACAATAATAATAGCCGGGTAAATAAAAATAAATAAAAAATATGGTCGCGTACAATTTGCTTTCTATCCATTAGCAGTCCGTTTCTTTAAATCTTTAATCGAGAATCCTATGTCGGAGAAAGTTTTCTCCAATTCAAAAGGCATATTTCGAAGCCATTAAAACACAATTTTTGCATAATTTCATAAGCCATTGTATTATTCATTTTATAAATAAAAAATGCTATTGTTGCATATAGGCTATTAATTTCTTATTAATATAATCCTTCACAAATTTGGCATTTTCCTAAACTATATAGTAAGTAACTTGATGTATTTGCATTGAATATTTGTAATACTTTTCCAAATATTTTATTTTTAATTAATTTACATTTTTACGAAACAAAAACGAGCTATGTGTCTGGTACCTTACTAAGCGTAGTTTCTGTTTTAGAGGAGACTAAATATACATTTTTATCATTAAAAAATGTGGAAGCCACATACAATTTATTTTTAATAATTTGCTACTAAGATATTCAATCGATCATGAACATGTGTTTATGTGTTTTTAGTTATTCATTTTTATTTGATGTGTACGCAATAAGCTCAAAATGGTTGGTTATCAATTAATTATAATTATAATACTTATTTTATTCACTCATAAAAAAAATAGAGATCTTTAATAATGGAAAATAAAAATATAAACGGCGAACATTTTCGGATGGAAGGATCGGTAGATTTTTAGAAGAAGCGTTGTCAGTAATTACTCTTTTAAATTTGGTTTCACACATTTTGCATGAGTCTTACGATTTTCATGTATTAGTTAGTGATTCTAGTCAATTTTCTGCCTGCTGATCTGCAGATCTACTAGTTGTTATTTCTCGGTACAAGCAATGCGGGGCAGAAATCGGTATCACGCCGAAAAATGAATTTTTCATTGGTTTCATTTTACTAGAAGATTCTCTTATAGGTCTTGCTGTGTATTACGGGCCCGTGAATATTTACCTCGAAGTGCAAATCGATAGAACACTTATATCTCACACAGTATTGAAGGTAGTCGTAAGAAAAAATATTTGAAACCCTGATAAATGGTCCACCTTCCACTTAAAATTTAATTAATTTAATTAAAAATTAATCCCACCAAAAAAAAAAAGTAATCTCCCGAATATTTAGAGCTAGAGTCACTACATGTGGAACTTAGATTACACCAAGCCCACCACACATTAATTGTTATAGTAACTATAATAATTATTAACGTATCTGCACATTTTGATAGGGCGGTCAATGAACATGCTTTAAAATAGCATGAGAGGCTCACTTTTTTTATAATTCGAATTGGCGGTTGTCAATTTGATCAGGTGAAATAAGTTCTCGTTCCGAATAGGCATTAAGATGTCACATAATGGTAAGCAATTAATCAGAATATAGCGGATATCTTCAACACATTCTTGCAGACGTTTTTAAGCTGAAGCATTGAGCGCTCAATACCTTTTGATTATATTATGCACAATTGTGAGAAAAAGTGTCAAAATTTCCTAACCAAACCAGGGAACCAAAACACATATAATGTCGAATACTTTCTCGGAGAAAAAAAGGTTATGCAGTCATTATTAATTCGCTTTTTGACATTAAACTTAGACAATAATTGTATTCCTTTTTTATTTCCGCGTATTTTTATCTCTACCTTCATAAGTGTTTTTGCTTTTATGATGTCATCCACGATCTCCCAACGTTATATTATCATTGATCCTTCTCCTCATAATGTTAAGTGAATTCAGTATCGATTGAGCTTTCAAATTGATAAGTTGCATCACACATTATTTAATGCATATGTTTAATTAATTACATCCACTAATTGACCCCTTATGCAGTTCGTTTTACTTATTGCTAAATCTTCCTCATACTGTGCGCTGGAAATCTGAAATGTTTGCTTGGAGAGAAACCCCAGTTCAGTTTCCTGTCTGGTAGCTAGAAATATGAGTGTGGTCTATTAGGACCTGGGGAAAGATTTTAAATTTGCTTGTGGAGAGAACAGAAGTGAATTCTGTTTTGCTTGGTTTATAAAAAGATCTCAATATTTGTGGTATTTTGCACATATATGAATTTATGAGAGTATAAGCTTTTTAAGCAGAAGGGATGGTCTACTGATAAATCTAAAAGGGATTGAATCTGCTTATTGATTATTACATTTTTCCAAAAGAGATTTGAGGATGGTGATGTTTGCGGCTCATAATTAACACCACCTGGCTAACTTGAACTGAACGTAACAGCAGTCGACGGTGACCAGCTTGTCTCCAGACTTCACCCACTCCTGTTACCGACGCTTTATAAACATTTGTGTTGCCTGAATTCTTACTATCTTGGTGAAGAATTTCAAATAGAACTCTCTATTTTGCAATTTGTATGAAAGATCTTCCAGGCTAAATCTTCGAAATTTTGGTTGTTGGTCTCGATGTTTCGAGAGAGTACTGTCCCATAATCTAGCGTTGATCCTTATTTAAAATTTACGTCCGGATTATTGGCAGCTCTCCTGCGCCAGCTGGGAACCTAATGCCATATGTGGCAGGGCTCTTGACAAATACCAAAATTCCTGAGTGAAACCTTTCAGACCTATGGTATCGAGCTATTGCCCGACTGCTACTGTCTCCGCATTTTCCCTAGATTTTCCGCTTTCGAATTTATGGGAGTTCCAATCTTCATTGCAATTTTATTTTTGTTCCATTGTTTCCATTTCATCTGAATCCCTTAAGTGGCAGAGAAAAGAGGTCCGCCTGCGGAAATCCACGTGTTTCTTCTTCTTCTCAGGCTATGTAATACTGAATGTCATTAGGTATCGGGTATGCTCCATAAGCGACTAGGCAACTATTAGTTCTCAGCCAGGCTGGTCATTTTACTCCTTAGTTCGTACAAGAATGCAATTTTTAAAAGACTATGCCCGAGTTGTATTGTACAAGTCAAAGCTAGCATTTACACATTGCGGTGCCACTGTTATTAACAGTCGGCACCCTCATGGTTCGGTTGAGGGGACTTACCTCTGAATTTAAAAAACAAAAATTGTTTGATTTAGGTTAGTGTTACACTTCAAAAAATAATATTGAATACCCTCTGCAAGGGTGAAAAAAGAAAATCACGTGAATTTGCATTTCATTATTTTTAAAAATCGTTTATTCACAGTGCATAATTCTTAGAAATAAAAAATAACACCTTTGTATATACTTTTAATGTCTGTATTTTAAATGGCATTTATACTTATAATTAAAAATAATTAAATTAAAGATTATTTTGATGTAGATTTGGATTTATATTTTATTTATATGCATATTTGAAGTTATTATCAATTTGGTTGATTAAATTATGTAAAAATACACGAAACTAAATCCTGTAATTCTTCAAAACTAAATGTTTGTATGGGGCGATTGTGGAAAAATTTGCTTATGATCTATAATTTCACTAATACTATTTTTGGTGGCACAGATTCAGAAAAGTTCACCATGACATGGTTTAAGTCTAATGAAGTCATCAGAATGTAATGTAAATGTATAAAATTTGGCTAATAATATTATATTTAAATTGTCTCATATATAACATAATGCCATTGATTATTTATTGACTCGGTGTCATTTTAAAATTATACCTATTTCGTATTATTATAATCGTATGGTATGCCAAACATACTGCACATATTAATTATTTTATGTATATCGACAAAGAAATTGCAAATGCGGAAGTTTGGCTCTCTCATCCGCCTATTGCAGTAAATAAATATATTACATACAGGTATATAAACTTATATATGTAAATAAGTCCCCTTTACTTACTAATTTGTTTTTTAATCTGAACTTGGTTGGTGACCGCAATTCGCTGAAACTAGATAATATGAACACTTATATGTACATACATATGTATGCATAATTAGATATGCAGAGAATATATATAAATGTTCAGGGTTGTTAATGAAATATATTGGAGCGTTCATGACTCAATTATATCAAGTCTATCAAAATTAATTAGCATATAAAAACTTATTCCACATATAATACTGTGGAAAAAGGAGTCATCTATTTGTTAAGACTTAATCACACAAAACCTATAGTAGTATAGTGATATTAAACATATCGTACACAGCGAACTGTGAAAATACTTTGTTATTTAAATCGAAAATTCTATGTATAAGAAGTGTTTTTAATAAACTATTACTACACTACTAAAACTTACAAATATATCTACACATTAACAGCCAGTATAACTTGAAACACCACTCATTAGTAACAGGAGTTGTGTTAAAAATATATATCTTTCAGTGCTGATGGTCATTATGAAGTGACACTTATGACAAAAGCAATAGTCTATAGTAATGGATTGGTGATTTGGCAACCACCTGCCGTCTATAAATCGTCTTGTTCAATCGATGTTGAATATTTTCCATATGACGTGCAGACGTGCATCTTAAAATTAGGAAGTTGGACCTATGATGGTTTTAAGGTGCTATTCAAATCTTATTAAATCAGAATCATTTGAAACAATTTTTTTTTTACTTCACTTATACGTCAATATGTAATCACAAATAAGTTACAAATCATATACTTACATATGTAATAGTTATTGGATTGGAATGAAATGAAATAAGTATAATTTTCAGTTTTTACATAAATTGGGCAATGCATTTAATTAAAAGTACAAATTTAAAGTCTTACATATCCGACGTAGCATTGATGTTTAGTGTGCGCGCCAAAGTGTGAGCATCGAATAATTGTGCGGGAATTATTTTAATAACTAGTTCTTATTGAATATTTATTGATACTTATTTACTATGCATGTTTCGATCTTATACTTAATTATTGCATGTCCCTATCAAACATTATTATTCAAATTTGAAATAAATGCGTTCAGCTGAAAAGTATTCTTTATCGGAGACTTATTTCTAGAAGCTAGCTATGCGTATTCGCTTGACTAAAACTTCATATCCAAAGCAATTATATATTAGCATGTAAACATAACGTAAGTAAACGTTTTTAAGTGCATGGGTATTTGAATACATATTTTGCATGTTACCAATAAGTCAGAAGCATAAGTATTTTGACATGAGGGAATAAAAAGTTAAACAGTAATATTTTGAAAATCATTCTACTAGAAATAACATTATCGCCCATAGCATAGGGATTTAGTGACAAATAAAATGTAAATTAATCACCTGACATTTAAATTTTAGACCGGAGATCGAAATATTATTATGATTTTGTACGACCTACAAAAATTGTATTTAAATAACAATTTTTCAATAGCCTTGAGCTGAATATTCCACAATTATGTAGTTCTGCAGTGGATCCTTATTGCAATTCCAACGTCATAAATTTCCGAAGCAAAAAGACGATTATATACCAAGTTTTATAAAAGGCTTATAAAAACAAGAGAAAAGGATAGATGAACTCAGTAACCTTCTTCCAGTATATTCAATATTTGGGCTTAAATCGGATTATCCTTCCCAAAGCACAGATTTCAATCGCAAACAAAATATGACAGCGAAGGGCCTTGCTGAAAAGGATGCGCGAGGACACAATGGCTGTCTTCTTTTTTTTTTAAAGCAAAAACTAATGATACAAATAGATGCCATGGGAACAGAAGTGCTTAACTATTCAAATATTTTTCGCTTATGCCGCAGATCAATTTCACTGAATGATATCTAATGAAATCAATTTCAATTTTTATTTGACTTATTTAATAAGAGTATTTTAAGAATTTATGTCAAAATACATTTGCGTTTGACGATGTAATGGTAAAAGCAAGAGAGAATGTTGCAGTCGAAAGTACCCAAATGCTGAAAATATATAGAAACAATGGCTCTTGCGGGGTTTGGGAGTGTCTTTGGCAGGTCTTCAAACGTAGCCCTGCAATAAGAACATTTTCCATCAGTTTTCAAGTGATATTACACTTATATAAGAATATGAATAATAATATTTAAAATGTAATGCAATGAGAATTGGAATGCTTGTTTTAGGAAAGATTGCGTTAATGTCTGACATACAAACAACTATATAACCTACAGTGCATAAAAAGTATAAATTTGAAACTCCACATGGTTGAATCATATTTAAATATATATGTATGTACCTTATAAAGATGCACATGCATGCAAGCGAAAATTGTTTTACATTACACTTAAACTTTTTTAATAATTAAACTAAAAAAAATAACTTCAAAAGATAGTTAGAAAAGAGAGAATGACATTTTTTCAGAAAACTGAATTTTTTATTTTACATTTCCAAAATTATAATACACTTTTCAATTACATGTTAATTAAAGCTTGACTCAGAAATGTTGAGTGTAATGCATTAAAAAACGTGAGTTTCTTTGCAATGTTAAATAAATTGTTATTTGGCTTGCATTTAGTTAAGTCTCCGAATCTTTTTTAATAGCATGGAAATTGTATTTCGCATTAAGATTGGCATGTATTATCCTATTCTCTAATACAATACGTTCATTACATATTCAAAAATATCTTTTTGAATATTAAAGCAACTTTATAATTGTTTCTATTACTTGAGTAAATATACATGTATATTATTAAGTAAATAAATATGTACATATATATATACATTTAAAATAGATGCTATAGTTATGTGAAAACATAAACGTATTAAACCGATCTTTGTCTTCCCTGATATTGTGGGGTTCAGTAAAAGGTTGTTTCGAAATTCAAATTTATGATGAACTACTAGGAGAGTTCGAGTTTGACAATTTCGTGGAACCCAATTACAGCACCACCCACAGGACAAGCAGAAGTACATTTGAGTTACATACATCAAAATAATATTATTTTTACATAAATTTAAAATCTACAAATAATAAAATTGTAAGTATTTATATATATTGTATATAAATATATATACATATATATAGTGTCAACGGAAACGTAATAATTATATAGGTTTCCTAATATATGAATAGATTTTACCACTGACAGAAAAATTTAATTTAAAATCTAAATTTTCATTTTCATTTCGATTTATATTTTTCAGATTTAGCTAAACAATTTTTTTATGTGTTATCTATCCCCGCCAAATATTACATACCCTTGCAGATTATTATTCCCATGGCCAATTTGTTTGGCACCATGACTTGTTTGCAATCATAAAAACAGGCATAACTAGTTAGTTTGGTCCGAAAATCTTGGTAAGCAAAATTGTAAGAAAGCGCTAGTTGAGTGATCTCGGCTAAGAACCATAGTCATTTTCAAAACTGATAGATATTCAGATCGCTAAAAAAGAACACTCAACTTATTAACCTACATGCGTGGTTGTTCGCATATACCGACAAATTATTGCTGTTTCATTTTTACTTTTCCTCACTGTTTTGCTAATGATATTGATTGTTTATATCGGTAATCAATTAGTATCCATATTAGGGAAAGAAGTAAGGTTTCAATCAAATAAAACAAACGTTATCTGCGCATGGTATACGAAAATATATTGCAAATCTGAAGCGTTTGTATAGATGGGCAGGCGGATAGAAGGGAATGGCAATTGTGAGTATTTTTGGTGCAAGTCAATTGTATACTGCCGGATATGATTCCTTCTATCAGTTAAATACTTTTGGACAAACTTCATTACTCGGATTATAACAAAAAACATTTATATTCATTTACAAAATTTGTGCAATGTGGACTTCAAAAAGTTGAATATTTTCAACTTACGATAACATTAATATTAAGTATGGTGTATCCTGCTCTTATAAAATCGATTTGATTAAATATGGGGAAGTTTTCTATCAAATAAAGAGCAATTGTGACGATAATTTATATTCAAAATTATGTGTCTAGCTATAATAGTCTCTGAGGTAGGCGCGTTCATACAGACGAACGGACGCACAGACAGAACGACGAACATGGCAATATCGCTTATACTGGTCAAAAAGCCTACATCCGCTGTAATTTTTCAAATAGAATCACCAAATATAAGATGTGCATTAATGACGCTGGTATAAAAGTGTTCCGCAGTCGCCCAAGCCCGACTGTAATGTTTTCACCAGTTTAATTTGTATCTACTTTAAATTTGCATATAAACGTCTGCATTTTTCGGATTGAGGCGGCGCATGATATAATTGATAGGCTAGCAGATTTATTTTATTACTTAAGAACGTAGAACTTGCTTTTTTTGGTATGTCACCATATACAAAGTTTTCAAATTATGGGAGTTTTAAAATTATGGGAGCTATGAGGTTTAGTAGATTTGCACAAAAAGATATGTAAATACCACACATACAAACATTTGTAAAATCTTGTTCTATTCTTATCGTAATAAACCGCCGATCGATAGCTTAAACATAAGATTAAAGACAAAAACTACTTGTAATGAATTAAATAGGTGCATTTCATTGTTGTGTGAATTTTTGCTGTCAGTAAACTACTGTGGGAGATAACGGTCATTGGAATTTGTGAGCGCGCGAATATTTTTTACCGTTCGATTGTGGCGATTATTTTTTTATACGCCGATTTATTAAAATGGTTGGCAAGTACATATAAAAAATCGGATCTGTATGATGTAATACGTAAATGTAGGTACACTATAAAGGACATCTCTTGCAACTATGGATTATTAAATATATGCGATACTCAAATAATAATTTTATTAATTATTAGCATCGAGATGCTATTTTCTTGATAACTTAAATAAAAATACGGGCTCATCAACTTTTCAAAATAGTATTGTAATTATAAATAAAACAATTAAATCCATCAGTATTTTGAAAACATTGGAGGTGTTATTTACATACTACTTACATATCTATATCTCTGGCAAATTACCAAAAATTTCGAGTATGTACATTTTTACGCTAAAAAAGAAGTTTCAATTCTTCACGAATATATTGCTAGTCGACTTTAGTATCCTTATTGAATCCACAGTAATAGATCGTAAATATCGACTTACTTACATATATAAGTGGTACCCTTTAAAGTGTTTGTCCTTAATCAATATTGGTATCGATAATCAAGTCGTACGTTTGTAAATATTGTTTAAGTGGATACAAAATTAAATGCATGCAGCAAAACAACAAATGTCATGATATTTAAAATTTTGGAATGGTTCTTATTTATGTATGCTCCATTAATGTTTTAAAGCATGTGTATTGGTCTGCTCTTATATTGGTTAAGGAATGTTATTTATGTCGGTATATATTTGAAGAATGTTTAGACTGTCTTTATGATTACGATTATTAATTAGAACAAGAGTTAAAATCAAATGACTTAAAGTCTAAAGTTGCATTGCATTCACGCCTCCATTTTTGGACATTGAAACATATTGATCACAAATTTCTATTATATTTTGTATATGCATATAATCACAATAAATTTATTAGTGATACGTGCGCATTATTTTAGCATTCAGATCGTTGATCGAAGTTTCTAGAACTCTATTTTATAAATTTGGTAATCTCCAAAATTATGTCGGAGTTATTATTATTATTGCCAATCTTGAGAGGAGGTTTCTAGTAATCTACGTTGTAAGTTTAGCATATCTTTCTGCAAATTGGGTAAGATAAGGACTCTAACGATTTTCTAACCGTTCGATATAAGTATTTCCAGAATTTGTACAAAATATTCGGGAAAAGCTAACTCCAAAAATAATAATATCAATCAAAATATATACATATATATCTACAATTTTAGGGTAAAAGTAATTTAATTTGAAAATTAGGCTACTGGTAATCGAATCTGAAGATTGGTAAAATGTTTGCGGTCACGCTTACTCCTGCCCACCAAATCTTGAACACATATCTCTTACAGTATTAATACTATAGTCTCCAAATAAAATTAGAGTACAGAGGACATTTTTCAAACCAGGCCCTTCTTACTATTTCATCCTAGATATGTTGATTTTTCACTTGATTTATCAGATCGCAAGTAGTTGAAAAATCATTACTTGTAGAGACAGTAGAATAACTAACGAAAGGAGAAAATAAAGTTGGCGATGGCACTTACATCAATTATAATAAAGGGAGCCTTCAAAAAATGTTGGCTCCCCCGATTTTCAGCTATTGAAGATTGAATTTAAAATTTTGCATTAATTTAAATTTTCCTGAATTAAAACATATTAAAATGTATTCTTTTTTAAAATTTTTAACTGTTCAATCCTATATATATATCGTCTTAACGATTGTCCAGTATATTAAGCACTGATAAAATATGGCTTATAGGATATCACATTAAATCTTCAAAAACTGTAAGTTTTTTTGAAATGGTATTAATTTGCTGTTGGATGGAGTTATTCTAGCAGAAATTGTTTAAGTACGAAAATGTATTTAGTAAAATCGGATTGGTTAAGTTACCGACAGAAAAATACCAAATTGTTTCCTCGTAGTGTCGATTTAATATAATGTAATACCATCGACCCCATTTAGCAAGGAAAAATACATTTTTATTATTCAGCGCTAATAAAAAATTATTTTTTTTATATTATTTTATAATTTCTAAAATATTTTTTGTGATTTGGCATCATATTAAGGAGGGACTTAAGGGCAAAATATAATAATTTACATTTAATATGGGTAGATTGCAAACAACCAGTTTTAAATAACCGTTCGTCGGAATCAAAACTTTTGATGGCTTAAAAATAATAACGTATAAATAACTATTAAATTATTAATAAATAAATTACCTAATGAACGAGTAAAAATTATACATTTTAATTATATTCTTATGTACACGTTAAGTGAAAGAGACGTGTTCGACAAAGTGTGGTCATCAATCGGAATCGTTATTACTGTCATACTTGTGTGCCTGTTTCCATGCAAACTAGTGTTAAGGCTAAAATAGTTTTGTTTTATATTTCTAAAACGGAAAGTTGCGTTTTCTTAAAAACCGGGAGTTATTTTTCTTAATTGTAGTCTAAAATGTAAATTTTAAATTTGTATAATTTCTTCTTTTTTTTATATGTATGTGTACACAGATCTATAATATAAGCAGGCTGGTTTTTTTTTTTTATCATTACTATTTTAAGATTTTACCTCTTACTCAGCTACAGCCACTGCTAAACTGTACATATATATATAGCAGACGAGAGAGCAAAATTTTTTATCACTTCCAAAAGTAGGAAAACATTTTTATGAAAATAAGTTTGAATATCTACTTTTCAGAAATATTTAAAATATAAAAAAAATCCTTAGTTAAACTGTAAACTGTGGCCAATATAAGAATAATATAATATTATTGTCGGACGTAGACTTGATCAAGAATATTTTTGCACGCTTGAAGGTTGTCGGAAAAACGGACATTGAAGAGCACCAACATACTTTTGTACTTTCGGTAACAGTGCACACTATTTAAATGTAATATAGAACAAACACAAGAAGACACAATAAAATGGAGGATCTTCGAGCATGTCAATTTATTCGGATAACTTAATTTTTAAAGATAAAAGGGAAATCTATCCGGAAAAATCGAATTAATAGCTATAAATGCGGCTATGATAAAAAAGTAAATAAATTAAACATTTCTGACCAAAACAACTGTGCTGAAAAGCTAACATTATACATATATAAATTTGTTGATTTAACTTCCAATCACATCTGGAACACAACTATTCAGTTAGGGATAACCTTAAAAAGTACACTATTTGTATGTCACTTTTTATTTCAATAATTACATTCGGCTTTAAGCTAAGCTCTTTGATATTCGTTATGTTGTGTAAATGTGTAGTTGTGCAATTAATTTTGTTTTTTTGTGTCAAGGTTACATATGGACTAAAATGTACAAAGCCTTTTGAGCTCAATTAGACGTTAAAAATGCCTACAGTTGTGTATAATTACACAGTTATACTATATGGTTTTTTTAAATTTATGTAATATTCAATCCATCCTTGATTTTTTTACTTTCCAGTTATTATTAAGTGGCATGTTTTGCTACACTCTACAATACTTGATCATATATTTCATGATTCATGCACCGACTAGAAACGTTTCTAAATAAATAGTAGTTGCACAAAACTAAGTCGTATATATACGATGCTAGATAAAAGTTACATCGTGTAAGGGCAGCTTAAAAATATATACAAATATTTTAATAAGAGGAAGCTTATCCGACTTTATAAAGATAACATTTGCTTAAAAATTTGTCTCTAGCTGAGATTCTGGATACGCTCGTGCATTCCGGTAATTTATTCTTTCAAGACTGTCGTTTGTAATTGATTAAGTGCACTAAAGTCATTTCAAGAATTTAATTTTTAAAATTAAATGAATTCAAATCAGAACTCTCGACTGAAGCATAATGATTGATCCAATACGATTTCTTTCTTTCTTTCTTGTAAAAAGACAGCAACAATAATAAATAATTACCTAATACCTAACATTACTATTTTGCGAGCTTGGAAATTTTTAAAGAAAAATGTTTTTAAATAAAGGTTTATTTTGAAACATATGTACACAAGAACTTGAAAGTACATTAAGGGACAACGGAATTACACATTATATTTCTTAATTTTGAATTATGTCGTTTGCATGCAGTTATATTGCAAGCTATAAATTCTCTTCTTAAGTTAATCAAATGAGTTAAATTAAAATTATATTTTCTTATGATCGTTTATTATAAAAAAATATTATTTTAATTTACATAGAGCAAACACATATTATTTCTTACAACCTGTATTAATTGGCATGAAAAAGTATTAATGATTGCATTTTAATTGTCATTGCCGGCAGAAATAAAGCAACTAGCAAATTTTATGAGTAGTTTCATTTTAATTGAAAAAATATATATATATTGAATGTAAAGATTAATTTGAGTTTATACTGGGAGCATGATACATATTGGTTCACGACGACATACAACATTTAGAAAAATTAATGTTATCAATTTTTTTCAAACCCATTCAATCTTTTATATTTCTTATTGGTCAGCTTATTATTTAATAGTACTATGCCTATATGTATGTACTTTATTATACATATACATTCATAAATACTAATAATTATATTATAATGTGTTATATGCACGTGTACCAAATTTTTTTTTTACATTTATTAGGTCGACTTGAGGCATATGGACGAGCAACAAGGAAGCAATATTGTTGACGTTGGCGTCGATTTATCTGAGTTTTACATGTCTGTCGAATGGGATATTCTTGAGGTACCGGCTGTTCGGTAAGTTATTTTCACAAAATTATTGTTAAGCATATATCCGGACCGAAAACACCTAATTAGCACGAGAAGACTGGACAATCAAGCCATGTATATATCAGTATATTTTCATTACCTGTCTGCTTATCCGTGTATTATTCATTCGACATGAAACAATTTTCAAGCAAGTCTTTTGCGAATAAGTTTTTTCTTGTCTTGTTATTGTGTGGAAGCACACTTTAAGACCGGTACGTGATCCATTTGGTTTATTCTCCATTATTTTGAAATTTCGCGAATCTCGTTAACAAAAATTTCCTGTCTTAGACGCAATGACAAAACATACGGTGAAAATGAGTTAAATAATAATTCCCCGGTGCGTTGGGGAAATAAGTCGTTGTTTTATAGAGTCGAATGTTGCTTTGTAAATCCAATACTCATTTTTCACTGTAATTGTTCAAAAATGAACACCATGTATCTTACGATGCCTATGATGCTCGTGCCTGCCTCGGATGTTTGGATTCACAACTGTCGTTTTTGCTGGTGACAAGTTGCCGGCCTCGCGACCGATGCGGACGCCTTCACGACAGTCGCCGTGATCCAGCCGCTGTTAGGCTCCGATGCGATCGCCTTACAGTCGCTATGATCCGGCCGCTGTTAGGCTCCGATGCGGTCGCCTTACAGTCACCGTGAACGAGCAGCTGCATAATAATTCTAAGTATTTAGGCGCCGATGCGGTCGCCTTACCGGCAGCTACATAATATGTATATATGTATTTGATATATATATATTTAGGTTAAGCATTTGATATATATGTATTAGGTTAAGCGTTTGGTATAAATAAAGAGCCTGCTCGACAGAGCGGGCAGTTCGATTCAAAACGTCGACTCGTCGACTAATTAATAATAAACATGACATAATCAATCATACAAATCTACATATTATATACATACTTCATTTAATAATACCAGAAATATTTTTTTTTTTAATTGGCAGGAATGAAAAATTTTATACATGTTGTGATGAGCCTTACCTGGATATAACATTCAATATAACCATGCGAAGAAAAACACTTTTTTACACTGTTAACATAATTATTCCTTGCATGGGCATCTCATTTTTAACTGTTCTTACTTTCTACTTGCCTTCGGACAGTGGGGAAAAGGTATGTACATCCCAATTACATTAGCGCGTTGCAGTCCACATCCATTTCTTTGATTTATAGTATTTGGAAATAATTATTAGTTATAGATATTTGTTATCTGAAATCTTTATTTATTTTATTGATATCTGTAACCGATTTGGTCCATATTAGCGAAATGGGAGGAGTTATCGATAACATAAAATTTAATTAATTTGCGAGTGGTATAAATTATGAAGTCTATACCAGTTTTAGGGACCAACGAGCTCAGAGACAAGAAAAAATAAACAAGGCTACTTATACCCTGAACGCAATAAAAATGGATAAAAAGAAAGGTATATATTCTTGATCAGGATCAACAGCCGAGTCGATATAGCCATTTCCGTCTGTCCCTCCGTCTGTATGATCACGTGGATCTCAGAGACGATAAGAGCTAGAGACTTCAAATTTGGAATATAGGTTCTGGAACATCAGGCGCAGATTGCTTTATTTTACACATACATTTCGATTTCCGATAACGATTAATGCGAAAATTTTAAAGACAGAATCTTCTAATCAATACATAATATGCAAATGCATATTATTGATCAACTGCCCAAACTCAATATCGGATAAGTAACACCGAAGTTATAGTCGAAAGTAAATTCTCATATTGATCTCTTTTCTATCAGCTGCCGCAAGCATTTTCTGCATGCATAAATATGCGAGCGCATGCGTGTGTACGTATGGATGAGTACCTGCTTGTAGCCAGCCAGTTTGGGTCACTTCGGGCTTGAGAATAAGAATATGCGCTGGCTTAGATTTTTTTTCACCATGCAGTCTCTGTGCCTGCCATAAAAAATGAAAGCACTTGAAGACTTTCTCACATTTGGGTGTAAGACATTTTAAAAGGAAATTTGCCAATAAAAATAGAATATATTGAACAACTGGGTTCAGGGTATATCGTAATCGATCTCACTCGACTACAGAATTCTTACTTGTTTTTGCCTGTTTTTGACATCTTCATCAGTTTATTTTGTGAGCTATGTGAAGGCTGTCTCGCCTTTCGAATAAAAACAATATTTTTTTGTAGTCAGATATTCGGCCTAGGGCCTATGTTTAGAGAGCCGTAATGTTAAGTTCGGGTCTGTTTTTGCCCAGTTCAACACTGTCTGACATTTTCGCGCTCTTGGCCTACGATTGGTATACCAGGATGGCCATGTATTCGAAGCTACACCGGACAATACCATTCTTTGGCTTAAGCGCCTAGACGATCTACTCGTTCAACGTGAAGATGAACTGCCTTATGTCTTTACTCCTTTTCTTGGTCCGGTAGCTTTTTTAACAAGCCGTTGTGAGTGATGGACATTCTGATTCCATGAGTACCAAAGCTCGGATCACTGCAGAGCAGTTAATTCTACTGAGCTTCTCTAGTTGTTTCAACTGGCTTGTTCAGATCTTACGTGAGATATTATAAATGGTGATTGAATTCCACCCCCTGTTAGTTTGAAGCTTAAAGACCACTAGTTTGCAATTTGCCATGGCCAACTAGCACGCTGCACTCGAGTCTTTGCTCGCTACTATATATAGGGTGAAAGGGTCCACGTACCACGTACGTGCATTTCGTTTACTTCCAGGTTACTTAGTTGACTCTAAATGACTTAATCTTCTGTTTCCTACTATAGTTGTGGTGCCCTCTGATGCTCATTTATCGATATGTTATCCATTAATTAAGAGGTTTGCTTATGGATGTTTAATCCAGGAATGCGTTAGGAATTGTATTCAATTTCAAATTTCATTGCCTCTAACTGAAGCGACAACGAAACTGTCGCCTTGCCGTTGCGAAGCAGCATAGCGACAGCAATAACACTAAATAAAAACCGAACTTGTCTGTGAAAAATAAATAATAAAAATAAAATAAAATAGATGCTGCGCATTCATAAATTTGAAATACAAATTTTAAATGAAAACATTTTTAGCAGCTGAGAAATGCTCAGGAGAGAGAGAAAACAATTATTTAATATTAGTAAGGGCATCCAGGACGAAGAATTCATTAATCAAAAACAAGTGGAAGTACATAAATCTTAAAAGTTTGTAATTTATGGTTGACTAATTTGAACACATTATATGTCAAAACCACAAAGAAGTAGATAAATCGTCTGCAACGTTCCCATACCTTATCCAAATCTATTTTTCATTCACTTAAGATACAAAACTTGACTTTAATTGCAGGTTACTCTATCAATATCAATTCTTATTAGTCTTCATGTGTTCTTTCTTCTGGTAGTCGAAATAATTCCGCCAACATCGTTAGTCGTACCTTTGCTAGGTAAATACCTGATATTTGCCATGATATTGGTTTCTATAAGGTAAGTTTTCCAGCTTAAAATATATAACCTCGCAATACTAAAGTGTTTTTCTTCATTTAGCATTTGCGTAACAGTTGTCGTGTTAAACGTCCATTTTCGATCTCCACAAACACATCGAATGGCACCGTGGGTAAAGCGTCTTTTTATCAACTTTTTGCCAAAATTCCTCTTTATAAAACGACCAACATATAACTTTGAAACAAGGTAAGCTATTTTAAGAATATTAAAATCTGTTGGTATTTTCATATACCTGTTCTAAAATATTAAACCTGACATACAGTTTTTCCAATTCTAAAATACGATTGAACTTTGTGCATATGTTATCCTCAAACTACTCGCAGCCTATAATTTAAAAATCGATCAATTTACGGACTGCACTAAACATTTGTCACAAGATTAAAATCAGCTTAGCGAACTCAAAAATCACGTGAATTTTCGCACAAAATACATCACGAGTGGAGCTTTTATTTTAAATACAGTGAAAACGATTTAGTATGGAATTCGCAAGTGAAAGAGAGTGTAAAATGAAGTGATAATAATTATTCTAGTTTGTGGTTGTGTTTTTATTGTCCACTTGCCTTAAGTGGTTTTTATATGTATTTTTATGTGCAAACTAACAAGCCTATTTACGCTCTATGGAATAGTAGTTATATACAGAAAACTATTGACAATCTACAATTTGTAAGTTATTAAAAAAGCTGCACCTTATGATAAAAATGCGTGTTTTGCCATTCAACGCTGCTTATATTTTGATGCAAGCATACTTAGTAATAATGTCATTAAAGCTTTTCAGAATAAAAACTAATATTTCTGATTAACAAAATATTAAGATATTGCTAGATAGGTCAATAAATAAATTGATTGCGTTTTACAAAATACAATCGAATGCTGGTCAGATTCAAGAGAAAACAATATACGAATAGTACATATTTGATCACAATGAGCCACGCAATAAGCCAAAAGGCATTTTAATTAAATCGATGCGTCGATTAAAAATGAAATTAACATCTATGCTTAAATTAAGACTATTTATACCCATCAAAAAAGGTAAAAAATAATAATGTTGTGCAAATGTATGTAACAGACAGAAGCAAGCATCTCCGACCCCATAAAGTATAATTATTCTTGATCAGGATCAACAGCTGAGTCGATATAGCCATGTACGTCTGCCCGTCGGTCTGTATGATCACGTGGATCTCAGAGACTATAAGAATATAAGTTATCGAATACCAGGCGAAGATCAAGTTTGCTTTATTTGATTGATAACTGCCACAGTTTCACTAATATCGATACATTTCGAATTCAGCTAGCGATTAATGCTACAATTTTAAAGACAGGATCTTCAAATAAATACATAATATGCAACTGCTCAAATGGCATCGGATAAGTAACATAGAAGTTATAGTCGAAAGTAGATTCTCATATTGATCTCATTTCTAACAGCAGCCGCAAGCATTTTCGGCATTCAAAAAATTTGCGAGCGCATGTGTAAGATGGGGCATGCTAATCGATGCAAGCGTCAATAGGTATGTATTCTGCAGATCCCCGTTACCTACGATTGCGTGTATGTTTGTATGTATGTGCATGTGCTTGTAACCAGTCAGTTCGAGTCAGCAGTCCTTGTGCCTGCCAAAAAAAAAAATGAGTGCACTTGAAGACTCACATTTGGGTGCAAGTCTCTTTAAATGGAAATTTGCCAATAAAACTACAATATATTTAACAACTGGGTTCAGGGTATATCGTAGTCGATCTCACTCCACTAGAGCCTTCTTACTTGTTGCTTAATCTTAATCTTGTTAATTTTCGGGAATGTTCGGCCAAATTTGAAATTAAGCGTCTGTAAAATATGAATATTTTCGTCTGATCGGCGAATTTTGTAATCGGATAATTTAATATTATGCTATATTTACTATCATCAGGCAGAATGCCTTGTCTGTACATTTGTGTCCTAAATAAGTTACTTCGTGGCTTAAAAAATTAACATTCATCGGTATGTGATTTTAATTTATATTTTCTGCACACATCAAAAACGTTTGTAAGATTTGTTATCAACAAAACCATAGTTATTACCCTGGAATGAGTTAGGGGCTATTTTAAGACCGTATGGTAATCTCTGGAATCTGTAAGTGCAGTTATCAGCTGTAAAAAAGTAATATCTCTGGAATTGTTATCTAATTCAATCTGATGAAACCCGGAGGTTAAATCTAAAGATTAAATCTAAAGAGCTTTGATTAATGTATGCTGAGACTGAGGGTTCTATTATATCAACTTTTATTAATTTTTCTCTTTGTTTACATATATCTTCTTTTAATTTGAGTTTCTGTTTGTTAAAATTATTTGTTGTTATAGGTTCTGTTTCTAAAGCGAATAGGTCTCGATAGTCGAAACAAAGTTTATTAATTTTATTAGCTATAATTGAAGGAAAATGTTTGGTTAAGTTTTTCAGTTTTTCTGTATTATTTATGTAATTCCGCAGTCGTTAAGGTTTCCTGTTTTTATTTGGGGATTGGTAATTACTACATTTTTATTGGTTGTATTGATGACACGGACGAATTACTGACTCTTACTGGTTATTGTATTTGCAATAAAAATTCTTCTTATATTCCTTGGTTTGGTATAAAAATTTCGTTATAACGAGATTTTATTTTTATTGATCGCACTACTTCTGAACGTAATAGCTGTTGTGTTTGAATTCATTGTGTTGCTCATTGGTATTGCAATAAATTCATTAAAATCATCTGGTCTTATTACTAGCCAATCTTGGTTTACTTGATAGTCTAAAATGCAATTAAATTTTTTGATAAAATCAAGTTCAATTATATCTGTACTAACCACGTGGAAATCGTGTTTAATAATTATTTCTTCGAATATTAAGTTTGCTTTTGTAATTCCTATTGTTTTAAATTTAGTGTCCCAATGTTTTGTTCACTAAAGTGTCTAACGTTGAAAGACAGCGATTGGTTTATAATGGTTTATGCTCTTGTTACTTAAGGAAAATATATGGAAATATGGAACTGCGTCAAGCTTAGCATCGACATCATCCTGATCAACGAGATAAAGACCAATATCTGAAAACCGATCCGCAAACTCTGACAACCTTATCCACATTATTTTGGAGCTGGTGTGTAACGCTGATTGGAAGGGTGTAACTTTTTGCATCGCAAACGAGGATGTCTGAGAGACCGGAACTGGACCCATATTCCTACCGGGCAATAAGTATTTATCTTCAGTGTCGAAGATATTAACAGTATTCCATCATTACTGGAGAAAATCTATTTAATTCGTGTGGTTATCATACCATAGAGCAGTGCACGTCACAGGATGAGAATATTATTAAACTTCGCATCGTGACGTAAATTTGACTACAATGGACGATAAAATATGCTTCTTCGCCTGCAGTTAAGAGACTATCTACAGAATCAAGAGTCGCCCCAATACGAAACCTACTATTCATCTTTTCGATTGTATTTGGTTACATATATTGTTAAGTGTCTGTACATATCAGTTGAGCGAGCAAAAAAAGGCTTAAATAAAAGCTGATAATTATAAATAAAGTTGATTAGGGGGAATCCATAGGGATGCACAAGTTGGTCAACGCTTCTCGAGCACCTCTTGGCAGCTTGCTTGTCCACCGTTGGCAACGATAGCTGCCTTAACATAACTAAAGGCGGACACGGGGTCCAACTGCAATCGTTGCATCTGAGTGTCGACATCTGTCAGACCAGATCTTCATTCGATTCCAGTTAGTCAGTACTTATGTCAGTAATTTGACAGCCCATAGTTCTATACATTCTAAATGTATATAAAACTGTTAAGTGATAAGCTCTTGTTGTTTGGTTTTTTTTTCAGCAAATTGCTTTTGAAGGACGCTCATGCCTGTTTCTATCCATACTACTCTTCGACTAATATTGATCGCTTAGTTTCCACGGGGTATAGTAACACAGCTTCAAAGGAAGAATTGACAACACAAAGGTAAATTAAAATAATACTCCCCTACATTTTTTCTTATTTATTTAAATTTTATTTTGCGCCTTGTAATTCTTTATTGTCATCGCTTTAATTGGCGTGTTTTCTGCATTTGATTAGGTTTGTAACTCTGTGGTATATCGATTGTGTAAATTACATTATTGTTAAAACAACTGCACGTTATCAAAGTGCTTAAGTACAACAACAAATGGCACCTCAAGCTTTTGCAAATTTTGTAGCTATTAAATTGCGGCATATATAGGGTTCTGGGAATTTTGAGGCGGGTGTGGGCGTAGTCCATAATGTATATGCAGATCCTTGGAAAAGGTTACCACCAAGCTATCTTCTTTGGTCACTCTATCTTTAAAATTGTGGGAGATAAGCAGATTTATCTATTTACACTTTCCGAAATATCGGAATAGGCGATTATGAGCGCATGTATGGGCGTGGACTTAAAAATTTGTTATCGGTCCTTCATGGTGGATACCAGTAATATACATACCAAATTTGACTGCTCTAACTCAAAAACTGGCGGCGAAGGTGGGCGTGGCACATCCGGATCTTTGAAGGACATCGCAAACATTTGTTGGCTGTAGCCTTAAAATTGTTGGAGATGTGTGGCCATATCAATTCGCAAATGTCGATTTTATCGATTTCCTAGCCACCTAATGGACGTATCACTCCAATTTTTACACTTTGTCTGAGGCGGGCACAGACTAGTATGTGCTCCAATTTCAAGTCTCCATCTCTGAGGGTGTCGAAAAAAGTTACGTTCATGAATACGGACAGCCGGACATTGCACAAAACTAATATACTATCATACCTTCGGTATCAAAGTATAAAAATATTTGCAACTTTACATCAATACTGTAATGTAAGTTGAAAAGTCGCACAAATATACTTTATACTATTTAGAAAAGTTTTGTAGACATCGAGAAATCATTTCTTATTCCTATTTAAAAAAAAACTGCAAATATTTGATTTGAATTCTGCAACTGCTAGTTTGATTAGGGTTTAGAAACAGACAATATTGTCTGCTTAGTGATTTTACACAATCGAAACATGCACAAATATGTATAAAATATAAATATAATAAATAATATAATATAAATGTAATATTCCTTGAAGATTAATTAAAAATATTATATTTTTCTGTGTAATGTAGCTTAACAAGTACGGGACCTTTTGGAGGAAGTTGTCAAGTACATGGACCGCTGCCACAACTTACTCATTCTAGCTCAGATGATTTGACAGCTGTCCCTGATTTAGATATGGGAAATTCTGGAATAAAAAGTCCAATATTGTGCAACCCAGCTTTTTCTCACTCAAAATGCCCACCACGAGTGCATCGTAGCTGTTTTTGTGTACGATTTATAGCAGAGCATACGAAAATGCAGGAGGATTCTACAAAAGTAAGCAATAAAATTCAATACTACGTAATTATATTTCCAATCGTTATTTATATATATATTTTTTCTATTTTTTTTAAGGTGAAAGAAGATTGGAAATATGTCGCAATGGTGTTGGATAGACTCTTTCTATGGATATTTACATTAGCTGTTTTGGCAGGTACTGCTGGGATAATTTTGCAAGCACCAACTTTGTATGATGATCGGATTCCTATAATCGAACAGAAAGATTTGGAGTTTTCAGGAACTTCAGCAGGACGCTGCAGACCTGCACAATAGCGTTTTTATTCCAAGAGAGAATTTATTATGTTAAACTGACCAGTATTCATTTAATTTAATTTACTTCATTGAATATATTTTCTAAGAGTTTGGGCAATTTAAAAGAATACAAATTTTGTTAATATTCGAAGAACACAACATTTATGGTCTGTCATCCAATTTAAGTAAACAAAAAACAACGACTGCGCTCCTCGAATGCGCGAGTAAAAAAAACGTAGATAAAGTATCTTGATAATGAAGCAATGGAATCGAAATGAAATGAAAGTGTGTATTTATTGGAGCCTATTGGGTAATAAGCAATTTAGGGAGTGACCCCTGCTCAAAAGCTGGGGAAAATATAGACATTCCCACCTTCGGGCAAAAAAAATTTATTTATGGTATTTACTGAATCGTTTTTTCAACAGATTATTGAACATGTTAAGCTGAGTTTTTAATTTTTAAAATTGTATCTAAAATGGAAATTCGCCAGCGGCAACATTGCCATCGCATGTTAGAAGGGACAGACTGTTTAAATTGTAACGAATTATTGATCTGATTATTTTCCGTAAATTTTAAACGTAAACATTAAATAGCAACATTGACATCGGAACGACTTTCCACAAGCTTAAAAATATAAAGGCCTGACGTCAACAGGGCAAAAAATGAGGTTTTCTTTAATACTTCTCAGAAATATTTTAGAGTTCTACTAAAAATTGGAAATGCAATCGACACGACAAAATCTTAATCAAATTCTTAAGATTGTGGGAGATATGTGGGTTTTTCGACTATCACGACTTCTTAGCCCCCAAGTGGACATAACACCACAATTATGAATACATGCGGTAACAGAATAACTAGGGGGAATGCGGGCGCGATGCATTAACAGCGTGTCGTCTGTAGCCGGGAGACTCCAAACACCTAACGTAGTTATTTTGTACAGAATTAAAAAGTTGACTACGAGATTCCACAACAACCTTTTTATATCCTCGAACATGACACACTTTTGATCAGTTGCATTTAAAAATTCACTAGGCAAAAAACTCGACATAAAGTTTCAAAAACATACTAATTGGAAACAAAATTTTCCGCAATCACGTTCCAATTAATAACATAAATGTAGTAGCTATGTTATATGTTTGTTTAATTATTGTATTAGCATGTCAATAATAACAACAAAAACAGGCATGTTAAAGAATATGTACATATAAACATACTCTGGAATTTAGACGTAATATCGTCTTAAGACGTAATATCCTTTTTTTTTGGAAAAACACAAAATTTCGTTTTACACAGTTTTCTATCTGAAAAATAAGTTGAGTTGCCCTCGACGACAAAAGAGAATCTTAATTTGTAAAGGAATCTCACTGCATCAAAAAAAGTTAAAGTGTCACAACAACTGTAAAGGTCCTTCTACATATTACATAGGAGAATATCTAATTTTCTTGTGACTTACCTTAAACTCATTTGTATAATATTCCATATATTATCACACAATGTGTACAAAACAGAGGTTTTTCCCCCATCAAATTTAGAGTCGAATTCAAGGATCCCTAAAAAAATAAACAATTTTGGAAACAACCATACTGTGTGAAAAGTGTTGTTAAAGTTATATGGTTTTAAGCTTCTTATAGGAAACAAAAAAGTCATTATTTTGAAATTTTATAATAAGGTTATAGTTTTTTTTTTTTTTTTTGTTAACCAATGTTAATTGTTTGCTTTTTTTTATTGATATTATTATTATTCTATAAAGCAGTTTGTCCTGAATGACTAATCGGTGCCTCACACAATCTTTAATTTAGGATGCCGGTTATTTTTAATCGTCTGCAAGTGAGGAAAATTTTTTAGATAAAATGTAAGGACAATTTTGCCATACATAAGGCATTCGGTCCCTATTTTTAATGCGATGTTATTCAATGAAGTTTTTGTTTGATCTGAAAGGGCACATAAGGTCTGGCACGCAGGTGTATTTTGTGCTGCATCTGCCCAATTTTATGGATATTGAGTTGTATTTTTTAAACAAATTTGTATACAAATGAGGCTGCACAGAAGCTTGAAAAGGACATCGAAGAATAATTGATAAAGTTTGTTACAGTGTAAGTGGAAGCTTACACATATACCGAAAATCCCTTGGATGATATATAATACAAGAAAAATATGACACTTTAAGTAAGACGACGGTGTTGGTCAATTGCAAAATTATTATTGTGTTACTTGAAGTTTAGTTATAAGCCTAAACATTGTGCGTACATATTCATATTAGACACCTGATTCAAAAGATGGACAGTTAGCAAACACATATGTAATCCCATTGGAACCGGTTTTCGTAGTGGCCAGTGAAAGTGGCAGTTATCTTTGCCTATTATCTCAATGTTAATTTTTTTATGTTTAGATGTCAGTTTTAATTTTTAATTGAGAAACCTAAGTTTTGAATGGCTTACCTTAACAATGAGAGAAAAAAGGAAGCTAGACATTGAAAAAATCATCCTTTACACGGTGACTTAAGATTTGTTTCTAGAAACCTAAATAATTTCTGTTGGCGTATATGAAATAATGGTATAACTATCTGTTCGTGATCAGAGCAATGTATTTATTATTTTATAACTATGCTGCAAAATGTCAATGCACTAATTAATACTACTAAAAATTACATTTGAAAGGAAATCATGCGTATGTAAGTGTTGTATACTTTACATTAGCATACAAAATGTGAAATAGAAAGTTAACATTATAATTAATAAGACACATTGTTAGTTTTAAGTACATACGTATTTGTTACTTAATAAAGTTAATCTAAAAAAGTATGCATGCCAACTTAAGGTGGCGCTTAACTAAACTTATTTTCTTAACGTGTACAAGCTCTTTAGTTAACAACAATTGACAGCATTTGAACAATGGGGCGTTGCCTGGGACTGAGCTTCTTTTGGGGATAAACTAAGTTCTAGGATAGTCTCGATTGATTAAAAATTGTACTTTGCGCCATATGAATGATACATATGCATACATATACATATACATACACATATACATACACATACACATATACATATACATATACATATATATACATATACATATACATATACTTTTAAATTGCAATATCAACTAGAGCAGAACCAGTGACTCTCAGTGATGAAAAATGAAGAAAAGCTTTCTTAGGCGCACCGAAAATGAAATACTCTTGCAGACCAGAGTTGAGCACTATATTAATTTTTATTGGCCATACGAGTCAGATGTTCACAATATATTATCAATATATTATATTGAAATGAGAGCTTTGTGATTTACTGGTCCGATGCGTCTGATTGTGACTGAGATTATTAATGCTGGTTAAGAACATAAATACCTTATGGAGTCGAAGATGTCACCTTCAATGCGTTACATGCTTCATAACAAAATTAGAATGGCACTCGCATTGATATAAGTCAAAAGACTAACATGATTGCTAAGCGCACTTTTACCAAACCTCAGTACGCAGACAGAACTCTTTGTAAAAACTCTACATTTAAATGAATTGCAATAGTAACAGTGCCTTAGGGCTTCGAGCTAAATTTGCAGTACAATGTTTGCTGCTCGTTCTGAATCTGCATTGTGTAATTGCCAATGACGAGATCAGTTTGAATGTAAAGGATATTTTAACTACTCAAATGATGCCATTACATATTTTTGTTGACCGCTTTAAGGAGAGATTCGGACCAAAATATACAAAAGACTTTCTATCTGGCTTACATACGATGAACTACCACAGGTAGATGATAAAATGATTTTTTTAATTTTCAGCCTTATGGATTAGAGTTAAATTAAATTCGACTCTGGTTTCAGAAAAATGATGCAGCAATACATGGCGTCTAATTACCTGTCCAATCAGATGTTGAACTGGAATTTTGGAAGTAATGAGCTTCAAATAAAACATCGCATTGGCAAATTGCAAAATATATCAAATGCTTATGACGATGATGTTAAAATGGTTCGCCCTCCAATAGAAACAGTAAAAACATTACTATATGACGATGGGTCTGCTAAGTATAATGCTTGGCTAAGGAGGTAAGTCCTAAGCGATCTTAGCAACTGTAACAAACAATTCAGGTCGCGTCAGTAGAGAAAGCTCTTCTAGAATATATACTATAACATTAGTATTCTACTATACCCTAAACACGTCTCTACCATCAAAACTTTTTTTAATGGGTTTGGGATTTTTTTTTAGACAATTTAGCATTTGGAGACACACAATTATGTTCGCATATTTACACAGTATTTATATTATATCATTTTTATATTTATGTTTTCGGTAAAGTATTGGACCCAATAAATGGACAGAAGCTGTATTTTTTTAAACACAGTGCAACTAAGCTGCAATCGAAAACCAAAAACTGGACAAAAAAATTTATTAGTCATTCTTATTCGTTTTTAAATTTTAAATGTGTAACATTGTTGTGAAAATGATAAAGGAAATACCCATTTGGAGAAAATTTAATATCTTTATCTGTTTCACAGATCACATATGCACATCGAGGTTTATCTTATCGATAAGTTTCGATTTATAACCAACTATTTTCGCATATGTTGATCATGTGTATTTTCTCGCAAAGTAAAATATAGAGTCCAACCTCAGCTAGCTCAGTGTTCTCAGGGACCATTGAATTATCATTAAAGAGCTTCTCATGTTGGCTGTTACTTTAATTATCTGTAATTAAGTATTCGATCCATTTATAATTTAAAAAAGAAGTACGATTTTAATTCTGAGCTTGAGAAACTTTTTTCAATGTTTAGTATATAGCTGAAATGTTCTCGTATTGATTATGAATACGTTGTCGGACGCGGGCATGGAGGATTCAAATTTTCAAGTTTCTATTCGAAAGAGGTTCATGCATTTTGATGGACAGATCTATATATCTTCGATATTACGTATACAAAAATGTAATGTTCGTTACTATGATTGTTGCACACTTTCAAGGGAAATTATAATTTTTTGTGAAAGCAAAACGACGACTAGGACCCCTTAAGGTACATATGGATTTTATCATCAGCACTAGACAAGTCGCTCAGTTTTATAAATAATACTTCTGTTTTTTGCGGCTTACATACGTCGGAACTGGGTACTACCACCATGTTTTCTACTGTTTTTGTACAACCAATCTTTTTTGTTTTTCAGCCGGCTTTGTTTAGAAACTGAAAACGATCCCGAAATAAATCCAAAGTCCAAAAATTAGCGTATGTAAATAGTTTAATTAATTAAAGTCGGTATCATTGAATAATATTATGTATTTGCCTTTGAAAGTAATACCTCAATCGTATAAACATTGACACACACGATTGGTTAATGCATGAGGATTGATTTAGCTGGCAGTGGTTTTACTATTATTCTACTATTATTACAATTTAATAGAACAACAACACTAGACGATATTCAACAACAGCTGCATAATGCTATGAAGCATTTAAAAAATAACCGGATTCCAATTCGAAGACAAATGTCGAACCCAGCTGCGAATTCAACTATGATGGACTACTATGGAGGAGATGAAATTGATTACGGCGATATAACCGGATATGCATATGATGGTTCACATAATGACAGCAATTACTTTAATGTAAGTAATAATAAAGGAATCAAATTATCAGATGTATTTAATACAAATGCAAAAGTATCTTATAAATCACATATATCATTCTCACCTATTTAACAAGCTCTGACGAGTAGGGCTTCATTTTTTTGAAAATTCTTAAACCTAAATACATGTTGTGGCAGGCTACTAATGATATAGTTCAAGACTGTAACATAACATATGTAAACTAACATGCAACTATGTACTCAACATTATTATCGATGACGCTCGATTTCAATTGTGTAATTAAAAAAGCCCAGGCGTGTTTTAAAAAGAAAGATAATTTAGTTTTGGCTGCGACATTATGTTACCTATCCGACGCAGCCGCTCGTAAGGCGGCCGCAATTTATCTCCTCCGTCATCTCTACAAATAGCGTAACCCTTTGCAAGCGATCCTCAAGTGCCTACGCTTTATAATGCCTCATGAGTCCGCTATCTGCTTTTTAGAGTTGTTGACTATATGGTTAGTTCCAGTTGTAAGTTGTGGGCAATTCATTAGGAAGTTGGAGTGAACAAAGTTGAATGTAGGCGGGAAAGCCACCCATAGCATTGGCAGGCAAGAGCAAACTGGCCAAACCTCTACTTCCCGTGTGTGTATACGTTGGTTGACTGGTAAGCTTAACCCTCCTGGTAACACAGTTGCTCTCACGTCGGACAATACGTTGAGTTTTACGCACGCTGAAGCGGGGTTGCATTGTTCTTAGACTAATTGTATTTACTATATTAATATATTATAGTTAATATTTAAAATTAAAATGTCCTTTTCTTACTGTAATTTCCTGAGTTTTTATAAAACTAACCGGTTTATGTAATAAAAAAAAGCAAAAAATCTAAAAATTATTTTTTAGGTTTTTCCGCATAAAGTTACACAGATGCCTAGATTTTCCCTAAGGAATCCAAATTTTGGTGTTAAGATGAGGCAAATTAGTAAAAATGGTAAGGTTCTTTAAAATAAATGTATATATCATATATTTACTTAAATAACGCCACTTTTTAGGTTATGAAAATTCCCATGATGACTATGGGATCCATGAAACCCAACCAGAGCACTCAAGTGCTGAGGCACACCCAACAAAGCAAATTAAGGAAATTAACATTAAAGATATAATAGATATTGCCTTGACTACACTAGCATTTCTATCTTTTGGAATGTTTATTTTACAAGTTCTTATGTGCATAACTATGGTTAGTATTATTTTTTTTTATTACCCTGTACCAATTAGAATGAGTAAACAGCTAAAACGATGTTGGGTATATATCAAACAAATTGTTTGTTTGTCCTTAAATCCATAAATGTTCCATTTTGTATATACATTTTATTAATCGATAAATTCCATTTCGAATCAGAATTTGTTTTATCCATGTTAAAGGCTATGAGAGCTAAAGACTCAAAATATTAAATGTTCTCATGTTCTCATTAAGCATTCAAGAATACTAAGCATTTCACATCCCCGGATATCCACAATATTTAAAATAAACAATTTTTTTAATTATACAACTCATTCATATTAATGCCATCTTCATGTTATTCAATTCTTCAGAAGAAATTCAAAAATAAATCTGCTGTGGTATGTATCACGGGTATGAAGTTACCAGCTTGTTCAGCGCAACCGAACGCTAGCTAATACAGAATAATTACAAATTCCCTTGGTACAACTGAATTCAGTTTAGGGCAACACCTACTATTGAACCCATTCTCTCTTTTTTAGAGAATAGGACTAAAAAGAAACAAGCTACAATCTTTAGAGAGATCGACAGTTTATGTTAGGTTGGGTTTTAACCTTTTTTAATTTTTATTTTTTAACACGTACCTTTTTTGTTTCAAGAGTAAAGATGAAGGAAACAGTTTAATGATGCTACCTATGGAAGCAACGGAACCAGTTGAAACAAATGATGGCACTGAAGAAATACGGCGAAGAAAACGGTCTATCCAACAAAATCCAGCGATGTTAATTGGGGTGTGTACTGTAATAATAATGAGGTTGAAAAAGCACGCATTACATTTTTCGATTACTCTGATTACTCTGACTGCCGCCCGTATGGGCGCACCTTTTGTCGACACCCTTAAAGCTAGAGCCTTAAAACTTGGAACATGTGCACACGTCAGACCAATTTTTTTTAAACTTTTGGGAGCTACGTCTACTGGGCGACTAGGAAATCGATAATCGCAAATCATTCAAGCAAATACAATCACATTCTTCCTACAATTTGAAAATTAGAGTTACCAAATTCCAAATATATGTTATTAGCAACACCTTGCAAAGATCGACAAGCCCACTCAATAAAGAAAGTGTTTTGTCACGTGTGATCAACTGGTGTTACACTGGTAGTGTGCACTTTTCACTCTATTTTACGCGACGAGAATATACGGACATTTATTTTTCACTGTGTAATTCGACAAAGCAACGAAAACATTGATAGCCCCCCACAAGAATTCATTGATGACAGGGCAGATGAGCTCACTAGCTATCTCTTGCTATATAAATATAAAGAAACATTTATTTTACACTGTAATTCGTAGAACATCAATCGTCGGTTTTTGTTAGTTATGTTGACTATGTAAGTTCATTTTGGGTATTATTATTTAAAAAATACATTTTAATTAAAATAATGAATTTTTGAACACAGAATAGATGGTGGAGATTTGAGCTCTCCAAAAACATTATTCTGTTGTAGAGAGCTGGCAGCATCCCAAAGAGTGAGAATCTAGGAAGATAGCTAAGGGACAATTCACTAGAATCCATTCAAAAGCAGTCATCCCTTTTTAGATAAATGTGAGGGTGGTTTTAGATGTGCTCTTCATCAGACTCAGGACTTCTGAGGTAAACTTTGCGGCAGAATTAGAAGTCCAAATAGAGCAGGGTGACCAGAAATACGAGACTAATTACGACAGAAATTGAAAAAGCGAAAATAGTTACCAAGACAGCCAATTAATTTTCTTAGACGGTCATTCACGCCTGTTACCTAGTAATTATTAATTTTTAATTGACTTAAAAATATTTTACGCTTTTGCAGATAAATCAGCTGACTCAAAATCTCCTGATGATAATAGATCATTTTTATTTATATGAAAATAAAAGTACGAATATGAAATATTATTTCAAACTTTTTTGCGGACATGCCTCATCTAACACTGAAGCAACGTATAACCAAAAATTATGGACAACGCTTTATAGGTTCGTAGTCTAGACTAACTTATACAATAAGAAATAAAACATTGCAGTCGGAATCTGTCGACTAGTCTAATCATTTTCACAAATTAGCCCTGCAAAATATTTTCAATATACATTTTGCAGCCTTTGCAATTTACAGCAGCTGACATAAAAGCAGGCATGCTTTCTCTAGTAGATTAGATTCATTGTGAACATATGTTATATGTTATAAATTACAATTATCTTTTCATTCTAGAATTAAAAAGAATATACATTTTATTTAAGTTTTATGAAATAAACATAGAGGGACAGCGAAGCTATATACCTAATGAGGAGGAAATTCCTTCATTCTGCTTATCCTACATCTTAACTATAGATAGTTAGATCAAAAATTTAAAAGAGTGAGAACGAGTATAAAATAAGAGAATGTTGCAGTTACAGTAATATGTTTGTAAAGTCGGTAATGTAGCACTAAGTCAAATACTCATTAAAATAGCGTTTGTTTTATTTTATTTTTTTGTTTGTGTGAATAGTTTATGCATGTGCTTAGAGGTTAGTAACCTGAAACAAAGTGAAGTTTGGCCACAGTGCCTGTAAGAAATTAAATGTTTTTAATCGGCGCAGAATTGTCATTTTTTGCGGCTCCGCTAAAGAAGTCGGTATTTTTTTTTTTGAGTCAGTTCGTTTCGCTCCAATTTAATATACCTGAGAGTGCTTAGCTCCGCAATTTTAACCTTCGAGCTGTTTTTGATCGATCTGAGTACTCAACTTTACGCAAAGGATATGTTTTCGACCGCTTAAGAAGTATATATTCATGATCAGCATTATTAGATGTGTCCGTCTGTCCTATTTTTTTGTTCATGTTTAATTGTATTACAGGAACAATCGGCCGAAAGATATGTTTTAAGATAGACGTATACATAAGATATATAATTATTCATAATATAACTACTTAAAGTAGATATATTCTGTTCAAATAACATATACAAAAACATTACCTTTCGAACTTCGGATTGAATGTAATCCTCGTAATGTAACCGTTCTTGCTTGTTTAAATATTTATGAAATTGGCTGCTCTGAAGGTCGGAGCAGTAAATAATTAGTTCAGAAATATAGATTCACCTCTACTTATTAAGTACGAACAAACTTTCAGCATATTTTAGAGTTATAATATTTGCTATCTCTTTTATTTACACAGTTTGGGATCAAGTTGGCTTGCATCACGTGTGTCCGATGATTATTTTTCAACTATAAAACACATCGCTCAAATCTTAGAAGTCTGCACTTAGCGCTGTCATCAATTATAATTAAATGAATGTTATAATAATGGAATTCTGAATTTAAAAAGTATAATTTACGGATTATATAAAATATCATGTTATAATGGGCTTTATTGGATCCTATATTTTCTATTGCAATAAATATAAAACATTTTTAATTAACTTTATTAACATTGCATTTTCCTTTTGTTTTTATAAATTTTTTGTACTAATTGTAGTCAATTGCGTCGTACATTTAGTGCTGGCGACAAAGTGCGCATGAGACGGATTGTAATTTATTTGGCGCCAATACGCTATAAAGCTCTGTAACCTTATTTAAGCTTAATAGTTGGGGTATGTGGCACCACCGTGTTAGTAGGGTAAGAGCAAAGAGAAAGAAAGAAGAAAGATCACTATCAAGAGAGAGTGCGGCTGGTAGATGTGTGTGTTGGCAAAAGCTATGCACCCCACCCACACTCTCCTACGAGCTGCAACGGCTATTTATAAAAACATCCGATTTACTCAAAGTGACGAAATTCCGAAAGCTAGTTAGCATAGAAAGGCTAATAGCTATAAAAATTCAAAGCACAGTCAGTAAGAGGTTAGGAACCAAAATTAAGAAATTTAATAAAACAAGAGGCAACATTGCATTCGGGCGTAACTGACTGCGAAATACTTTCATACCATACGTAACGTAAAATTATTCCTAGTAATCCTCGTTTCAAGTTTGGTAACTGTAGCTTTTAAGATGCAGAAGATATTTGCTTCTGGGAATTTTAGAGGGAGTGGGCGCGGTCCAACATTTTTGAAGAGTGCTATTATCAATATACCCTTCAAATTTGGTGACTCTTGCTTTGAAATTGTGTGAGATATATGGTCTTATCGATTTGCACTAACATGTTTATTATATTAGGGAGTCGGAGTGGGCGTGGCCATTCAATTTCTTATCGATCTCTTAAGGGCGGCGGTTGTGGGCGATGCCGATCCCTGGCGAGGGTTACCACCAAATTGTTTTCTTGGTTTGGCGACTCTATCTTTGAAATTGTGGGAGATATGCAGATTTATCGATTTACACTTGCCGAGTGGCTTATCCCAAACTGTGAGGGACATCGCCAACAACATCCAAACCAAATTTAGTGATTGTAGCCTCAAAATTGTGGGAGATATGTGGATTTATCGATTTGCGAATATCGATTTCCTCTTCCTAATTGATATAGCACTCCACTTTTTTACCTGAATTCATTAAAAATGCGTAAAAAGGGTAAGATGTTTTTGTGCAAATGTATGTAACAGGCAGAAGAAAGCATCTCCGACCACATAAAGTATCAATATTCTTGATCAGGATCAACAGCCGAGTCGATATAGCAATGTACGTCTGCCCGTCGGTCTGTATGATCACGTGGATCTCAGAGCTAGAGACTTCAAATTTGGAATATAGGTTCTCAAACATCAGGCACAGATCAAGTTTGCGTTATTTTACACATACATTTCGATTTCCAATAGCGATTAATGCTAAAATTTTAAAAACAGAATCTTCTAATCAATACTGTAACGAACCTATTCTTTCGGCTTAGCTAAACTCAGTCGTACCCGCAGGGTTCGCGCAACAAATTTATATCTGATCGCGATGCGACAATTAACCACACATAGATTTATATATATTCAATTAAATAATGGTTAATTTAGTCTTCACTATTTACATGTACAATTGCACTTATTTTCTGCACTGTAGATGGCACTTGGATTTTGCAACAGTTCACTGAAGCCCCTGGTCAGCTTTGAAGAGTGCTCCTGTTCGCGGGAGTCTGCTCCAGGCACTCCGCGCACCAGCTATGGAAGTTTACGACTTCTTGCTGCCCGACAGTGTCACCATATGGCACTCTGGTTATCCACCAAGATTCGCCCGTATTCGCGCTGTCTAGCCACAGGTTTTTGGTCACACTTGCTTCGCTTGGTTTGTGCGGGCTTCGTCTGTTGCCACAACTCAAGCAGGGCAAGGATTTACACTTCTCATCAAATTTCAGGACATCAATGTCCTGCGTTATTATTCGTCCTGGCGTCGAGTCCTTCGATGCTTCTTAGTTGTGTATCACATTCACACTTATGTTGTTCACTGTTGATTACTTTTCCGCTGTACTCGCGTAGGTTTGGTTCATAGCTTCCGCGCTTCTGAACTCTGATTCTCGGACTCCGCCCTTTTTATAGGCCTGCTTCGCAGCCTTTCGCCGCAGCTGTAATCAGTTACTGAGGGGCGCATATAGCATAAATGTATATTTTATATGCATTTATTTGTTGAGGCTATATGGCTCCTCACAATACATAATATGCATATACATATTATTGATCAACTGCCCAAATTTCATCAAGATCGGACAAGTAACACCGAAGTTATAGTCGAAAGTAAATTCTCATATTGATCTCTTTTCTGTCAGCAGCCGCAGGCTTTTTCTGCATGCATAAATATTGCATTGGTTAGAAAGAGATGGCATCATAATCGCCGTGAGCGTCAATATGTTTTTGTGTGTATTCTGCAGAGCCAAGTTACCTAAGATATGGATGTGTGCCTGTTTGTAGCCAGCCAGTTTGGGTCACTTCGGGCTTGAGAATAAGAATATGCGCTGGCTTAGATTTTTTTTACCATGCAGTCCCTGTGCCTGCCATAAAAAATGAGTGCACTTGAAGACTTTCTCACATTTGCAAAGAAAACTACAATATATTTAACAACTGGGTTCAGGGTATATCGTAGTTGAGCTCACTCGACTACAGCGTTCGTACTTGTTTTTTGTATAATCTTTTGAGGAAAGTGGACAGCTACCTTATCGATCGATATGACGAGGCAAGATACTTCGCATTGGACTGGTTTTGGAATCATCGAAATCACAGCACATTTCCACGGAGTGGGCAAGGGCCAGACACGAACCATAGAGCTGAAAAGCAGTACCAAGAACATAACTCCCTTCTTTGGGAGGACTTTAGTACATAGCTTTATGCTTTAGCCAAGGCGCTCTTGTAGAATTTGACCTACGAGTCTGCAAGCGATAGATGCGATCGTTTCTTGTACCTATACCGGCCTTCCAGCTCATCCGCAAATGCCGATGCAATCTCTGCATCCGATCGACTGTTGTTTATTTATTTATTTATTGTCAACTAAGAGTCAGTCGACACAAAAAGTACAAAAAACTTGAGAAAATTAATTTTATTAAATTTAAAATAATATTAAAATTAAAAATAATGATAAAAGTTAGAATGATTAAAGTGATTAAAATGATTTGATTTCTGGGGGTATTTAAAAGCAAAATTGGTCCAACATTTGTTGCATGAATTGGGGAAAACCCAGAAAAAACGCAATTAGACCAAACATAATTTGTAAGAGTTAGTAGGAATTAGACCGCCACCTGTGCATGCAAAAAAGGTTTTTTTAATTATAGAAATGGAGGACTCTGTAATGATCATATGGTATAATTTTTTATACTCATTACAGAGTACTCGAAACGGTTCATGCAAGGAGTAATTAGTATAACAGCGATTAAGGGGAAGTGGAAAGAAATTGCGAGAAGGTCTAAAGGGAACAGACAAGTTTATTTGGCTCATCAACGCTGCTGAATCGATGTCGCCTTTAATTAATTTAACTACAAACATAACTCCTAGCATAACACGACGGTTGGCTAGGGAGGGAAGGTTAATCAGCAGCAGCCTATTGGGGTATGGAGGAAGACAACCCCAGTCAAAGCGACGAAGAGCAAAAAGTAAGAAGCTCTTCTGTACAGATTCCAATCTACTTTGATGAATATGATATTGTGAAGACCACACACAAGATCCATATTCCAGAATTGGACGTACAAGGGAAGTGAAAAGTATCTTGGTCGTATAAGGGTCATCAAATTCCTTTGACCAACGCTTTATAAAACCAAGAACTTGAAAAGCTTTGTTGACAGTCGATTTAATATGGTTATCAAACCTTAACCTGTGATCAAGAAGTAGACCTAAGTCCTTTACTTCATTCAGTCTATCAAGTGGCACCCCATCGAGAGTGTAACTAACAACATGGGGAGTGCTACGATAAAATGACATGACCTTACACTTAGAGAAGTTCAAGTTGAGCAGATTCATTTTTTAATTAATTAACTACAAACATAACTCCTAGCATAACACGACGGTTGGCTAGGGAGGGAAGGTTAATCAGCAGCAGCCTATTGGGGTATGGAGGAAGACAACCCCAGTCAAAGCGACGAAGAGCAAAAAGTAAGAAGCTCTTCTGTACAGATTCCAATCTACTTTGATGATTATGATATTGTGAAGACCACACACAAGATCCATATTCCAGAATTGGACGTACAAGGGAAGTGAAAAGTATCTTGGTCGTATAAGGGTCATCAAATTCCTTTGACCAACGCTTTATAAAACCAAGAACTTGAAAAGCTTTGTTGACAGTCGATTTAATATGGTTATCAAACTTTAACCTGTGATCAAGAAGTAGACCTAAGCCCTTTACTTCATTCAGTCTATCAAGTGGCACCCCATCGAGAGTGTAACTAACAACATGGGGAGTGCTACGATAAAATGACATGACCTTACACTTAGAGAAGTTCAAGTTGAGCAGATTCATTTTGCACCAAGACAAAAGGGAAAATAAGTCCGCCTGCAATAAGCAATGAGAGGACATATCATTATACGCCAGGCACAACTTGACGTCATCGGCATACATTAGTACATTAGAATGCAAAACTACGGAAGGAAGGTCATTAATAAATAGGTTAAAAAGCACTGGACCAAGGTGACTACCCTGCGGTACACCAGAGGTGACTAGGATAGGTTTAAAGAGCACAGATTTGAATACAATTTTTTGAGTTCTGTTACTCAGATACTCCGAAACCCAGGTCAGAAGGTTAGTAGAAAATCCTATAAGGTTTAGTTTGCGAAGAAGGAGAGAATGGTTAACTGAGTCAAAGGCCTTACTGAAGTCTGTGTAAACGTTCTGTTTGCATTTTGTTCTGAAATCCTTTGATCACAAGGGAAGTAAATTCAAGAATGTTAGTGGTAGTAGACCTACATTTCACAAAACCGTGCTGGAATGGTGAAATAATAGAACTACATAAGTGGTGCAGTTGAGTCGTTAATATTTTCTCAAATGCCTTAGGTATAGCGGACAATTTGGAAATACCCCTATAGTTTTGTATATCAGACTTTGGGCCATTTTTGTGAAGAGGAATAATAAAGAATTCCTTCCAAATAGTGGGAAAACAACAAGTTTCAACAGACAAGGTAAATAATTTAAGTAAGGGTTTGCAAATAGACTCGGAACAGTATTTAAGTACACATCCCGGAACTCCATCGGGACCAGGCGAGTACCCCGGCTTGATAGAGTGTAGGTTGTCTAGAAGTGACTCTAAAGTGATCACAGGACCAAAAATGCAATTAGCTCTTTGAACAGGGTAAGGATAAGGGACATTTTGTGAGAAGTTGGTAGAGGAATAGGTGGATTGAAAATAATCAGCAAACAGATCTGCTGCATCCTGATCATCTTTTGCTTTCCTATCTTCATAGAAAACGCAGTTAGGTAATGAAGACGATTTGCGTTTCATGTTCACAAAGTTATAGAACTGCTTAGGATCTTGCACAAATTGCAGCCTACAACGAAGAAGGTAACTCTGATAACAACGTGAGTTATGTGAAATAAAAGTTGCTCTAGCAACTAAATAGCGAGAGTAATCAGAAGGATTACGAGTTCTCTTAAACTTCTTATAATACCTTGACTTCACATTTTTCAACCTATCCAACTCTCGCGAAAACCAGGGAGGCCTATTGGCCTTCCCAGGATTCAAACGGGGTACACAGGCATCCAAATGTGAGTCAATGGTAGTATAAAATATTGACACAGCATTATCCAGATTAGTACAGGAGTAAAGTTCTGCCCAATCAGTGTCAAATAATAATTGGTTAAGTCTAATAAAATCTGCTTTACGGAAGCAACGATTCTTACGTGTGGAATCCGATGCTACAAGAGGCACACGAGTTGGCAGCTCTATAATCAAATCGAGCGTAGGATGATAAGGATCTTCGGGATTAACAAAGAGAGATAATACTACAAGAAGGATCAGATACAAAAATTAAATCAAGTAAACGGCCGTTACAGTTTCGAATATGGTTAACTTGAGACAGTGACAACTCATGAAACCCATCAATAAATTCATTTGAACTAAGTAGCACCAATACATTTGGTGGAGCAGACCATATAATTTCTGGAAGATTAAAGTCACCGCAAACAATCAAATAGCCTCTATCTGAATTGAGACATCTGATTGAGGTGGAATATAAGAACATGTTATAAACAATGAAAAAGTATTAAACTGAATTTGAATACTTATAAATTCAATGTCTAAAGCAAAAGGAGGTAAGAAATAATCTGATACAAGATCAGAGGCAACAGCAATCAGACAACCCCCACCTAAGCGTGATACTCGGTCACATCTATATGGGGTGTATTTATTGGAAAATAAAGAATGGTCTGAGATATCAGGTTTTAACCAAGTTTCGGTAAAAACTAAAATATCAAAATCAAAAGAAAGATTGTCAACAAACAGTTTAGAAAGTTTAGTATTAAGACCTCTAACATTCTGATATGCTAGGGAAAGAGATGATGAGATATGTGGCACCACCGTGTTAGTAGGGTAAGAGCAAAGAGAAAGAAAGAAGAAAGATCACTATCAAGAGAGAGTGCGGCTGGTAGATGTGTGTGTTGGCAAAAGCTATGCACCCCACCCACACTCTCCTACGAGCTGCAACGGCTATTTATAAAAACATCCGATTTACTCAAAGTGACGAAATTCCGAAAGCTAGTTAGCATAGAAAGGCTAATAGCTATAAAAATTCAAAGCACAGTCAGTAAGAGGTTAGGAACCAAAATTAAGAAATTTAATAAAACAAGAGGCAACATTGCATTCGGGCGTAACTGACTGCGAAATACTTTCATACCATACGTAACGTAAAATTATTCCTAGTAATCCTCGTTTCAAGTTTGGTAACTGTAGCTTTTAAGATGCAGAAGATATTTGCTTCTGGGAATTTTAGAGGGAGTGGGCGCGGTCCAACATTTTTGAAGAGTGCTATTATCAATATACCCTTCAAATTTGGTGACTCTTGCTTTGAAATTGTGTGAGATATATGGTCTTATCGATTTGCACTAACATGTTTATTATATTAGGGAGTCGGAGTGGGCGTGGCCATTCAATTTCTTATCGATCTCTTAAGGGCGGCGGTTGTGGGCGATGCCGATCCCTGGCGAGGGTTACCACCAAATTGTTTTCTTGGTTTGGCGACTCTATCTTTGAAATTGTGGGAGATATGCAGATTTATCGATTTACACTTGCCGAGTGGCTTATCCCAAACTGTGAGGGACATCGCCAACAACATCCAAACCAAATTTAGTGATTGTAGCCTCAAAATTGTGGGAGATATGTGGATTTATCGATTTGCGAATATCGATTTCCTCTTCCTAATTGATATAGCACTCCACTTTTTTACCTGAATTCATTAAAAATGCGTAAAAAGGGTAAGATGTTTTTGTGCAAATGTATGTAACAGGCAGAAGAAAGCATCTCCGACCACATAAAGTATCAATATTCTTGATCAGGATCAACAGCCGAGTCGATATAGCAATGTACGTCTGCCCGTCGGTCTGTATGATCACGTGGATCTCAGAGCTAGAGACTTCAAATTTGGAATATAGGTTCTCAAACATCAGGCACAGATCAAGTTTGCGTTATTTTACACATACATTTCGATTTCCAATAGCGATTAATGCTAAAATTTTAAAAACAGAATCTTCTAATCAATACTGTAACGAACCTATTCTTTCGGCTTAGCTAAACTCAGTCGTACCCGCAGGGTTCGCGCAACAAATTTATATCTGATCGCGATGCGACAATTAACCACACATAGATTTATATATATTCAATTAAATAATGGTTAATTTAGTCTTCACTATTTACATGTACAATTGCACTTATTTTCTGCACTGTAGATGGCACTTGGATTTTGCAACAGTTCACTGAAGCCCCTGGTCAGCTTTGAAGAGTGCTCCTGTTCGCGGGAGTCTGCTCCAGGCACTCCGCGCACCAGCTATGGAAGTTTACGACTTCTGCCTGCCCGACAGTGTCACCAAATGGCACTCTGGTTATCCACCAAGATTCGCCCGTATTCGCGCTGTCTAGCCACAGGTTTTTGGTCACACTTGCTTCGCTTGGTTTGTGCGGGCTTCGTCTGTTGCCACAACTCAAGCAGGGCAAGGATTTACACTTCTCATCAAATTTCAGGACATCAATGTCCTGCGTTATTATTCGTCCTGGCGTCGAGTCCTTCGATGCTTCTTAGTTGTGTATCACATTCACACTTATGTTGTTCACTGTTGATTACTTTTCCGCTGTACTCGCGTAGGTTTGGTTCATAGCTTCCGCGCTTCTGAACTCTGATTCTCGGACTCCGCCCTTTTTATAAGCCTGCTTCGCAGCCTTTCGCCGCAGCTGTAATCAGTTACTGAGGGGCGCATATAGCATAAATGTATATTTTATATGCATTTATTTGTTGAGGCTATATGGCTCCTCACAATACATAATATGCATATACATATTATTGATCAACTGCCCAAATTTCATCAAGATCGGACAAGTAACACCGAAGTTATAGTCGAAAGTAAATTCTCATATTGATCTCTTTTCTGTCAGCAGCCGCAGGCTTTTTCTGCATGCATAAATATTGCATTGGTTAGAAAGAGATGGCATCATAATCGCCGTGAGCGTCAATATGTTTTTGTGTGTATTCTGCAGAGCCAAGTTACCTAAGATATGGATGTGTGCCTGTTTGTAGCCAGCCAGTTTGGGTCACTTCGGGCTTGAGAATAAGAATATGCGCTGGCTTAGATTTTTTTTACCATGCAGTCCCTGTGCCTGCCATAAAAAATGAGTGCACTTGAAGACTTTCTCACATTTGCAAAGAAAACTACAATATATTTAACAACTGGGTTCAGGGTATATCGTAGTTGAGCTCACTCGACTACAGCGTTCGTACTTGTTTTTTGTATAATCTTTTGAGGAAAGTGGACAGCTACCTTATCGATCGATATGACGAGGCAAGATACTTCGCATTGGACTGGTTTTGGAATCATCGAAATCACAGCACATTTCCACGGAGTGGGCAAGGGCCAGACACGAACCATAGAGCTGAAAAGCAGTACCAAGAACATAACTCCCTTCTTTGGGAGGACTTTAGTACATAGCTTTATGCTTTAGCCAAGGCGCTCTTGTAGAATTTGACCTACGAGTCTGCAAGCGATAGATGCGATCGTTTCTTGTACCTATACCGGCCTTCCAGCTCATCCGCAAATGCCGATGCAATCTCTGCATCCGATCGACTGTTGTTTATTTATTTATTTATTGTCAACTAAGAGTCAGTCGACACAAAAAGTACAAAAAACTTGAGAAAATTAATTTTATTAAATTTAAAATAATATTAAAATTAAAAATAATGATAAAAGTTAGAATGATTAAAGTGATTAAAATGATTTGATTTCTGGGGGTATTTAAAAGCAAAATTGGTCCAACATTTGTTGCATGAATTGGGGAAAACCCAGAAAAAACGCAATTAGACCAAACATAATTTGTAAGAGTTAGTAGGAATTAGACCGCCACCTGTGCATGCAAAAAAGGTTTTTTTAATTATAGAAATGGAGGACTCTGTAATGATCATATGGTATAATTTTTTATACTCATTACAGAGTACTCGAAACGGTTCATGCAAGGAGTAATTAGTATAACAGCGATTAAGGGGAAGTGGAAAGAAATTGCGAGAAGGTCTAAAGGGAACAGAAAAGTTTATTTGGCTCATCAACGCTGCTGAATCGATGTCGCCTTTAATTAATTTAACTACAAACATAACTCCTAGCATAACACGACGGTTGGCTAGGGAGGGAAGGTTAATCAGCAGCAGCCTATTGGGGTATGGAGGAAGACAACCCCAGTCAAAGCGACGAAGAGCAAAAAGTAAGAAGCTCTTCTGTACAGATTCCAATCTACTTTGATGAATATGATATTGTGAAGACCACACACAAGATCCATATTCCAGAATTGGACGTACAAGGGAAGTGAAAAGTATCTTGGTCGTATAAGGGTCATCAAATTCCTTTGACCAACGCTTTATAAAACCAAGAACTTGAAAAGCTTTGTTGACAGTCGATTTAATATGGTTATCAAACCTTAACCTGTGATCAAGAAGTAGACCTAAGTCCTTTACTTCATTCAGTCTATCAAGTGGCACCCCATCGAGAGTGTAACTAACAACATGGGGAGTGCTACGATAAAATGACATGACCTTACACTTAGAGAAGTTCAAGTTGAGCAGATTCATTTTTTAATTAATTAACTACAAACATAACTCCTAGCATAACACGACGGTTGGCTAGGGAGGGAAGGTTAATCAGCAGCAGCCTATTGGGGTATGGAGGAAGACAACCCCAGTCAAAGCGACGAAGAGCAAAAAGTAAGAAGCTCTTCTGTACAGATTCCAATCTACTTTGATGATTATGATATTGTGAAGACCACACACAAGATCCATATTCCAGAATTGGACGTACAAGGGAAGTGAAAAGTATCTTGGTCGTATAAGGGTCATCAAATTCCTTTGACCAACGCTTTATAAAACCAAGAACTTGAAAAGCTTTGTTGACAGTCGATTTAATATGGTTATCAAACTTTAACCTGTGATCAAGAAGTAGACCTAAGCCCTTTACTTCATTCAGTCTATCAAGTGGCACCCCATCGAGAGTGTAACTAACAACATGGGGAGTGCTACGATAAAATGACATGACCTTACACTTAGAGAAGTTCAAGTTGAGCAGATTCATTTTGCACCAAGACAAAAGGGAAAATAAGTCCGCCTGCAATAAGCAATGAGAGGACATATCATTATACGCCAGGCACAACTTGACGTCATCGGCATACATTAGTACATTAGAATGCAAAACTACGGAAGGAAGGTCATTAATAAATAGGTTAAAAAGCACTGGACCAAGGTGACTACCCTGCGGTACACCAGAGGTGACTAGGATAGGTTTAAAGAGCACAGATTTGAATACAATTTTTTGAGTTCTGTTACTCAGATACTCCGAAACCCAGGTCAGAAGGTTAGTAGAAAATCCTATAAGGTTTAGTTTGCGAAGAAGGAGAGAATGGTTAACTGAGTCAAAGGCCTTACTGAAGTCTGTGTAAACGTTCTGTTTGCATTTTGTTCTGAAATCCTTTGATCACAAGGGAAGTAAATTCAAGAATGTTAGTGGTAGTAGACCTACATTTCACAAAACCGTGCTGGAATGGTGAAATAATAGAACTACATAAGTGGTGCAGTTGAGTCGTTAATATTTTCTCAAATGCCTTAGGTATAGCGGACAATTTGGAAATACCCCTATAGTTTTTTATATCAGACTTTGGGCCATTTTTGTGAAGAGGAATAATAAAGAATTCCTTCCAAATAGTGGGAAAACAACAAGTTTCAACAGACAAGGTAAATAATTTAAGTAAGGGTTTGCAAATAGACTCGGAACAGTATTTAAGTACACATCCCGGAACTCCATCGGGACCAGGCGAGTACCCCGGCTTGATAGAGTGTAGGTTGTCTAGAAGTGACTCTAAAGTGATCACAGGACCAAAAATGCAATTAGCTCTTTGAACAGGGTAAGGATAAGGGACATTTTGTGAGAAGTTGGTAGAGGAATAGGTGGATTGAAAATAATCAGCAAACAGATCTGCTGCATCCTGATCATCTTTTGCTTTCCTATCTTCATAGAAAACGCAGTTAGGTAATGAAGACGATTTGCGTTTCATGTTCACAAAGTTATAGAACTGCTTAGGATCTTGCACAAATTGCAGCCTACAACGAAGAAGGTAACTCTGATAACAACGTGAGTTATGTGAAATAAAAGTTGCTCTAGCAACTAATTAGCGAGAGTAATCAGAAGGATTACGAGTTCTCTTAAGCTTCTTATAATACCTTGACTTCACATTTTTCAACCTATCCAACTCTCGCGAAAACCAGGGAGGCCTATTGGCCTTCCCAGGATTCAAACGGGGTACACAGGCATCCAAATGTGAGTCAATGGTAGTATAAAATATTGACACAGCATTATCCAGATTAGTACAGGAGTAAAGTTCTGCCCAATCAGTGTCAAATAATAATTGGTTAAGTCTAATAAAATCTGCTTTACGGAAGCAACGATTCTTACGTGTGGAATCCGATGCTACAAGAGGCACACGAGTTGGCAGCTCTATAATCAAATCGAGCGTAGGATGATAAGGATCTTCGGGATTAACAAAGAGAGATAATACTACAAGAAGGATCAGATACAAAAATTAAATCAAGTAAACGGCCGTTACAGTTTCGAATATGGTTAACTTGAGACAGTGACAACTCATGAAACCCATCAATAAATTCATTTGAACTAAGTAGCACCAATACATTTGGTGGAGCAGACCATATAATTTCTGGAAGATTAAAGTCACCGCAAACAATCAAATAGCCTCTATCTGAATTGAGACATCTGATTGAGGTGGAATATAAGAACATGTTATAAACAATGAAAAAGTATTAAACTGAATTTGAATACTTATAAATTCAATGTCTAAAGCAAAAGGAGGTAAGAAATAATCTGATACAAGATCAGAGTCAACAGCAATCAGACAACCCCCACCTAAGCGTGATACTCGGTCACATCTATATGGTGTGTATTTATTGGAAAATAAAGAATGGTCTGAGATATCAGGTTTTAACCAAGTTTCGGTAAAAACTAAAATATCAAAATCAAAAGAAAGATTGTCAACAAACAGTTTAGAAAGTTTAGTATTAAGACCTCTAACATTCTGATATGCTAGGGAAAGAGATGATTCTAGTTTTTTGGTGCAAAATTAGAAGGTGCACCAGAAGAATTCTGAGGAGATGCGTTAGGTTGGTTTACACGTTTTTTCTTTGTGTACTCCTTAATAACTAAGGTCTTCGGCCAGAGATTAGCACAGCAAATTGTGCCGAATACTTCAGCCGAAACGCTTATTTTAAAAGAGGAAATTTCTCTTTCATAATTAAATTCAAATTTTTCAATCAATATTCCCGTAGATGACACTTTACCCTGTATGTAGGCTTGTACGTCATCCACAGATATCTCAGCGGCAAAACGCGAAATAAAAATTTGCTTTCTAGGTGCAACCGCTACAAGAGTCCTAGGAACAATGCTAGAAAAAGGTGGAGGAATCGAAACGGGCACAATGGCCTGTGACACAATTGAGTCACCACCATTGATTGCAGGTGTTGCAGGAGAATTAAACTGCTTCACCTGCTGACCATTATCAAAAGTGGGTGTCGCGGGGGTTAACCAACAGAGCCGGGGCCAATACACCTGAATTCCGAGGCAAAGCAGGCTCGGCCGGTTGCTTCTGCTTAGGAGACTCCTTCAACAGTTTTACACTATTAAATTGACTCTCCATAGCATCAAAATTAGCACTGAGCTTACTAAAAGCTAGACGCAGATTAAAAAAGCCACGTCTAGTTTGCCTCATAAATCCCTGAACATCCAACTCCGTCTCGCGGCATCGCTCGCAACACCACTTTAAACCCCACTTATTGCCGATTAAATCCTTTACCCGGTTCGTGAAACCAGCACATTTAGCATGCACCACGTTATCGCACAACCAACAACAGATGAAATCAGCCTTTGGGTCGGCACTGCACTTGCAGCTTTTTAGGTAGCACGCAGACATGCTTAATTTACAAATTGATATGCTCGAATAGAAGAGAAACTACACAAATATTCGGCACAGCACAGAGAAAATAACAAAACAAACAGCGCCCAAGAGATGAAATAGAAACAACAACACCAAGCTTTGGCGCTGTAAAAATTTCTACGAAAATAGACAAAAACTTTGAACGGCTGAAACAACAACACGTACAAACACAGTTATGAGAACACACACGAAAGTAGAGAGAGAGAGTAATAAGGCGTTGTGAGAGCACACGAAAGTAGAAAGAGCGAGAGTAATAAAGCGCACGCAAAAACCGCTATAACAACAACAATGCGAAGCGATCTAGCATGCAATGCGAAACAATAAGAGCGAGAGCACCAAGCGCACCAAAAACAAAACACAGCTGTTAACCGCGCACTTTATGTTTACAAGAATAAAATTTTTTGGGATTTGTTGCAAAATTGCTAACAGAAAGCCTAAATTACGAAAGCAATCACCGAAAAATTGAAGAGAACTAAGCACACACATTTTTTATGTTAATTAAATTAAATGCACCACTTACAATTTAATAACAATCACGAACTGGATCACAGCAAAGGCTAAGACAAGTCTGTAATATAATTGAATTTGATAGTGAGTCATGGAGAGCCTTCATAAAATTGGGGATATTTTTAACATCATTCTTATGTTGGAACACGTTGCTGAAAAATCAAATTTGTAATATATATAATAATTACATTAACCCTAAATGTTCAAAGATGGGAAAATATGATGTACATCTTTTAGATTTAGATGCATCTTAAGAACGTGAAGCAGAAATTGACCTAGCTCGTTTATGTTTTGAAATTTCAAGACAGATGGGAAAAGAAATAAAAAAGGATGTAAACCAGTATAGACAAGTATTACAAAAGAAAGTGACACAAGTATAGGCTCTTATAAATAGAGTAGAAAAATAATTCTTTAGTTGCATTTCTGCTTTTGAAGAATACACACAATATTATGGGTCTAATTTCGAATTATGGATTTAAAACAAATGTGAGGAAAATTGATGTTTGAGGATGTGCTTTTTCCTGAGCATGTCAAACTGTTGGAGGAATACCGAGAATATTTCATAGAGTATTTCTTATTAAATCACAATATGGAAAGCACTTGACGGTGTGCTCATGGTCCTCGAATGATGCAACAGAAGGAGCTGATACATGTGCTTGCCATTACTTTGTATCATATAAAAGAAAACTGGATCGTCTAATATTTCAATATACTAACATAAGAAAAAGGTTCAACAAAATTGATATTAATAATAATAATAATACATTTGAATATACACATTTAACTTACAAATTAAACTATAACAATAAGAAATAAATTATATTATGAAAACGTAAACAAACAAAAAATCTTTAATTTAAACATAATAAACTCTACAATCTTATGTATGAAGTCTGCAGGTGGTCACTCAAACAGAGTGCACTGTAAGAGGGAGAGAACCGATAACACACACAAAAAGATAGCTGCACGTGTAAAACGTACGTGCGAAGTACCTGCGCAACATCAGTTTACGTCAATAATACTGTAATTAGGATGTGGGAAAAAATTTAGGTGGGAGGTGTCCTAAGAGTTCTAGCTAATGACAATGAAGGCGCGAAAAGAGAACTAAAAACACTTTCACACTGATCAATGAACCCACCCTTAAAAAATCAAAATCAAATCATATACCTGCACACTTGTGCGGTAACTGCTAACCGATCTTCCACTATATTGTAGCACACAGGTTATAGGTCACATATTTTTAATCAGATTCCAAAATTGAAAAACGCAATAACGTACGCACACAAAAGTGCGCGAGTGATCCTCCACATGACCCCAATCCCCAATAAAAAAAAAATTAAATAGGACTTCCTGTCATAGAATGCCCAATAAAAAGACACACAATCACGTATGCACACACAAGTGCGCGAGTGATCCTCCACTTGATCCCAATCCCCAATAATAAAAAAAAATAGGACTTCCTGTCATAGAATGCTCAATAAAAAGGATCATCCATAAATGTACCCTTCGATCATAAATGTCACGCACGTGATCCAAAACCACACATTTTTCTCAAAAAGGTCACACACCTGTCACCCCCCCCCCCCCCACCCAAAAAGCAATAAATCAAGTGCTATAATTAGGCAACTAAAAATCAAAAGCTGTCACAAAAAAAGATTTACGACTTCCTGAATTAGAATGCCCAGTTCCCTACTACTTACAATTTGTCTGACGAGGATGACAGTAACATCACGGTGGGAGTGTGATCTCCAAAATGGAATTGAGACTTCTGCAGTACACCTCTTAAATCAGAAGAACGCAAAACAAAAAATTTATAAATTAGATCGAACTCATTCAGAATACCCACCGAAAGGCCCAGATAATTACTCTCATCTCTGTAATCTCAACGACATATTCACAATATTGCAATAGTGTCTTCAAGCCAGCTTGTCTTATCAGTAGGCAGACGCTCAAAAAGAAACCCCCATTGTGGACACCTCAATGCGGCGAAGTCTCAGAATGATGATCTTCACTGGTGTCAATATAACGAGGCTGAGAAGAGTTCTATCAAAAACCACCTTATCACTAGGTTATCTTCGTGGTCCGTCTCCAGTGAAGAATCACTGGACATCCTCCTAAAGAGACATTTTGCAGATTGCTCTGATCTACCTCCGATGCACACACGTATGACTCTTGAAGAGGTTACATCATTAAAGCCTCTTCCATATATAAAGGAAACATGAAGTGGGCAATAAACAGCTTCAAGTCGTTTAAATCCCCAGGCCCCGATTAAGTAAGTACGGCCCAATTACAAAAGGCAGGCACAACGGCTGGTTCACAAGACTGGTCAAATCCCACCGTCGTGGCTCAAGTCAACAATCACCTACCATCACACTAAAGTGCCAAAGATTTTAGACCCATCAGTCTATCCTTCTTCGTGTCAAAGACTCTAGAACGACTCATAAGTCTCTACCTTATAAACTATATTATTATTATAATTGGGGAAAGTTAGCACTGCGACCTATAAGGTCTATTGTGCCCCCTTACTGAGCCTATAGCTCTTCCATCAATCCCAAATCCTGCACGAATGCTAGAATCTTTGTTGGGTTGAGGGTTACTATATCCTTGGGCTCCATGATATGTTGCCCTAGGAGGCTGCCTCTTTTCCTGGTCAAGGCGACGCATTCTGCTTCCTCATATCCGCAAAACTTGCATATGTTGCTGCTGTAGATACCTAATTTGGTTAGGTGACTTCTCAGTCTACAGTGTCCTGTCAATAGACCTGTGAGAATTCTGAGTCTGTTCTTCCCCATGGTTATTATTAGCTTAAATCTCTTTTGATTAAAGCCACCTAGAGACTCCTGGCTTGTCGGAGTCCTGGTGCCTCTGCCCAGCTCCGTTCCCGCATCAGTCTTTCCTCATCTCTGATTTGTAGCCGTATTGTGTGTCTTCCTACACCACAATACGCTTCAGGGCCTATCATGGGTCTCTCTGCCCCCATTCTTGCTTGCTTGTGCAGCTTCTTTGTTCCCCGCTATGTTCCTATGACCCGGAACCCATGTTAGGGTGAGCCTATTTTGTTTTCCGAGTTGGTCAAGGTTGGTTATTTTCGTCCCGTTTAAAGCATTTATTGCTGCTTGGCTATCGGAGACGATCGATATATCCGCGTTCCGATAGTGTCGCTTCAGGTTAAAGTCCGCACATCTCCCTATCGCACACACCTCTGCTTGAAATATACTAGTGTGCTTCCCAATGGACTCATGGTATGATACCCGAGGAGTTAGTGATCCGTCGGTGTACCATTTTATGGTGTGCGGTTTCATAGGGTGAACTTCGTCCATCGTCGTCCATTCCCTTTTGCTGCTCAGATGAACCTTGAAATTTCGCTCGAATAAATATTCGGCTGTCATTTCATCCCTGGGTTGCATAATCAGGGGGAGTTCATCTGCTAGGAGTTGGGCATCTTTGTGGCTTAGGAAGTGATTGCCCCCAAATCCCTCAGCTGACTTCCTTAAAAACGTTGCTTTCTGTTGGAGCCTTATGGTGTGGTGCAGTGGTGTGAGCTCCATTAAGGCCTCCAAGGCCATTGTGGGGCAGGCCAATCTTTGCAGTTTTAGCAACTGTCTTTGCACGGCTGTTAGCCGCTCCCTATCCCCCCATACTATTACTCCGTAGGTTAGCATGGGCCTTACTACCATTAGGTATAGCCATCTTATTATCTTTGGTGATGTACCCCATGATTTGCCGGCTATGCTGCGACATGTATAAAGCGCCCTGGAGCACCTTGATATCGCATTTTCTACATGGGTACCAAAGTTTAGTTTACTGTCAAATATGACGACTAGGCTACCTGATAGCCTTATTTACCTCATCCTCTGCAGTTTATAACGTCAAGTGAAGGGGACGATCATTGTTTAAATCTACATTTTTCCCAAAATAAATACCCTGCCGGTACAGGTTTCGCCGGTTTTGATCACTTATATCACTCCAATCCACTTTCAGCCGAGGGTGGCTTCACAGAATGTGGAGTTGATTTTTTTCTTCATTTGTGCCACAATATTTTAGATTTCACAATTTCGCAGGCTGGAATCTGACGCGTCAATTTGCTCTGCAACCTCGAACAGAAAAGGCGGAAACCAGAGCTAAGAAGCAGAAGCTTCTCGCCCGCACCGCTGTTAACAGCTGCTAACACAGCTGACCTTGGCGCGCGAGTCCGAAATGCAATTACAAATTTGTCATTCAATGGACTATGGGGCCATTACACATCCGAACCTGTAATCGGTAAAAACAGACAGCGTTGGCGATGTCGGCATCAGATATGAAGAGATATAGAATGAAAATGACAAGACACAAGAACATGGACTACAATGCAGTTGAGTTGGTGAGACAGTTCGATCGATTTGTAAGGCATAATATATTTGTACATAACAGAATTGCATTGAAGAGGATTTATAGTGGTATTAGGGTGCATAAGCCCTATTATACTTTGATACCAAAGGTTGATTTTGTGGAATGTCCATCATGCTGTCTGTCTGTCTGTCGGCCTATTTGTTCCTCTGTGTGAACGCAACATTTTTCGACACCCTTAGAAATAGAAACTTGAAACTTCGAATATATACTGGTCTGTTCCGGCGTCAAAGTGTAAAAATTAGAGTGCTACGACCACCATGTAGCTGGGAAATCGATAAAATCGATATTCGCAAGTCGATAAGTCCACATATCTCCCACAATTTTAAGGAAACATACCTTAAATTGGTTGGTAGGTTGTTGGAGATATCCTTCAAAGATTGGGATATGCCACGCCCACCACCGCCGCCCCAGGCCCTCAAACCATAACAATTTTAAATTTAATTTTAAAGATAGAGTCTCCAAACCCAGAAGACAACTTGGTTGTAATCTTCTCCAAGGATCAGCATATTTATTTTTGGGCACACCCGGCTCCCCCAGAACCTTCGACCATAGAAATTTGACAATTGACATATCTTCCACAATTTGTAAGCAAGAGTCACCAAAAATTCGCCCACTCCGACTGCATAATCCGATACACCTGTGAGTGTAAATCGATAAGACCATATATCTCACAAAATTTGACAGCTAGAGTGACCAAATTTGAATGGCATATTGCTAGTAGTACCACGCCCATTCCCTTCCCCGAAAACGATAAAAGCCTATGTCTCTCGCATTTTAAAAGCTACTGTTACCAAAGTTGGAAGGAAGCTTATTAGGAACCTTCTCGATGATTTTTTCAGCCACGCCCACTCCTGCCCCCAAAATATTCAAAAACCCATATCTCCCACAATTTAAGAGATACAGTTACCAAACATCGAAGTACGGTAACTAGCTTATATCTACCTCAGTTTGAAAGGCAAACTTGGACAGTATTTATTGGCTACATCCACCCTGTTCTTTGCTACCTGTTATCAGCTGGAATTACAAATGGTATCAAAGTATACTGCAACATTCTCTCTTATTTTAGTTGCTTTTGCTCCACGAGCTTATTCTAAACTAGTTTGTGCCATTAGGAAAAACAGGGATATTAAATGGAAAGACTAGGTGAATGGTAATATCTATATCTATATCAAACAGCTGATCGGCTTAGTTTAATTTGATTGGGTATGGATTTAATTCCTATTCTATTTATGTGCTTAACTGCAAAAGACCAAAATTTAATAAAGCACTTACCTTTCTTAACACATCCACGGTTTGTGACATTGTTATTGCAATTTCATAATCTGAATAACATTGATACAAGAATTTAAAAAAATTCTATGGACGCAGCATACTTTACGAATGTTTAATGTACACGATGATGTCTCTTATGGGAAAATTTACGAGAGTGTGAGAAATGTTTATTATGGAATCATTATACTTACATATATCCATTGTCTTGCATTTTAAACATTGTAATTAAGTAAACAAAATTAAAAAGGTGTTATCAGAAGTAACCTACTGCGTAACACTCTGATACTAGCTGAAAAAGAATCATCCTGCTTGGACGGAAGCCCGGTTTGAAAGCATTTGCCAGCAAGCAACACTTCGAATTTGTTCATTTTAGCATTACACTTAAATTTATATTTATAAGTAAATTTAAATTAATTTTATTTTTTAACTTGGTGATCTATGCGCACTAGAAATGTAATAAAAAAAAGTCGATATGAAAAATTTTTCGCTGTGAGATTTATTTAAATTTACATTATTTATTATACATTTATTTAAATAAGTTACTATTGAAAGGGTTGTAGGAAGCACAATTGGGGATCAGAATAAAAGGGATACAGATTTGGATAAGTAGATGGTTTGGATGGAGTGGATGAAACCGTTGAAAAGTACATGTCAAATTTATATAAGCCATGCCGTTGAGCTATTTTACGTCGTGAAGTCAGCTGCTTCTTCCACTTTGTTCGACGATTTTGGAACCAAGTTTTGATTTGCACTTCTGTTAGAGACAAAGATTTTGAGAGTTCCGTACGCTTGTTGACGCTGAGGTATTTGTCTAGCTTAAACTCATTTTCTAAACGTTCCAGCTGTATTGCGCTATATGCCTGTCGGGGCTTTCTTTCGGTGCCTTGTTTTCTAAAACGCTTTCCTTAAATAAAATCATTATAAATGTTTGTTAACAAGTTGATTACGGTAGGCAACAAAATATCGACGTTCTTGCACAACAATATAGTTTACCCAATATAAGAAAAGCATTAAAAAATGTTTGGATGTCAGCATGACTAGATAAAGTTAGCACAACTTTATAAAATTATATATTCTATAAATTTTTAATGAAATTTGAGTATCATGTGATAGTTTTCCAATTAGTTGTATAAAAAGTCACGATGAAATAAATTATATTAGCTATCTCGTTCCAAAGTCAAAAATTACAATTATTTTTTAATTTCAATAATAAAATATGCAAAATATAGCAACAGCAAAATTAAAATGAATTTGTTTTTGCCTAATGGCATTTGATGGATATTTACCTTGAACACTAATTAAGTGATGCAGATAAGGAGGCGTTGGTAATTTGGTCAAACATTGCAATTGCATTGGCGGTGAATTTTGAAATGCTGTTGTGAAAGGGCTCGGCAAAATATCTGCTGTAATGAAATCCATGTTTTGCATATACGGAATCGGATGTGCAAGAAGACTGCTTCCATTAGCCCAACACTCCCCGATTTCACCTGCAAATGTAAATTAAGATTATCTTTTAACATCGAAACTTTACTTACACACGGATTGTCAGTTACTCATTATTAGATTAAATCAAAGTAAAAACTGTTTCAGAAACTTCCTACTTGTCTCTGTCACACCAGTAATCTCTAAATTTTCAGATACCACAGAATAAAAGCTCATCTAGTCCCACATACATATCAAGTGAAATAAATTTAAATATTGAAATAAATTTTTACAATCAGAAGTTCATTGAATTTAAAAAGGTTAGATACATTTACCACTATTAAGAACGGGTAAAAAGATTCCTCCGGTGTTATAAAGCCTTACCTGTCCCACACGGATATCATTGCAGAAGGAAATCGTTTTTCCGCTATTCGTTCGATTTTAAATTCTATAATTTAAAAAATTACAAAGGAGGCCCGGAAATTTCTCAAATATATGGCCGAAACGACAGTTGGACCTAACTGCCAAGGAGCTGCCGACCCGTCAGTTCGGGAGGGAAGCCTCAAGGAAATACAAAGGTTATTGCATTTGACGAAGAGCACTTTGATCTTTACAAAGCGGCGGTAGCAGTGTGGGAGGGTTCCACCCTCGAGTCGACTGGAGAGAAGTTCCGAGTAGCAATAATGAAAGATCCCTACAAGTTTTAATGATGCTAAATCGATGTAACCCTCCTCACCGGTGGATCAAGGGTTGTGACACGTGGCTTAGATGACATATATTGCGAACTGAATGAGGACGATTTCTCATTGCCCGAAGAGGGGGATTGTAATAGAAGGGCGAGATGAAGTCTGCAAATTTCTCCCACGCCTCTGCAGGTTATACTCCATCGCTGTAGAGTAGCAACCGCACCCCTCATTCTCCGCCTGTGGTGGCTGAGCTGACATTGACTAGAACACCTCGCATATCAGCTATAAAACATGCATTTTATGAAAAAAAAAAAATGTGGGTCTGGAGCTCCCGTCTGCTTTCAACCTACATAATCCGTGACAACACAGGCCTCCTTACAAAGTTTCAAGATATCTTACTAGGGAGTGCAAGAAGTTCGACGAAGTACGAAAGGTGATGCTCCCTAATTTCATACTAAAGACAAATTTCATGGCTTGCAATAGGGAATTATCCCACTTATCGTCACTATTATTTTGAATTTGAAGTTTCTCCAGGCACCAATAGACTAGCTAGCTTATTGAACAATGCAGAACAGACTCAAAAATTTCAAAAATAGCTTAACTTGAACTTGGATGTTGAGTCGACCTCAAAATCTTATCCAAAACTACTCCTACACTCGGCCCCTATTATCTGTTTTTGAAAAGATTACATCTTCCTCATCTATTCACTGTAAAGACAACTTAAAACAAGATAGAGAGTTGCAGTCGGGCGTAACCGACTATGAAATATTTTGATAACACACGTAATGCCAGCTGATAACAGGTAGCAAAGATCAGGATGGATGTAGCCAAGAAATACAGTCCAAGTATGTCTTTCAAATTGATGTAGATATTGGCTAGTGACCTTCCTTCGAAGCTTGGTAACTGTATGTAATTATGGAAGACATGGGTTTTAACAAATTTTTTTGGGCTGAAGTGGGCGTTGCTAAAAAAAAATAAGGAGAAGGTTCCTAATAATTTTTTTTCAGAGTTTGGTAGCTTATAAACAGCGGGACTTATAGGCTTCGGGGAATTTTGGAGGCGGGAGTGCGACAACAAAATTTTCTGGAGTACGGTCTTAGTAATATACCTTCCAACTTTGGTAACTGTAGCTCTTAAAATGTGAGAGATATAGGATGTTATCGTTTTTGGAGGCGTTAGTGGGCGTGGTCCAAAATTTTTTCGGGATTTTTTAAGAGTGCAATATACCCTTTCAATTTGGTGACTCTAGCTGTCAAATTGTGTGAGATATATGGTCTTATCGATTTACACTAACAGGTGTATCGGATTAGAGAGTCGGAGTGTGCGTGGCCATCCAATTTTTTATCAATCTCTTAGGAGAGTTACCAGTAACATACTTTCAAAATTGTATGACTCTAGCTTACAAATTGTGGAAGATATGTCAAATGTCAAGTTTCTAGGACCGTCACTCCTGAGTGCGGCGGGTATGGTCAAAAAATGTATATGCCTATCCACCAAGATATGCCAATTATGAGACTTTCGGTATGCTTTTGATAATACATCTCGTGATTCCAAAAGCAAAAAAAAGCCACACTATCGCTGAAGCCGATGACGTTTCCATAATCTTAAAAGGGAAGTGCCCTTAAGTCCAGCGTGACCAAATGGCAAATTATAAACAAACCCACCTCTAATTACACGCTGATACCGAATTTGTTGGCTATGATCGGCATATTCGAGGAACCTTCCTCCCACGCCCGCTCCCACCCTAAAAATTCACATAAGCCTATTTTAACCGAAATTTTAAAGGCATACTTGGAAGATAAATTAATAAAAACATTATTCAAAGATTGATAGTTCTAGGCTACAAACACCCTGTTCTGTGGCACCTGTTATCAGATGGTATTATTGGTTATTGGTATCAGAGTACGCCCTACTGCAATTCTCTCTCTTGCTTTTTTTTATTTTAATGTAAAATGGAATATATTCGAATTTATTGTTGCAAGCAGTACAAATATCGGTGCCGACCGGTGTGGATCACTTCACATATCTTATATATGTCATAGATGCCATCGGTTAACATCGTCCTTCGATCCGTATCCTTCCTATTACTTATGAGTAGAATGCTTTTTCAAAATAGATAAAATGAACATTATCCGTTTTCTATATCATGCCACAGGAAACATCCGTATTAAAAAACACAAATAAGAGTTACATATAACCCAGTGAGCTTAACTACTAGATAACCTGAGCACAGCTATTAAATATATTATTTTTGTTTTATTGCAAAATATCTCTTTAAAGGCTATGTACACTTCAATATAAGCAGGTATGCAAGTGCTCCCATTTCTTATGGCCGGCGCGAGTAGCTTAAAAAAAAAACTAAGGACTAGAAAAATCAATATATATGCTTATGAGTATAACCGCAATCATATATATCAAGGCTCTGGAGAATACAGATGCAAAATTTCGAGCTCTTCGACTATTATTGTTAAATATTATTTCAGCTTGTCACACATAGAATAAATTTATTGAGTATTTCTCATCCGATCTTTATGAAACTTGTTCAATCAAAAATACTTTAAGGTTTATCACATATCAATCCCAAAGGTTTATCAAACCCAATCCATTGGGACTTTTTTCTTTAGGAAATCAAAGTGTATCGATATTCGCGAAACTCTGGCAGTTATCTACCAAATAAAATAAACTTGATCTGATTGGATTTGTTAAATCGGTTCGACTGTTGTTAAATACTTTTCCACCACTGCAATATGGCTTTTGTGCACATTTTTAATGGGTATAATTAATTAAATTTGCGATTAATTAAAATGCGACCTGGTAATTGTAGGCCTAAAATGGAATTCAGAAGCCTTCTGAGATTGCTTACCTTTCACAAAAGCGGTGTCAGAAGTGTTTACTGTTTGTGTTATATTTTTATGATGGGTATTATATTGTCTTCTGCCATCTAATTGTGAGTCATTATTGGTACACAAGATATTTTCGATACTAAAAGAGACGTTATTTTTATGCTTATTAGAAATCTCCTTGGAGACTACTGCGTTATTCGCTTTATTTAAAGTATTGCACAATATTTCACTTGATCCAAAACTACATTTATTTCTCGTTGCATCTTTATTATGAGTTGTTCTGTACGCTCTAGAATTTATGTACTGCCGATACATTTTAACCGCTTTCAGCTTCATATGATTTGCCCATGACTAAAGTCTTAAAATTTTTATTATTTTTCCTTCCCATCAAATTATTTGAGCGCAGGTGTGAATTGTCCACAGCATCGTTTCTGACTCCGCCCAGATATTAGCACATTGGCTTCAAAGCCTATGCATCGGTGTACTGAGAACGACAATCCGGATCGCCAGCTTTAAATGACCAATCATGGACCAAGACGTTTCCATTCATGTCTTTAAGAATTGGTTTGCCTTGAATTTAAACCTATATGTATAATGTATATGCGAGCATATATAACATGTACGGGATAAATGGTACGCATTTGATATCGTTAACATTCCGACTGTTTGTTTGTTTATTTAAGAAGTGTTAATGATTTTCTACTATTTAACCAGTTTAGACGTGCCACTTCATTTGCGTAAATACGTATGTAAGATTATCAAAGTATTTGAGAAAAAACAGATTAACATATTACCAATTCAATTAACAGTTAGCATGATGACTGCCGCCCAATTTCATACTTTTTTCTTGTGTATTTTGTCAATTAGGTGTGAAAATTCAACATCATACATATGAAAAGAGGGTTTTAGTCGGCAGTGCTCGACTAAAGTATATCATATTCTCATTTCATATTTGTCTATCTATATTTTCCTATTTGTGCAAAAAAAAAAAAGCTACTTATAATGAAATATATTTTATATTATGATAATAAATAATAACCTTGATTTACAGATATTGTATTAGTTAACGTAGAATCAACATTTGACGTCACCAGCTTTTAAGGTATATGAGATCGACGAGCTGACACAGATAGAATGACCGACATAGCTTTGACTTTTGAATATACATATATATATATATATATATTGGCATCGTTAATGTCTCCTCTTACATTTTAACAACCCTACGATACGAGTTTCGGCCATTTTCATTGGTTACAGGGTATACAAATCTTAAAGTATTTAGTTACATAAGCATGTAAATGTATTAAACAAATTTAAAAAAGGGGCCGCACCCAATACACAGCAATGAACATCTTAACGGCTCAATTTGTATTTAAGTGTGATTGAGCGAGCAGCTCGTGCTCTTGCGCATGTCCACGTACACCGCAGTAAATCAAGGCAGCCAACAAGTTCGGTTGAAGCACTGAAATATTTTCTTTCGATCTGCACTTAGCCCTATCTTAAACATATAAATTAAAATCTTACAAAATAAAAAAAGGAAGAATGATCTAGTGGAGAGGGTTGTCTACAAGATAATTAAATATGTTATTCTAGTTTTATTTCGCACTAACTAACTATATATACGGTGCAAGGGTATCATAGAGTAAGAAAGCAAGCAAGATATATATATATATATATATATATATATATATATATATTATTTATGAAGTTTACCCAGTCGACCATTAATATGCCAATGTGTATGAAATATCATACAAACGGAACGGACAGACAATTGATGAATCTTCGTTTAGCTTAAATGCTTTCTTGTAGCATGATATATAGACAAGTGGTGTCAGGCAAATCAAAAATGCAGGGTTTACGTTCTGAAAGCGGACAGCAGAAGAAAATCGACTTGCGTAAGTACTATTTTGCACAATCAACTCTTGTGTAAATTGAAAAGATTTGGCAGAGCAAGTTATGCACATAATTTGAAAGAAATATGTGTTTGGAAAGTGAACCGCCATAGAAAGATAGGCAGATAAAGATACAAACAACAGAAACAGACGCAGCACTTAATTTATGAAATATTTGGTTAATTGGCTTTCGATGCACAATGCTAGTTTGTACGATGTAGCATTGCACAAACGCCAATAGCTTTATTTATAAATAAATATTATTATATCAATTTATAATGCTCAAAAGATTGGTTATGGCAAAAATAAATAAAAAATTAAAATAACAAACAATTCACCATCAATAACAAAATCTAAATAATTTAAATACGAATTAGTTAAGTTATGATTGTCATTTGGTAGTTATTCAATGAAGAAAGGCAAGTAATGCTCTTCAAAAGGATAAAAGGAAACTATATACCTATATTCATTAAAGAGTTTAGAGAATATAATATCTTAATGTATAATTAATATACAACAGTACAATATTAATCATCAACTCATCACGATCATAAATTCTCCCTACACTGGTATGCCGATTGATAGCACCTATAAATAAATCACAACAATTAGAATTAATTATATTATACTTTAATAACAATGTTGACATGAAAGTAGTTAAATACAGCAAAAAAGTATTCTTCGCGATACTTGAAAAGCAAAAATAATGTCCCTAAGTGTGTACAAAATTATTTCTCCAACTTCTACAACTCAATAATTGTCTTTAACTAATTAAATAACTAATTAGTTAATTATTGCTTAACTAATTTTACCCTTAAAAAATAGACTATTAATTGAAGAGGCGAGCGTAACATAAGCTGAAAGTTCTTTTAACACGGTTGCCACATACTTTAATGTGCAAAATTATTAAATATCTCTAGGTGATTAAATTATAAATTCTTAAGGATGATTTTATTAATTTAAAAAAAAAATTTATAGACATCTTAAAGTAGATAAAATTATACTCAATATTAATTGTTAGTATTAGTAGTATTAAGAAGCTTTGTAAATTCAAAAATTAAATTTGAAGAAAACTAGGTTAAGCGATATTTCGACTTTCGGAAGAAATTAGAAGTTTATACTTTTGCGTTATGAAGAAAAATTATATAATAAATAAATAAGTGTTGTATCAAATAGGTTGCGAGTGGTATCTTAATTGTATATTTGATCATATATCTTATTGAAATATTAGAATTTATCCAACATAAAATGAAAAAGCAACAAAAAAATTGACACCTCAGTAATTTCTAAACTACAAAAGATATAGATATATTCAATCTGTCGTTCAAATCTATTGTCAATACATTTTTAATATATTATTATCCACAGTACTCAGCAGTGCATACATTAAAGTTTTTTCTGGCACATTCTTGTAATTAATTAGAAAACGGCTCAATTCAATTAAAAGTTTATCAAAGCCATTATATTTTCAAACGATTATTTATAAGACAAATATCTGGGTCGCTTTTGCTAGATATGGTCTGTTTAGTGTACCTACAGCCATTTGGTAAGCGGACGGACAGATAAACAGTTATGACAATATAGACGCGGATAAAAATACTGATCAAGAATAGTACCTTATGGGGTCGGAGACGTCTCTTTAAATGCGTTACAAACTTAATGACAAAATTGTATTATCCACAAGGGTATAATTTGGTAGCAGCTCAATATAATTTAGAAAAATGAAGTAAATCTCAAGCTTCTATACGCTCCGATTTGTTCGAGCTGATTTTCTTTGCCAATTGTTTAAGTCACATACGTATACACATGAACATAGGCAAGGCTACACCGACTTATCGCTTTGGCTTTATAGCTAGGCTGCACTCATAAAAATAATGCTGCATTCCATTACCGAGCGTAAGTTAACCCTTTTCCAATCACATTTCCTCCACCGCTTTACGGGTATAGCTTTGGCCTTTGTCGCTTTGTGCATACAACGGCATGTTCATATATTCATGCTCATATTTAATTGGAAATGTACGTAAATATTTACAATTGTAATTAAAATGCCATTTCTAATCAAATATATTCATAAGTCAATACTGTATTAGTATTAGCATGATATAAACTTACGACCTAGAGGATATAAAGTAGTCGAGCTCATGCCATTACACTTGTTCGTTCTGAAAGCTTCGCTGGAAAACTAAAATAAATAGAAAATGTCAACGCATGCTCGATGAATTTCAATGGAATTGTTTGTACCCGATACGAAATGGTTTTCGTTCCAATTGGGTATCCGCTAGCTTATTTGCAAAATCTAAATTTATTTATGCTTTGAATGCAAAGTTTGGCGAATGTTGAGTCTTGTTTTACTATTTGGATCTGCAAGTTGCGAAGCCATATAAATTTTTGGCTTGGCAATATTAAACGAAACGGCTTAAATAACATTTCGTAACGAAGTTAAATTTTAAATAATTAATCAATATACCAATATGGAAAAATTAAATGAATATCAAGGGCTAACGGGTCGTCTCCACCAATGGAGGGATAACATTAAAGAAAAATATGGTGATGTAAATCCGACAAACTTTGTAGAAAAGGCGAAAAGTAGTGCTCTGGACCAACTTAAAGGTAACGCAAGTGCTAACGTGGACTATTCACATATTTATAGGTAAGGTCAAAATTATATATAATCCGAAAATCGTGCACTCGACTTTTTCAGAAACACAAAAATTAAAACATGGGGTCATATAAAGTCTTAAAAGCCCTTAGCTTTGTGATAAGTAGGAAGAAATTGTAATAGTGATAAAAACAAATAATGTCGATTTAGACAGTAATTGTGGCCGAATGGAACAGTTTTTGGACTACAGTCACCAAATTTGGGATGCATATTACCAGATCGGAAAAAATTGGCGGCCACGTTCATACCCACATCCCAAAACAATATTCTAAGCTCTCCAACTCCATGTTTTCAATTAAGTTACAATTCTGGCCAATGATTCTTTTTGAATACATGGATAATGATGGTTTCAAAATCTTGTTTCGGAATGAAATCATGACCGTAATGCGTCTTTGTGGTTGCGGAAGCAGTTGCTGTCGGTAGTGTCACCCGCCGACGGTGTAACCAATCCGAGTTTCAACGGACCATGCTAGATGAGATCAGCTAAATACTAATGTAATAATGGTACTAATCGAGATCCTAATAATTTTGTACAAAATTCTAGTATTTTCCCAAATTTATTTACATTATTATATTTTTGATTTTTACCTTGATATTAACGGTACCATATCGGTACGTAACCGTACAATACAGAAATTTGAAATAAAATGTGGAAGCTTTCCAAATGGCGAATACTTGAGTGTGTCTTATCCGATATTCACGAAATACATTAGTGTCAGGGAATCAATTCAAGGACAACATTAAAAATTTGCTTCCGATCGCGAAGCCAGGGGAGTTGTCGATTATTACATGAATTAATTAAATATATAATTTGTAAGAGGTCGGATATATTTTCGTCTGCTACTTACATAATTTTGCTGTTGATGAATGCATAAATTTGCATGAGGGTAGAAGGAGCACAAACAAAGCACTCAAATTGAGCACCGGCCACAATTTACCCCTCAATAATTCTATTCAGGCTTTTCAAAAATCTTTGGAATATTAGGTAGGATAAATTTAGTTTCATGTTGTGAATTTTGAACTGCACGTTCATTATATGGATTTTTTTTACAGATACAAAACACGTGCGGAGTTGATACGAGTATCAGCTGCGGTGATGGGCATTGAGTTTTCATATGCTGCAGAAACAGCTTTCGTGTCACCAACTTTGCTTAAAATTGGAGTGGAACATCAGCATATGACGCTGGTTTGGGCTCTGTCACCTTTAGTTGGATTTTTTCTCTGCCCCATTTTGGGGTCTTTTTCAGATCGCTGCAAATTAAATATTGGACGACGACGACCGTTCATAATCCTTTTGTCTATTGGAGTTTTTTTTGGTAAATTAGAAATTTTAGTGTTGAATAAAAATATTAATTTTTGATACTTGTGTAGGGTTGATATTGGTTCCGAATGGAGAAAACTTGGGATATTGGTTTGGTGATGTGGACCCACATTTACAGGCTGCTGCAATGAATACGACGTATAACACAACGTATAACTATTTAAATATAGTACCGCATAGAGCGACAGCTACGACGTCAGAGATAAAAAATTATACAAAAATTTCACATCCTTGGGGAATTTTTTTCACTGTGCTAGGAACTGTACTACTTGACTTTGATGCAGATGCTTGTCAAAGTCCATCCAGAGCATACCTTTTGGATGTGTGTATTCCAGAAGATCATGCCAAAGGTCTTTCTACATTCACAATAATGGCTGGCCTTGGTGGTTTTTTTGGTTACTCAATGGGTGGCTTAAACTGGGATGAAACTGAAATTGGTAAGTTATTCTATATTTAAAAATATTAGACACTTATTTGCACTTGTACACGCAGGAAGGCGACTGGGAGGACATGTCAAAGCAGTATTTACCATTATTACATTCATTTTCATTGCCTGCGTGACATTTACAATAACCAGCTTTACTGAAATTCCGCTTTGGGCAATTTCTTCCCCTTCAAGACCCAAGGAAAAACGTCCCTTAGATACCGGCTCTATAAATTACGGTTCTATTCATAGCGATGATGACATAAAAAATCACGAAAATTATGATGAGGTGAGCAAATTTTTTATATATTTAACGTAATTGCTAATAAAAGTTCAATGCTTATTTGAAATTGAGAAAACATATAATCAAAGCTCAGCAACGTACTTAGGAATGCTAATTTCTGTGCACTTATGATCTTAAAAATATTTTTAAATGTATGCGATAAATATGCGTGTTGAGTATGTATATGAGTATATGAGTGTTACTGGAAAGAAAATCGAAACGGTAATAGTTGCCACGGTTATTAGGAATAGGAAGAAAAGGTTCACATTTAGTGAAATATTTAATTTTTTTTAATTCACATCCTTTTTTTGTGCTCTGCTAAAAAAAAAAATTCTTAAATTCACAATGCATTAATATTAGCACAGGATGCATTCCCTTTAGTGATATATGCATCAGTTTTCTCCTCTCTGCCCCACTACTATTATTCACCAGCATGGCAAAAATATGACCGTACCAGGACCGGTTTCCAGCTGCATTAACAGCGGTATCATTCGGCTGCCGAAAAAAAACCATAAGTGGCTTAAGATATTGTATATCGAATACACATGTGCATTTTGGGGTTAGGATAAACCGCTTTACTTAATCTTATTCCGGAATTTAAGAAATCAGTCAAGACTCACATCTCTTTGAAGAACCCCTTTTTGGAACACGGGAACTGCAGGTGTGTTCCACTTAGAGTTCTTTGCATTTTCTTCAATGCTTCCACACTCTTTGCAATCAGAGCTACTCTTAATAATACTTTATACTTATTTAAATAATTGTGAATATCAATTAACTTTGTTCTTTTATATAGATGACACCCGCTGTGGCATCGGAAAATTTAAGCGCTGACAAGGAGAATTTTGATGAGACTTCGTTCACCGAGAACCAAGAGCCTGCGAATGCCACAAATGAACCGGAAGGCAAAGTGGAAATACAGTCGCTATCGCATTATTTGCTCTCTATTGTGTACATGCCATATTCGCTGCGCATAGTTTGTCTAACGAATCTCTTTTGCTGGATGGCGCATGTATGCTACTCACTTTATTTTACCGACTTTGTCGGAGAATCTGTATTTAATGGAGATCCAAGAGCTATGGAAGGATCAATATCACAACGAAAATATGAAGAGGGTGTTCGCTTTGGATGCTGGGGTATGGCCATGTACTCGCTTTCCTGTGCCTGTTACTCCCTGGTTATTGATAAGCTTATTCAACGATTCAGGTAAACTCAATTGTTTTAAGCCCGCTTAAAATCCCGAGAGTTATATTATTATTATATTATAGAAATACACTCTGCGAAATAATAGCTAATGTCGGCACACCAATGAATGCAGCTCAAATTTTATTACATATGGTAGTACAGAGTCGAACTGCTCACATCTAATTTGAACCATTTGACTTGAAACCAGAAATGTAGTCAGTAATATATATTTAGAGACTGGACTGGACTGGACTGGTCAGGAAATTCATTAGGCAATCTTTAAAGGAGGTTTCCAGCAATCTAGGCTAAAATCTTGGGGAAATAAATGTTACATATCGATTTGCAACTCGAAGTGTTTCGACGGCTTGTGGAAAAAACGTATTGAGAAAAGTTGCATGCATTCAGATAGATGTACATTAGGACACATGGGGGACAGTATGACGGACATCGAAGAAATCTAAAATACTTCTCTACTCTACTGACCTTAAGTGTTTTACTATTATAAGTCGTACACTTCTTAAATATTCAAGCCAATACGTTGGAATAAATTGAATTTTCGATTTCATTCTGTGTTTCTTAATCGATTAATCAAAATTTGATTTGTATCGACATTAAGTTATCGAATAAATACATGAACGTAATCTGCGCATGGTATTCCAGAACGTTTATTATCTAACGGAAAGAAATAGACAGGCGGTGATATTTAGATCAATAATAAATTTTCTCTTATTAAAATCAGTAAAGTATTTTTTCTTCCCAAAAATTGTTAGGCTAAGTTGAGGTTAGCTTTATACACATAGACACCTTTGGCTGCCGTATATGAATTCCTCTCCATATTCCTGACACAGTGGATATCGAAACAGAAGGATAAAATGCGTTTTAAAATACCGCGATCTTTTATGGGGCGCTGATAACCAACAAGCTGTACCCTTAAGTGACCCAACGATACCAAGCACGGGCTTGTTAACTCGCAAAGCCAGGGGGCAATAAATAATCTACATATATATTCAGTTGAGCGACAAAGTAACATATGAGAAGTTTTAGTAATTTAGTGGTTGTCAATTTCTCGGTACATAAAAAAAACATCCGAATTATTATCACAAAGAACGTATTCATTGTCGTGGAATACTTAAGCTGTGATGACGAGATATAATAATTCCGTGCTTGCTTTCCGTATATTGTGAGCCAAGTTTGGCGAAAGCTATGTGCTTTTCTCCATATTTGGTTAAAGTGACCTCTGTTCTGTTATTCGTATCTTTCAGGTGTGTCAATACTGCTTTACACTCATCATCCGCCATTATACAACTCTTTTCTACTAAAATTGATTTAGATTACAGCTTTGTGATATTATTTACGTTCAAAAGATTTGTATATTGAAGCAAAAACTATGCGCTCGAGAGTCACTATATTTACATTTGAAATAATTATGACTTATTGAACTTACTTAAGAACATTATATCTTTATTCAAGGGCAAAATCGGTTTATGTTGGAGGACTTCTTTTTTACTGTACTGGCATGACATTAATGGCACTTACTCGCAGTAAATTAAGTGTTATAGTTTTTAGTTGGACGGCAGGCGTTATGTACTCCACCCTCTTCACAATGCCTTACTTGTTAGTGGCACATTATCATTCCATGGGAACTGTAAGTAGAAAACTCTAAATTACAAACAAAATATATATTAAAAAAAAACACAACAAAAAGATACAACACTCCCGAAGCTTATCAAAAGTGAAGTCATCCTGCTCTGCAATAGGATATATCGCAAACCCACTCATAGATAAGGGTGCTGTCTTAACATTCTTCGCTCATTGACCGAGACTTTTCCGATCAATGGAAGGAGGTTAAGCTAATCCTAATAATAACACGTCGTCATTGCAATCCTGCCAAGTAGTGTAAGTAGTATAAGTGGGGCGGTAAATTGTCTTCCTGCACGATTTCAACCTGCTTCGATTGAATGGTGTGTTGTGGAATTAGCAATTTGGAGGGTTTCTGTAACATCTACAAAAAGTCGCCTCGATTTATAAAATAAAGGGGTGTAGCGGGTAAGGCGACTTGAGAAGATCTTTAGTGTTCGATAATCAACTCACATGCACGTGAAGCATTCTCAAGAGTTCTTTTTTCCCTGCGCGATATGAAGTTATTTCACATATAGTTTCGTAAACTGATGATTCTTTGGAAAGAGCGCTGGAAATCTTGCGTCGTACCTACGAGTTGCCTATGCCAATCGCCCGACAGTACCCGTTGTATGATGAAGATCCTTCGATTATAACCCAAAAATTGTGGCTAGCAAGCACTGCACTGAATTTGATTGAAAGTACCTTATGCCTTCAAAACACATTCCCGATGTGCATTCCCACGTTGGACAGTTTGTAAGACAAAAAGATTGGATGATCTCTGGCGAGGTGTATTCCCACAACATTATGTCAACGTTATGATGTTTTACTGGTTACTACTTGATTTTTATGTTTTCGGGGTTTCGATACATCAGTACTGTGTGAGGAATGCAACACGATGTGTACATCATCCAACAACATTTTTTTTATACTCACTGCCTAGAATATTTTCCATGTATGGGACAACATAAAAGCTGCATATAACTCCCATCTACGCTATGGAGAATCCGTGTACTTCACGTGTGATGAATGAACATACATATATATATATATATAGGCATTTCAATTGTTTGCAAAGATTGTAAGTCTGCTACTACTCGCTTCCAAGATGAGTTTAATTAATCCGATAGTGGCTCGTCCAAACCAATCTTCATAAAGCAGAGCTGTTGAATTCAGCATCTTGAGTGTGATGATAACTTTTCGAAACTCCATTTAGGTAATTCAAATCCAGCCTTTTGTTATTATCCGAATTAATTCATTTGTTTCGTTTGCATATCATCTATTTACATTCATTTTAGTGAACTGCATCTCCAATTGGCAATTCTTTACTGTGGAGATTAGCTACGTATGATACAGTCCTGATGGCCAGGTTCAGTAAAATTTATATTTCATACGTAACGGTATTGAGCTGAAAGATCTGAAAAGGTTTATAGCATCGTCGCATCATACAATAGTTGATAATTACGGTCGTCATCACATATTGGCTGTAGTTCCCTTCGATGCATCGAAAAATACTTGCAGCTTTCAAGTGGTGTTCTGAGTTTTCAGTACACTATGCTGAGTATACAATAACATCAACTTCGTTGTATCAAGCATTAATATTCGAATAGCCGAAGAGCTATTCTTGCGAATCTCTAGAGGGTATTCTACCCTGAATGAGTACTCTCTCAAGAGTTTCAATATGATTGTAGTAGTGCTGTTCAGAATCAAGTATTACTTGTACTTCCTTGATTAATTCCTGGCTAAATTCTTCATTTTGCCCGAATTTTTCTAAAACTTACTTAATATTGCAACTGCCTCTATAATCGATATTTATGCGAAACAAGAAACAATTGTGAAGGAGCAATTGCTCGTCGAGCTTGGAGCACCAATGAAGTTGATACCGATAGTGGTGCAATTGGCTGTGATGATGCTTCTGGGTTTGCACACCTATGCAAACTTTAATGATATCTGCCCATTCCCCCTATAGAAAACGCATTATTTTTATTATATTCGTTCCGCACAGAGTTAAGTTGCACAAACCCCTGATTTATCTCGAAAGGTAACGGAGGTGTCTGGAAAATCAAAGTTCTGGATGAAATACCAGTTTGCTTGTACCAGCAAGAGTCTCCATCAGCCCGACGATGTCACGGGTCGCATTGCACCTAAGCCTGGCAGTCACCGTTTCTGTGGTGTTGTTAACAGACGGTTTCGACCTGTACATATCGTAACAGAATAACAATTTCAAAAACATTATAGGTTTTAAGATATTCTAATTTAAACCAAACATTTAAATTATTCAAAATAAATTTCTTTTAAATCTGTTTTAGTTTGAAGTGGACGGCAGTGGATGTGCACAATTGGAATCTGGAGTGCGTGGCTTGGGTACAGATGTTGCCATAGTAAGCAGTATGGTTTTCTTAGCCCAATTTATTCTATCATTGTGCATGGGTGTGATCGTAAAGGTTTCTGGAACCACTACAGCAGTAATAAGTACCGCCAGCTTTTTAAGTTTCTGTGCAGCGCTATCTGCAACAAAAATAATTTATCTAGATCTATAATATGATACTAAGTACAAATATTTATAAATATGTATATATGTATATATATGTATATATATATATATATGTATATATAATATATTGCATATGTTAATGCTTCAATATAAATAGTTGAATAAAAAGAATCAAGGGCAGCTTAATGATTCATTGCAATGGTTGCTTAAATTAATTAAAGGTAAGTCTATCTCAAAGATGAAGAGTTTTGTGGCTAAGACTTGGCCGTAGGCAATTCCGGCTTTTTAATAATAATATACCTTTAAAATTTGGTGACCGCAAGCTTGTGTAGGATATCTGATTTTACCGATTTACACCATCAGTTATTGCAGTTTTGCCGGTAAAAATACCTTCCCAATTTGGTAAGTAGCTCCAAAACCGTGAAATATATAGCCATTTTTAAATATTATTATTATGATTAAAAAAAAATCGTTTTATCTGTGGACCAACTAACCAAATTTGTTTCAAAAGCTGTGCTCAGACAGATGAACAGACATTGCGCGAATCTAATAATCGAACCTTCGATATCCTATGATAATAATTAAATAAATATTGAACATAAATATTTAAATGAAATAACCTTTTATTTCCTGCAGGATACGAACAAAATCGGAACCGGGAGGCCATCTTGACCGGGCAGGAGACCCGGGTGGCCATCGGCCGATCGTATAAATACAATTTATAAGTGTCGCTGCAAGTGCCAATGAGCGAGGCAGTCCAATCAGTACTTCACCAAGACCACCAGGAGCCGCTTCTGAGCGTTCAGTTTAAAAAAGTGCTGACACATCTTCAAATCAGGCACGTTAGCGAAAAAAGATAATTGCTCGAGAACGTCGGTCGTCCAATGTGCGAACGAGAGGAGATCTTCGAAACTTGATGTGTACAATAGAGTTAAATGAAAGAAGTATTGGGATTTTGTTCTTGAATTGTGGCGTAATTTCACCACATGTCGTAAGGACGACAATGACTTGGTCTGCTGTATACAACAAAGATGCGGGCTCGCACGGGCACGGTTCTACTGCCGTGGGAAATGACCACTCCTGAGCATTTTCATCGCAAGCGCTCTTAGCTGCAATGACACCTCAAGTAACGTTATGCAGTCGATGGGGCCAGACAATTGATACGGAACTTCTAACTTGCTTACAACCTCTTCCCGGTGGGAAGTTTCCGAGTGCAAAAGCATAAGAGTTGACCAAGGATCCCCTTTCGCGAAAGTGTCGTGCCACCGGTCTGTAGACATCAGGACTGCTGCACAGTATTGCGCAACCATCTGTGTGGCAACTTTAGATCGAGAAGTTATTGGCATCAAAAAAGGTGTCCACCTCGCTGCAGAAAGTGGCCGGGCTGTCCACATTCGCCGGGCACTTGGGGAAGTGGCACATAAGCGGTCCAGCCGCTCAAGAAGATTGTTTCGTCATGGTTGGCTACCACTTAGCCAGGAGATGCCCTAGATACCTTATTGCGCAAATTTTCGGGAAAACAAACAACGGAATCGATTAAATAGTTACTTCAGAATCTTCAATATTACCGTGTCATGTTACCATGTCCATGTCACCATCAAAAAGGAAGAATTAATAACTGAGTACCTCGAATACGATCTGGCCTTGCCAATCGAAGAAGGTTAGGTTAGGTTACACGGCGATGGGCTTATAAGGCCAACACATATAGACCAGTTTTAGCCTGTTGTGATACCGTCTCGGATTCGCTGATTCTCCGGGAAATGTGAAAGGAGGATATCACATTCATCAGATAACCTAGTGAGGGTGGTTTTCGATAGAACTTTTCTCCCCACGATTTCCGTTTAGCCTGTTTAATGTTTTTTTTTAATTCCGCTAGACTAGACTTATAGTGACACAATTGAAGATACACATCAAGTTTTTGAAGTTTCACTCTCGTATTGATTAAACGAGAAAAATTACAAAATATCACGAATTATATTTGGTATAGAAGCATAAAACTAAGGCGAATAGCGCTAATCTGCATGACACTGGCAATTCTGCTTAAGATTTACAATTCAAAGCGAGGCCATCAGAATATTTACATCCATCACAATGATCAGAAGGTGTTTAGCGGATATCATCACATGTGTCTCTGCGCCGGATTTCATTCGCTATGGTTTCGGCCACATTTGCGGTGGTGCTCTTATTAGCCAAAATGTGGTGCTGATCGCAGCTCATTGTTTTGAGATTTCGCATGAAGAGACCTACAACTTTGTCGAAGCACATTTAGTTGAGGAGGGGCAGGCTGCCTTAAAAGTGTAATTGCATGCCCTCGTGAAAGTGTCTGTAAGGTGTAAAGGTGGGATCAGGTATTACTTAAGACAAACTATGAGATTTGTATTATGAATGAAGATTAAGAATAACTCACTCGTCAAGTTCGTGTGCGTTGTAAAATATGATTGGTATTAAAATTAGAGTTCGTATCCCATTCTTCTATAATTGAAATTCATTATTCTGTTTCTCAAAATCCGAATTCTCATCAAGGCGACTCCTTGTTGCCATAAATAACGATAATTTCAAATCCACGTAATTACATACAATAATTTTGAAAGCTAGATTTAGTTTTGTTTATCGTGTTTGTCGCAATTTTGAAATTAAAATTGTGGGTAACATGTTCAGAATTAATGTCAAATATTTTTAGGGGAGAACCGAAATTATCGATATAAAAATGTAATTTATTGAGTATTATTGGGAACATCCACAGTCAGAAATGATGGAGCTTTCGCAACAGTAAACGCTTATCATCATAAAAATTAATGATTTATGCTTTAGAATAGAATAGAATAAAGAATTTTAATATGCATGCACGGTTTTATAAATGCAGACTTGATATCCATATATATGCATGCACATAAAATATGTCTTTCAAACTAATGATTGCTGCGCTTGACACGCTCAAAGTGCATGCCATACAACACTTTATTTTTTGCATAGTAATTTGGGTTTTGATCCGCATTTAGCTCCGGATTATATTCACATCCGACTCCCTATCACCTCAGCTGGTCCAACCCCACACCCGACTCCTCCGCTTGAGATCGTGGACAGTATGTAGCAATTGTTGTCATTCATTAGAGTTGGAATACTACAGTTGCTGCTGCTGCTTCTATTCTTATCGTCGTAGTTTAAATGCGCTTTGACAGTGGCGTAGATTCGCAAGGCAAATCATCTTCACGCAAATCAAGTAACGATTCGGTTACTTATTTTGTTGTCGCTAATATTCTCTTGTCTTGTCCTTGCCATGCTGTTAATAAATAAAAATTTCTTAAAGATAAGTTGAAAATGGGTTTTTACTATATTGTTTTTGTGAATTTCTGCCCAATGAGAACACAATTGAACTATTTTGCTAATTTAATTATTATGTAAAAAAACGCGCTAAAACCTATTACATTGAATAGACCTTAGCACGGAAAAAAAATATTACAGAGACGTCTAATAAATCTACATATCTAGTAGCACAAGAGAGGTATGAATATTTTTTCAGACATTATTCTGTTCATCTTCTTTTAAATATATCAAAAAGAGTATGAAAAAGAGTAAACGAGCTGCAACATTTTTTTTTTTTTTTTTGTCATTCACGAAAGACTTACATTTTTGAGTTATTCTTTCTGGTAAGACTTCTAAACGAAATGCTTGCTATAGTAATATTCAAACTTCAAAAATGTTTGTTTCATCGCTAATTATAGTAAATATTAAGTAAATAACTATCGATAGATTTCTCCACAAAATGTGAAGGTTTCAAAATCTTTAAACTATATTTCGGCATAAATAAGTGTTGCTTCAGATCAAAATTTTTTGTTCAAAATATACACTTTTGTTTTTATATTTTCCGCAGTATAGATACACAATATGTTTTCCGTGTCAAGGGTATTGCGCAGCAGCATAAAATGTATTCTGGGAATCTATTATTTACCAAAAGCAAATCGTGTTCATTTTTCCCAATTACAACTTAAGGCGCATCGATTTAATATTTTAAAAAAACCAGCGAAATTCCAAAGCTCAAAACTGCTTACCCATCATAGGAGCATGGGAACATTAATCCAAGTAGGACTGGATAGTACAAAATTCTCCATTGAAATTGACGGCAATGTTGCTGAGTTAAAATACAACATTGTCGATGGGGTTATGGAAATAACAAGCACAAAAGTTCCTGAACAATTGGCCGGTCACGGTCTGGGAAAGATATTGGCTAAGGTATTTCTTCATTGCAAATACAAAATTCATAAAACATCATACAAAATGTTAAAACAATTGCCAAGATGGGCACTGTATGTGGATCTCGTACGTCCCTTGTATACACGATAGAAATTTTACAAGTAAATCATCTTGGTTTACATTTATTTATATGAAGGTAATTATTATAAAGTGCAAACTAATCTCTTTTCAGGAAGCATTGTATTTTGCAGTACAACATGACTTGCTCCTCAAAATATCTTGTGAATTCGTTCGATATTACATTAACAAATATGAACCACGTTATCAGAAATATGTCTTGTATTAACTGTGATGGATTGTATTGATTAATAAACTCAAGGAATATAATTATGGACTCTAATGACTATAAGGGCTTAGTACTTTACTATGAAAGATAAAGTTTTTATAATTCAATGTAGAAAATGGCATTAGACGGATTAACCAAATAAATTCGAAATTTAGATGGTTTAATGGTATTGCCTTGATAAATCGAATGTGTTCAAGTGAATTGAACACAGAACAATGAATCGTAATTGGGTTTGCTGTTTAAGGCGCAGTTCAACCGGGATGGATTACTACGGAACTCGATGCGGACTCCGAAGCCAGATCTCCTGCCCGAAACATGGCTTCAAGAAAAGTGTAATGTATTCCTAAGGCACCAACAAGTCTTCCGTCGTTTCTACTAAAGATAAAATGACTATTGAGTCTCCACCTCAGATAAATTTATCCATCCGCTATCCATTATCCCAACATGCTTATCAGAAAGGTAAATCCACCTGGAAAGCACTATTTAAGAGAAAACTACTATCGACAAGTCTCTCTCTTCTCTTACACTTATAACGGAACGTAGTAACGCAGCAAACGGGTATTGTGTTTCGGATGACATTGCCATCGCATTCTTTGATACTAGCTTGCTCTTCGCAAAAGTTAATGTCTTGACAAAGTTAGAAAACTTAACACATGGCCGGACTCTGAATTACAGAAAATCCGCAGAAAAAAAAATTGATAGCATTTCAAAATAGGATGAATGGACTTTGGTCTTTCCAATATCTTAGCGACTATCCGAAAGTCTTAAGCGGAATCGGTTCAATAGGTCCTTCAGGAGCTCCAATTACACCTCAGGAGCTCCAATTACACCACCATGTCACCATAAAATAGGAAGTGGAAGTGAGTACCTTCCAAACTTCGCATGTGATATGGCCTTGTCGATCGAAGAAACGATTCGAATAATTATATAATTTTAGAAGGGTCAACTGGTCTGCAGTGACTCCAGCTATCAGTGGGCGTTGAAATCAAGCATCCAGGTTGCACTTTCCTCACCGCGGTAGGGAAGAAACAGGGTCCCCTTTATGAACATACCGGAACTCTGTAATATTCAATCTATTACGCAAATTTGGGAGACAGTGCCTCAAGTTTAGGGTAGTGAGGATATATGAGTAAAGTTGAAGGTATGGCTATACATTTTTTGCAAGACAAATTATGGATTTATTAAGGAAAGGAAAGGATAATAGAAGTAGAGATAATCAGCTTTGTGCGAGTTGTGGAAAATGCATTAGAGCATTGGACTATTCCTCAATTCAAGTCAAACATACTTTAAGGCACTAATGGGCTTTATATTAAGAGGTAAATTAAAATTTGGTTTGAGACTTTACATATTTACACAAAGCAACTAGCCAAAATCATTCATTTGCAAAGACGAATTATTATTTAGCAATAAAATGTAATTACGAAAGAAATGTTAGTCGAAGTTCTATATTAAAATAAATAATTGTTAATCACATTCTGAGCCGAATGGCTTATTCATAGGTTTTACTTATGAAGCCCTTCTTCATTGGTTGCAATTCTGTTTTATGTGTTTGGAAAGAGTCAAGTCTAAGAGATTCCCTGATGCCATAAATGCTCTTAAAATAAAATACATGTAACTATATATCATAATAATCTTGAAAATTATATTTTGTTTATACATATCATTTGTGTCGATAACCCTTAAATTTTAATTTCATTTCTTTGCACTGAGTTTGCTTACATTTTCGCAGTGAATGTTAAATATTTTTAATAGTGGACCGAAACTATCGAAATACAAATTTACAGTTTATTGAGTGCAACCAAATTATTTAGGAACATTTAAGAACATCATTTAAGATGCTGAAATGATGCATAAATATATTTTAAATACAATTTTTTAAGAGAAATTATATGTATGTATGTGTATTGCAGCAGAATTAAAATATTATTTTAATTTAATGATTATATATTAAACTAACTAAACTAAGCACAATTCAATTGGCCAGAGCTTCGCTAAGAAAAAATTGATAACAGACAATTAATTAATCTCCATATCTACATAGTTTCAGACATTATTCTTTTAGCCTTCTTTTAAATAAATCACACTTTATTTATGAAAGTAAGCGAGCTCAAAAATATTTTCCTTTTCTTTATGTTTGACTTGTTCATTTAGTACTACATCATCGTTGAATTGCTAAGCGAAACGGTGGAAATGGGCCGAAATTTAGTAGAAAAACATTCCATTGCTATTTCTACTATCGGTAGATTTCTCCACACTATGTAAAGGTTTCAAAAGCTTTTAATTCTATTTCGGCATTAATAACTATTATTTCACATTGGTTTTGTTTAAAATAAACACTTATTTTGATATTTTTCTATATATATAGATATATATATATACAATATGTTTTTCATGGCAAGGGTTTTGCGTAGCAGTATAAAATGTATACCGGGAAATTTTTTACCAAAAGCAAATTGTGTTGAATTTTCCCATTTACAAACTGAAACACCGCGTTTTAATATTATAGAAAAACCAGCGACATCTCAAAGCTCAAATCTGTTTACCCATCATAGGGGCATGGCGACATCAATCGAAATAAAAAAGGCTAATAACAAATTTTACATTGAAATAGACGGAAGAGTTGCTGAATTAACATATGACGTTGCTGATGGAGTTATGGAAATGATACACACAGAAGTTCCCAAAAAATTTGGCGGACTTGGTCTGGGCAAGCTATTGGCTAAGGTATTTGTTCATTACAAATACAAAATACGTAAAACTTTATCCAAAATGTTAAACCAGTTGCCATGCAATCTGGTTGCTAGCCAACAAACAAATTACACATATGGATATTATGCATACATTCGAAGCTCACATACTAAAATATTTTCATACCTGAGTGCATAAGTATATTGTTCTTGTACTTCAGCCGTAAAATAGTTCGTGTTCTTAGTTAAGGTTGTACGCTTAAGTGAAAGTTAATTTTGTAAATGCGTTAGAAAATGTATATTTACATTTATATATCAATATAAATCTCTTTTCAGGAAGCATTGCATTTTGCAGTACAAAATGACCTGCGTCTAAAAATATCTTGTGAATTCGTTGGATACTACATTAACAAGCATGAACCACGTTATCTGAAATATGTCTTGTAATAACTGTGTAATTGATTAATAAACCCAATTACTAAATATGGACTCTACAGACTATAAGAGCTTAGTACTTTACTATGGAAGATTACGTTTTTATAATTCAATGCAGAAAATTGCATTAGACGGATTAGCCAAATTCCCAATACAATCGGAATTTAGATTGTTTAATGGCATTGCACTTGCCTTAGGGAATCGAATGCAAGAGTGCATTCGTGAATTGAACCCATTGAAAAATGAATCGGAATTGGGTTTGGCGGCTACAATGACACTTATATACGCTCACAAACATTGCCGCCTAAAAGATCTCGATGCATTGCAAGCACTGGAACATCGATTAGAAAATGTAAACAACATCATCAGCTCATCTTCATGTTACTATATAGCTGTTTTCCTTTTCTTAATTGGCGATTTCGACTCGACTTTCGATTATATAGGTAGGGCTATGAAAATAGATCCAAATTTCGATGCGGCTTTGGTCTTAAAAGCTTGGACCGAACTATCTTCGAGTTCAGATCGGGCAGCCAATGGAAAATTGCAAAACATGCTCGATGGGTGTATTTCCCGCAGCAACGGAAAGAATATTGACGCCACGCTAGCACTTGTGCGATTTTTTCAAAAACGTCGGCAATTCGAAGCGTCGCTGCTTCTAATCAATAAGCTGAGCATACGGTTTCCGGACATAAGCATACCCCTGATTGAGAAAATGGAAACCCAGATGGCTGCACTCGATTGGGATTACTCGCTGGATACTGCCATTCGCGTAATCAATATGGAGCCCTTTAACGTGGCAGCGCTGCGCACTAAGGGATTCTTGCATATTGTAAGAGAAAGCAATTTAAAAGCTGGAACAGCTACACTTCAACAACTACTTATTTCTATAGAGCGCATAGAGCCCGGCAATCATATACTTCTCATTGAAATATGCCAATTATTTTCTCGTATTTGCTCAAGAAATTTGGAATTGCTCCAAATGACTCTGCGATGTGTCGAAAAAGTGATTGAGCTCAATCCTGGCAATGTGAGCCTCTTAACCGAATTGGGTCATCAAAAATTACTGCTAAATAATGTTGCCGATGCTGAGGCAGCATTTCGTTCTGCTTGTAATATTGATAGCAGCAACTTTGATGCCCTCTGTGGATTGACATTGTGCAAACTGAAAACATTTGGAGATGTTGAAAGCATGCCACAGATAAGACAGCAATTAGCATATCTCACACAACTTACTGATAATAAGCCTGAACCTATGGTTATGTATATGTCGGCTTTATTGACCGAAACGAAGGAGCCGCAATCTTCGTCAGTGCAGCTATTGGTGAAAGCAGCTGATTTACATTTGAAAAAATTTAGTGTGTTTCCATTTGGTGTTGAATATGTATGTACCATGAATCCGGATTTTATGCTAATGCTATGTGGGGAACTCATTCGTTACACTCCTGCTCCAATAAGGGAATCTCACCATGAACTGGACCTGGGTAATGAATCATTACACATTACCCTCAAGCACAGTCTAAGCATACTGGAAATCATATTAAGTATATGCCCCGGACATCAAGGGGTATATAAAACTGAATAGAATCTCTATTATCCTAATATTAATACTACTTTTTCATTTTTGTATAGGCCCTCTTTTTGCGAGCGAAGGTTGATTTTCTATGTGGCGAATATTCAAAGGCCATAAGTCGTCTGCAGCACATTCTAAAATTTTTTGGAGATACTTTCACTGAAGCACATCTACTCTTGGCTCAAATACTAGTAGAGACAAAGCAGTATCCGAAGGCATTAGAGTATCTAGAACTTTCCCTGGCACAAACCTTTACAGTCCGTGAACGTCCCATGTACCATCTTCTAAAGGGCATCATACTAAAGCATCAAAATAAACTATCGGAGGCACATCAGTGCTTTCTTTACGCATTGCAGTTACTTGGAGGGATGTCCACAAGTCTCCAGATCCATGATTTTGTTGCGCAAACTGATAACACATTATCCAGTTCCGATAAAATGACATTATACATTGAGCTAATCTATGTTCTTCGCGATATGGGAGACACACAAGGAATTTTTGAAAGCGAACGAATTTTACAGTATGCTGCGGAGGAATTTAGTGATACACCCGAGATTGGCCGATTAGTTATCGCACACTCGCAGCTTATGCTTGAAAAGTGCAATGTTAGCGAAGCAATAAGTCTGCTCTGTACAATTAAGCCAGAGCAACCATACTTTATTCAGGTAAGTTTTTGGAAAATACAAGTAGCACTTCTCAGTTTAGTTTCACATTTGATTCAAATCTGTTATTTTCCCTGAATACTTGTGGCCCTAGCAATCAGCTGTTGATCTGTTTTATAGTAGTATACATATACGTAATCAACTTACAAAACAAAAATAAAATAATCCGCACATATTCTGCATTTCTGTTTGAATTTTTTTTGCCAAGTTATTCCGACCAAAGTTTCAATATTCTTAGAAGAAAAATTATTAGGATAGGTTTTTAATTTCATAAATTGTTTGCCTAGTAGAATGCGCAGTCACATCCTGTACAACTCCCAAATAAAATATTTGATTTGATTTTTACCAAACTTACTAGTTACCCGTGATATAATGTTTTTTTTTCGTATTTCCAAGAAAATTCTTGTTGCATGGATGTACAAGCAATTTATCTGAGGTTAAACTTATTTCCTTTCTCGTAACATAAATAATTCCTTTTAGATCTTCAGCTTAAAGAAGATGGCTGTTGATTTTTGTTTTTATTTAATTTCTTCATTATCTCAAGCACCCTGGTCACTGAAAGCGCTAAAATACGCTTCTCCTTTCCGTTAATAAATCATAATTTCAACCTAAAAAAACAAAACTTAATCATTATTATTGACTTTTTACTTCAAGGCTAGGACACATTTGGCAAACATTTACCTACAATACCAAAAGGACCGCTCCGCATTCTCTAAGTGCTTTAAGGAATTAGTTGAAGCTCGACCGGAATCTAAAAGCTTTTTAATGTTAGGAGAAGCGTATCTATCAATACAAGGTGGGCACTAAAAAGGTTTTAAGACCTCAGCACCTTATTTAATTTAATTTTTTTTTTTATAGAGACAGACTTGGCTATTGATGCATATCGAAAAGCTTGCAATATTTGTCCTTCAAATACACTCTTAATCAGAAAGCTTGGAAGAGCTTACGTTAAAAGTCATCACTATGCCAAGGCCTTAAAGTACTACCATGAAGTGATACAAAATCCTGAGTGCAGTGGCTTAAAATTGGATTTGGCCGAGTTATTTTTGCAACTAAAGCAATTTCAGAATGCTGTGAAAATATTGACTGATAGCGACAAGGATAAAACGTAAATATATTGACCTTTGCTTTAATATATAATTAACCTTTTTTTTTGTTTTAGTAACGATCACAGCTTTACAGATCTACAACTACGAACAAAGCAACTGTTACTGCTGGCTCGTGTTCATGAGAAATCTGGAAACATTCTTGAATCGTTGACAACACTGCAGAACGCTCGGGATAATCAATATCGAGTTCACAAACTTTGTACTATTGAACAATCAGAAAGCCCTTACGAGCAGTCTAAAATATTATCAAAGTAAGTAATGGTACATATTTTGGGATGATTGTGTGAGTTATCTTTAATTCCAGTTATTAGAATCTGCGATCTTTGTATAAATTTCCAAGGATATGTGCTTGGAGTTTCGCGACTCTAGCTTTAAAATTGCGGAAGATATGCAGTTTTGTCAATTTGCACTTTGAGCTATATCTTGTAACTTTAGCTAAAAATTTGTAAAATTGTAACCCAATTATCGAAGAAAATTGGGCTCACACGGACGGATTCCTTCGATATCAGAGTTTAAAAACTGCATTGATGTTTGTGCATCTATAAGATAGTTTTGTGCGCCCCTTATTTACTGTTTTCACCGATGCGAACAAAATCAAATAACAGGGTGGGTGTAGCAACGAACTACTGTCCAATTTTGCCTTTTAAATTGCCGCAGATATAGGCTTTTGTGAATTTTGATATAGGCTTTTGTAAATTATAGTGGTCGAAGTGGGTGTGCCCGAAAAATATTGAAAGATTTTCCTAGTAACCTTGCTTGATACCTTCGGTATCAAAGTATAAAAAGTACGAACCCTCGCTCATTGGAATGACAAATGGAATAACACTAATAATTTTTTTAAGATCACACCAATTTTCTTATACTTTTATACCGATGGTTCAGTATTCTAAGAATTTAGTTTAAACTTTAAAATGTCAAGCAATGTGTGATGATTTCACATTTTTTTCACAATATTTTTAACATCTTAATTACAGGGCACAATATTTGGTTTGAAAATCTTATTGCGTATAAGAATTGAAAATGTCTAACTTGTTACGGGTACTGGGACTAGACTAGACTAGACATAATACGCCTTTAAGGCGTTAACTTATTGCTCATATCTTCAATTAAAAATTGTATACTTTATAAATATATATTTTTAGCGATAAATGGAATGTATCTGCAACTTTTGTGGTTTGGAAACTATGGGTTGCATATGTTCAAATTAAGTTGTAAAATGCTGTTTTCCAAAAAATTGTGGAACTAACTTTTTTACCTTCATCCATCTTAACTATTTAATAAAACCAATCAGATAATTTTTTGTTACATGTTGGTAAGTCAACTGAAATTTTCAAATTTTAATGTACGCCTTGTTTATTCAACGTTCTCCCAAAAGTCGTTAAAGTTAAAGTCGCCCCATATGCTCTCATAATTTGAAGCTGGCCCAATCTACTCTTACCTCCATATCTCATGAATTAGAATAATTGCCAACTTTTTGGGGACATAATTATAGTCAATCTCCTTTCTTAAGTCTATTTATATGTGAATGTGTCTGTGCTCTAGATGGTATTCGAGAACTTATATTCCAAATTTTTAATCTTTAGTTCGTCTAGTCTCTGAGATTGAAGGTACCGACCGATTTATATGTCCGATGTTGATGATGTTCTTGCTCAAATACAAAAAGGATTCTTGCTACCTGTACTCTGGTAATATCCTCAACAGATCAGATCAGAGTATTCTGCAGTCAGTGAAGTTTCGTTTTGATACCCTAAATGTAACAAAATCTTTTCAAAGGTAAAAAAGGGTCGAACAATCGTAATAAACTAATTCTTCGTCACTATTTTGGACGATCGTCTGCGATAGCAAGGACATATTGCAAGACGCTTTCAAAGTCTGTTCTATGATAGGTCTTCATATCGAGACCCACCAAGTTGTGCCGATTTTCAAGTAAGTCAGAGCTATACTGATTTAGCAGCCAAGTTTATTTGATTGCTGTGGTGTTGCTTTGACGTCTTCATGTGTTGTCTGCTTGGCTCTATTCTCCGTGAGCGGTGCCTAAGGCGCATTCTTAACCCATGTAGCATTGGCACATTTCCTCAAAAGAATTGTCTGCTGTTGTCAATGAATCTTCATTGTAAACTTTGAAAACTGGTCAAATGGAAAATAAAACATTTTTATAAAACAGATCATTCCCAAGTCGATAATCTATCATTTGAGTATATTATCAAACTTCTTTTGAATTGGTCATGTACACTAAGACGATGTTTGCATAAATCTAACAATAAAATTCAATTCTTTTTTTATTTGAGACCGTCCATAGTTTTATTAATTTACAGACCCTTACGATATTTTTCTCCGACGGTAAAATCAGTCATGCCTTTGCCGGCCGTTCCACATGTACCAATGCCTACTCTCCCACTTACATTGTCCGGCGAAGCAAATATACTGTTTACTTTCATGCCAGGTTTCTTTTGATTTTTAGTAGTAAAATTAAGCCATTTATTTTTGTCCGACTCCCGCTCTTCTTCCAAGTCTTTGAAGCGCTGTTGTTTTTTCTGCTTTCGTTTTTTTAAATATTCCTTTTGATTCGGTCGATGACGCCTGCAATGGTATACCATTAAAAAAGAACTTACATTAAAAGAAAAAAAGTATTTTACTTATTAGATGGGAATACTTCATTGCGAGTTGTGCGTTCACGCAATTCACCAAGTACAGTCGTAGAACGGTTCTGGTAGGCATCGAAGATAACGCTCACTTCACCTTTACCAGTTATGCCCTCTATGGTTGCATCGTAGTACTGCCCGTCCTCTGTCCATTTCGCTTGGCATTTGTCACCGATCTTCCAAACCTTAGCGGATGTAACTAGCTTTTCAGCCTCTAAAAGAGCTGCTTCAATTTCGTCAAAGTAATTGGATGAAGCTGTTTTCGAGGAAGATGGCTCTACGTACGAGGATTTTCGCTGTTCTTCCAATTGTGTCTTTATCAAATCCCTTGTGAGTTTAATGACCTCTTCTAGATCGCCTTTCAGTTTTAGAAGTTCTTCATTACTTGGATCTGTTTGTAAAGCGGCTTCCACCTGCACAAAAGAACAAAACAAATGAGTAGATAGCACACATTAAGGTATCCATCAAAATATCTTTCAAAACAAAAAAATCCCAAAAGTGTGCCTAAAACTGTTGAGTTGGAAACAACTTTGTATTATATAAGAAAACTATTACTTTCCACAAAACGCACATTTTTAAGAAATTGTTACTATTTGGCATGTCAACAACTCAAAATTCATCTTGCAATTCAATTTATTTATCATTATCACTCTATGGAAATTTGCGTCCCATTAACAATACAATTTATCCATTCTCCTGTAATCATATGCAATACGCCTATAGAGTAAATAATACACACAAATGCACAATTGTAAGCAGACTAATAAACATACACACATATATAAATATCTATGCATACATATTCGCCAGAAAATTGAGTAAGCAAAACAAAAGAATTAGTATCCATTAATACTCACTTGCTGTAATTGGCATTTGTAGTTTTGTAATTCGTCTGCCATTGCAGCACGTATTTAGCTAGAATAAAATTAACTATTTATATTTTTAGTTTTAGAAACGCTATTTTACAAAGCGTTTATTGAATAGTTGAGCTGGAGAACAATCGATAGTAATATCGATAGTTTTTGCTTATCACAAAAATAAATTTTATTTAGCACTATCGATTATCTACCAGCCACCGTGCTCACATATTTTTGACAGTACTGACAGTTGGCTTTTTTTTAATTAGAGTTAGCAGGACAATTTAGCAAACTGCTATAGCATAATTGGGATGGATTATTGCTATCCTGTTAAAATAATACAATATAATTTTTTTATTTATATCAAAATCTGTTTAGAATTTCAAAATTGTTCAGTAAATTGAATTATTTTCGGTGAAAAGTGCTTGAATAAAGTCAAACTTGTCTACGTGACAACGATTTTTATGATTGCTTAAATAAAAATAGCATGAAAAATATTTTTCTATCAAAATCGCTTCCTTTTAAATAAAATTATTTTCCTTCCCTAAACTATCAGCTCAAAATAACACGACACATTAAAATTGGTTGTTACTGCATGACTGGTGGCTGTTCCTAAATCAGTTTGTTGCACACAAAATACTATCAGTATTTTTCGGTCCACCGCTAATAATAATTGGCATTCACTGCGAAGGTGTAAGCAATCCCAGTGCGAAAATTTTAAATTAGAATTGCAGAATGGCCAATAATCAAAATAAATCAAAATGAAATCTTATTTGCAGTATTATTTAATTTAATCACATGTATTTTATATTAACATTATTTATGGCAACAATTGAGAATACTCCAGATTTGAAGAAACTAGCGAAGGTTATTAAACAAGTTTGCTTTAATTATTGCGTGAGAACGGACAAACTTAACACCAAACCCATTTCGTTTCTTAAATAAATGAAATGAACGCCGTCAAAGTATGATTAATAATTATTTGATTGAATTGAGAAGTAGCCAAATGGTCAAATACATTTTGTACAACTTGTCTTTCTATGACCATAGTTCCTTGCTCTGTGCACATCTAATCTAATGTCTACTTAATATTCAATTTAAATTCATTTATATGCTCAACAATTTGTATATTAACTAACAACTGTGACTGATGTGGATACTGCTGTCGCCTCTGTGAACAGTATTCCACATTTTTGAGAAATTCCATTTGTTCCAGGAAGATGATAGCCTGTGAGTCTCATCACACAGAGCTTCATCAACTGGAACGCATGGGATTTCTCAATGATGTGAAATTCTATTCACTATAAAATGGTTCCGCAAAGAAATAAATTATAAATAGATTTTGAGGTGGAATTGGATGAGACTATTGCTGTTCTTATTTAACGAAATATGATTGATGGTGGAATGAAATAGTGCTTGCGAAATAGGTACTACTTTATTCTGGGTTACTGTGTCACAAAATACATTTTTTGGAAACCATATTTTTTGATGTTTGATGTTAGGTGACGATACTCGTCATATGGCTAAAGCACTCTTCATTTTTTCTAGTATTGTCTTTATTGTGTCATAGTCGTGTAAGCGTTTTCCTTTTTTTCTCACATGGCAAATTAAATTTTCTCGCTCACGCTTAATTTGCAGTTCCTTCCTTCCGTTGTCACACTGTGTTTGGATTTCTTCTCAATTTCTAATTGAATACTGAATATAAAATTAGTCCACCCAGTTGCGCTTATGAATTTCGCAATTATAGCTGCTCCTTATTCTGCTAACTACGATAGATCGGTTTGAAAGCGGTTCCAGGGGCTTAATCTTTTCCTGAGAAGTGCACACAAAGTTTTCAAGAGATTATTTTGCCTCTTTACCGTTTCTGCAGAAATCAATAATAATAATAAATAAGGCACCCGGCATGAGTGGCGACTAGTCAATGGCTAGTTAAGGTGCCGATTAGTGTGGACTATTTTGTACACAGCCCTCACCTGTATTTTGCTACCTATTGCTGGACATGCTTCTGCTTTGCTCTTTGATATTTAGCTTGCTGATGGCTTATCTTATCTGGGAGTAGCGGTACTGTAGTGCCTTTTCAGGCTTGTCAGCTATAAAGTTGTCCTCAATGTCTTGGTGATCTGTAAAGAAGGGTGTAGTAGATGTTCTACTTGCATAAAATTTGTTTATGAGAGGGCTATAGTATTCCCTGCTAGAATGGATGAGTGACCTTCATTGTAACTAATCCAGCCTATTGATACTTTCGGCCTCATTGCATTCAGCAATACGCTTTATCTTGTTAATCTAATTTTGAGTGGATTGCTTGTTTAAGAGTATTGGTCTGTAGGAGGGTCTAGGTTTTGGTGGGAGAAGAGGAGGTATTTTATTTTTCCTTGAAAGTGAATTAGTTGTGTTTTGATGAGACTTACACTTAAGCCACAATTAACTGCCCAGGATGACAACATTTTGAGTTTACTTGTCATAGAGCTTGCGGATAAATTTCCCTGAAGATTACCGCAACATAATTTCTTAATCAAAAAGGAGAAAGACTATTGGGTATAAACTCCTTAAGATTATTACTTAGGAATATTGACTAAAACCAAGTAAGTGGGATTTAGCCAGTCTTAAGAACCATCCTTAAAATTTCATATAGACAATTTACATCTGTTGCAGTACTTGGTTTATTTCTAGACTTCAAGATAAATTCGAGATTTCTCTTTATATCGACTGGTGATGGTCCTGATCTGTAATGGGCCATATTATGATGCATTTGGATCAGCTGCTCGAGTGCTGGGCTTCTCTCCCAATAAGTTGGATATGGCAGGATCCTTACCCACTACCCCAACGCTACTGGTTTTAATGCCACTTCCTTCGCGGTCTTGTCAGTTCTACTCCTTTCCGGTTTAGTGCGAGTATCGGTCTCCTTCGCTTTTTTTTTGTATTTATTAAAATTCATGAGATTCCCATGAGTAGCGTGCGCCTGCACAGAGATCCGCTTTACATAACCGAGTATCCGGTATGCTCCATGTGAGATTGGGTTATTTACGGGACTTCAGCTATGCTGACTATCAGCGCGAGTCGCATTATACCTTAGTCTGGCCCGATACCTCCAACCATGACTTGAACCCGTACCCAATTCATGACAACGAGACAGACCTTGACTTAGGTTCAGGATACAAGTATAAGCTAGTATCGGTACCACTGTGATGCTATTACAAGGCGGCGCCTTCATGGAGTGTTCAGTTGAGGATTTACAAACTATATTGGTTTTCGAACTGGGAATTTTTTTTTCACACAGTCCCGTTATATGTAGCCAAACTCGCTAGGACAGCGTGCAAGCTTCCTGGTCGCTTTTGACTGGAATAAGAAAAATCGACTGTGGAGTGCTGCACAAGACTATTACCTAGGAATCCCCATTGTTTTCCACTTAGTCGGTATTCTTGTTCATTCGTAACATCCCTCTTGATATTTCCGTACTCTTTTGCTGGTGCGCAATCTAATCGATCTTGGACTATTTAATACTTTCAAGCAGTTAACTAATCGCAATTATATAACACTCTTTTCGCAGAATATGTATACTAATCGCGCAACAGGCAGTGAAAATGAAAAACACGGAACTAGCATTTGAACACTTCAAGGAATGTATTAAATATACTCCAAATGATATTGAGATTTTGGTTTCTCTGGCTCAACTTCAAATGCAGTCGAAGGAAATGGATATGTGTCGCAATACTTGTTTACAGGTTCTTCAAGTTGATAGCAGCAATGATGCAGCCTTAGTGTTGATGGCAGACTTATCTTTTAGAAAGGTATGTATATAATTATAGTATAAATATGAATATATTTAAAGTTTGTAAAAAGTGAGAATGATGCAGACGGACGTAACTGGCTGCGTTATTCTGATATCTAAATACAGATGGAAAACAGGTTACCTTTCAAAATTGGATTAGCGCGATTTTGTAATAGAGCTATTTAAGTTTGAAGAAAGAGACATCACCGATCGGAGAAAGTATATAAATATTTGATCAGTATCATGTGCGATGTAGCCATGTGCGTCCATGTACGCAAATCCCTCAGCTTAAAAGCTATTTATGAAACTTGGAATATATTCGCTTTTTGCCGCGGTCACTAAATACGTCTGAACAGATCTCAGATCGTTGAAAGATAATTTCACGGCTGTAGAACATTAAGTTCACAGGTAGACATGAAACAGGAAACATACAAACCATGCACACAAATCTGAACGGAAAGCATATGCCAATTTCCGAGTGTATTAAGCAACAAGGTATGGTTGCTTTCATAAGAAAAGAAAAAAGGTTGCAAGTAACAGGGTAGAAGGTTCGTGGTACTCAACTTTAAATTTGTGGGATATATGTTTTACCTAATTGCAATTATCGATCGATTTGATCGATTTCCAAATAAAGTGCTTATTAATTTCTACTATTTAATGATTTATGGCAGATAGCAAAACCACCGGACATGAATAATAGGCACTTAACAAATTGTTATCTTATGTATTAAATAATAAACAGAGTATATATTAATTGTATATATATATATATACAATTAATATATATATATATATATATATATATATATTTCGTCTAATTAATTTGATTTTTATTTTATTTTTAGATGGAATTTAAAAATGCGGCCTACCATTTTTCACAGCTCATATTATCTCAGCCTTGCAATTGGACAGCTTTAGCCCGTCTTATTGAAGTTATGAGGCGTTCCGGTACTTTGTCTGAGAGCTTACCCTTTTTACAACGAGCTGAACAGTCGTCTATAAAGTCTAAAAATTCCCCAGGGTTCAATTACTGTAAGGGTTTATTTGAATGGTATAACGGAAATCTTAACTGCGCTTTGCGATACTTTAATCTATCTCGCAGAGATCATGTGTGGGGTCAGCAAGCTAAACTCAATATGATTGAGATATGCATTAATCCAGACGACGAAATACCCAGCGCAAACGATCTGTTTGAGGCTGGAGATATCGGAGAGCTTAGTGAATCCCGTATTATTGCTCTGCGAACAGCTGATCGTTTGCTTAAGGAAATGCGTCCTCGATCTGGAGAAATCTATGAAACTGCATTGAATCGACGAGTTCTTTGGAATTTTCTACAAATGGCGTCAAGACAACGGCTGCAAGTTGAATCTGCACTAAAGGATCTAACTGAGCTTATGCAGAATGAAGAAGGTCCATTAACGATTACTGTTGTGTATGCTATAGCCTTGGCTTTTGTTCAGCTTAAGCAAGTTCAGCGAGCAAAAAATCAACTCAAACGTATAGCTCGACTCAATTGGAATTATGAGGAAGCTGAGTATTTAGAGCGAAGCTGGTTGCTGCTTGCCGATATATATATTCATGCCAATAAGTTGGATGCTGCCGAGACATTTGTGGAACGTGTTTTGGAATACAATAAGTCAAGCACAAAAGCTTACGAACTGGCTGGATATATTGCAGAAAAGTTGCAATCCTACAGCGATGCTACCGAGCAATACCAAAAGGCCTGGGAAAGCTGTGGCCGTTCTAGACCACATATTGGTTACAAATTAGCATTGAGCAATATGAAGAAAAAGAATTATGCGAGCGCTGTTAATGTTTGCCAACAAGTTCTAAAATTACACCCGGACTATACCATCATTCGTAAGGATATACTTGAGAAATGCCGCAACAATTTAAGAACATAAAGTCCTGAAGCGGTTATCAAAAGCGGTAGAAGTGCTTGGCAGCCGAATGGCTTCTTTAGGCTTAAATATAATACCATACTGCACTCCACGTTTAAAATAAATAACATATCTTATTACTGGCATTTATTCAGAAAGGAATTCAATTTCATTAACAGAACTAACTTTTACAACATTTAGCTAATTTTAGCCAAGCCTCGGAATGCTGTTGCTGCCGGTGCCTTGTTATTGTCGCTTATCCAATTGATGAAGGTGACCCGGTTATGCCCCACGGTGAAGTGTCCAATAGTGGCTCTATGATGGAATGTGCTGACTTGGCACACACATCTGTCGCTTATGTTGCATGCACCTCCTACTTCCCCCCTAAGCGCAAACATTATCGGACGTGATGGAACATCGTGTTTGAGCTGATTGACTCAGTTCCAAAAGAGTGTGTTCCTGTCTTTTAGCTTCTTCGGTGATCTGTTCCGAAATAGTTTTTTGTTTTATCAAACACATGATCATGACCACTACTCAGTTGAAGAGTGTGGCTGAGAGTGCTAAGTTCACTGAAGTCGTATTTGCTTACCTTATGTTTTTATATTTCATGTCATTTGTAGCGACTTCTTTGACTTCTGGCTTTTCCGTTATTAGTTTGAATACGGGTGGTGTTGACTACTGTGGAGTTTTCAAATTGGATGAATATTCCCTTCAGGTGCATTGGTTTCTCTTCGATTCTGGTTGTGCCCTTAAAGTTGAGCAGAATTTTTCCGATGTACAGTTCAGTCGTGTAAGTTCTGTAAGCTTAGTTTTAATACATTTACTTATATAATTGTGTGCTTCACAATTGTCATTAATTCTGAACATTTGTAAATAGCATACAATTATGCTATTAAATTTTAATTCGCTGATTTTGTTGTATGTTTTGATTTGTTTTAATAGTAAGATTGTACAAATTTATTTTCTTAACAATATTAAGTATTTTTTTGTAATTTGTGGCGATCTCATTCTAAAAACTCTTCTATATTGAAGAATAATTTGTTTTTGTTTTCTAAGCGATTTGTAAATTCTTCGGCTTTAGCCTAATCAATAGCGTATATTAAATTGTTAAATTCTGCTTTAAAAATGTTACTTTATGCTTTGTATTATCTAAGGTTGCTCTTGTTATTTTGTTAGTTGTTGCACTTAGTTAATTTATTATTTTGCTTAAAATTGTATTTATTATAAATTGCTTATTGTTGTTTTCCAGTTTATGTAACTAAGTCAAAATTTACCGGCTGTACCCAATGCCTATGTACCCTCTTCCTTTAGCTTTTCTTTAAGTTGGGGTTCGTAAGTCACATTCTGCTTTTGCAGTTTCTAATGCAAGAAGAGAGAAAAATGGATCGAACACATTAATTATTGTATAGCTACCGTTTTCAAAGACTGCAGAACCTATTTGTGTAGTAGTCCAATATTGTCTCAAAATCAGGACATGTTGGTAAAAAAAAATCTAAATATTATGTTTTTAAATTATTTTATGGATTATTCGGCCACTTTGTATCTTTATAGTTGAATTTCTATATTTTTCTTTCCTGTATTTCGGTGTAAGAATTGACCCTCATCTTTTATCTATTTTGCAGTAGACTGTGCCACCTTTTTCATATTTTTTTAGTGGTTCTTTCTGGTGTTGTATTCCTCAACGTGTTTTTTGCTGCTAAGCTTGTTTCTTTTCTCCCCTAATTCTTGGTGATAGATTAATACACATTAATTAAGTAAAAAGTTACTTTAACAAATCATAAATATAAATGCAAAATTGGTCCAATATTTATTGCATGGGTTGGGGACAACTCTGGAAAACCCCAATCAGACCAAGTATGATTAGTTAAGGTGCCCAACCACAAATTCATGTTAGTCAAGAGACAAGTCGTTGAACATTGAGTTATTAATGCTATATATAGGGGACTCTGAGTTGTGTAATATTTACAAGTATTATTTTAATTTCATCATTGCAATTTTTACTTTCAGAGCACTCGCCCTCTTCACACTGTAACGAACCTTTTTAGTTCGTTCAGTTTTAGCTGGGCTAAAACTCAGCCGAGCTATGGGTTCGAGCAACGAATTTATATCTTGTTGTACTACGATAATTAATAACACAATTCCTTTATATTATTGATTAATTGTTTATTCATTAAGTGTTGTTAACTTAAGTGTTAGTTAGCCGGGTCCTGTTCCTGGTCCCTCGAAGCTCCGTGCTGGTGTATCGTCCTGTTACGATTCCCGGGTCGACGTATTGCCTCTGCTCGTCGCCTTGCACTGCTTTATGGATATGCCTTTGATACCCGTGCGTTCTATGTACCAGCGATCAGGCCTTCTCTGACTGACTTCGCTCTTTCGAAGCTCCGTGCTGGTGTATCGTCCTGTTACGATTCCCGGGTCGACGTATTGCCTCTGCTCGTCGCCTTGCACTGCTTGCTTCTGTAGCTGCGACGCCCTCTTTTATAGGTCGGATCGCGTCGGTGGCCCGTCTTTTTGGGGCGTTTCTCACGCTTTACTGCTGACGCCGCACACGCTTCCTTGGGCGTTTCCCACGCTTTTCTGCCGACCAACTGCCCGATATGCCGTTCCGTTCTCCCGCGGTCTACTGTGATCGCTGCCCTTGGTTGGAATTGGAGCAGCGACCACCTGTTTCACAGCCGCGGCCCGCTTGGGTCTCATGCTATCCGATTTGGAATGCGCTGACGGTGGCCAAGTGGTGGTGCCAGTTGCCCATCCATCCGGTAGCGTCCACTGAAGTAGGCACGTGTGCTCTCGGTGGAAATCCGAGCCGCGTGCGCCGGTGGTCCACTGGGGTCTCCTTATGTAATATGCTGCTCGCTGGTTGCTCGTCGTTGACCGCCTGGTTCGTCGTTGACGAAATGTGCTGACATTGCGCAAGATCCAATGTCGTCTGCTGCAATCGTTGGGAGGGCTGCTCGTGCCATGCGGACTCGCCGCTGGTTGCTCATCGTTGCTGAAATATGCTGACGCGCTCGTTGCGATTGTAGCGAGGGGCGTATGTAGCGTATGTCAAAGTTGTTGCGAGGGGCGCATATAGCATATGTCAAAGCTATATGGCTCCTCACAACACATACTTGTAGTTTGGCTTATCCTTCTGCTAGTTTCTCGTTATTGAAACCTATAAGCTGCACCAGTTAAATGGTCGAGTGATGACTTAATATAGTGTTTCTCGAAAGTGTTGATATCAATCTCACATACTTCATATGCTTCTTTCGGAGACCTAATGGAGACCACATGGCTTTACTCGTCGCCTACTGCATTGGCCATCGTTGTGCAGTAAGTGACAACTCTGTGCTGCCTTATAGTATTGTTTCAAAGCTTAAAACCTGCTGAAGAAGACGTCTTCAAAGCCATAGGGTACACATACTCTTCACCTTTATCCGCCCAGCTTCTACACTGCCTGATTGCCTGGTCAATTTTTTAACCTGTAATTCCCACTCAGCTTTAAGAATTAAATTGGACCCACTTTTAAATAAAATTCGTAATGTGTCGATCCCCGTTTTGTACTGGAAATATAGCAGTAAAGAACCGTTTAATAAAAAGTATATAGCTTTTGAAACGTCGTGTTCTAATATCAAATAGCAAATCTTTCGTCTTGTTCTCAGCTTTTAAGGTAAACTGTTCGTGATTCAACATGGGTCTTCTTTACGATTCACTGCATAGTTCCTGGCACATTTTGGTATTGCTTGTGGGACTTTTGCGGGAGTCCAGAATGGTTTCAAGGCTGTGTAGAGATAATATCTTTTGATAGTATTGAACGGTCAACGTGTATGGTTATAGAACTGGTGCAATCGTTTGGCGGATCAACGGAATGGTTCCGAGTATTTTAGACTTTGTTCATAAAGTGGCGGTGCAGTAATATATTGTAGGCATGATTTTTGAGAGTTTTTCCTCTGTAGTTACCGGTGACCAACTCACTTGTATTTGGCCATATATGGTCGAGGTTCGCGATCACAAATCAGTCGAGTTTCGATATTTTGTCCAATTTCCCAAAGGATTGCGTACTGCTGGTTTTAAAATGTGTTTGTTGGCGGTGGTAGTTCTGGTTAACTTATTTTCGGTTATATGTTATATGGTTGCCGGACAATACAGCCAACTTAATTAGGCCCGAACTGGTTCGTTTTGTTACCTTATTAGGGTTCTACTCCGTTTTCATAACACTGGGTGGAACGGCAGGTTCTTAAATAAATATACTATACGATTGGAAATTAAATTTGCTAACTAACAATGGTCAGCAAGGAAGAAGCATACCAGGGTTTGGAGGGATATATTCTAAGTCCATCAATGGATATCTGTTGCCTAATTTTCTTCTAGTCCGCACAAATTAAGTGCATGGCTGAGATCTCTACATTATTTAATAAGTAGAAAGCTTGTCAAATTCCCGTTAAAACCTTGTACGATGGTGTCTAAGGCTTTCCAAATTAATTAACCGCTAATGCCATGAGCCGATGAAATTAGAAGTCAGGAAAAATAGTTGTCTTTAACTCATGAATGTTCGTTAAGTTTTCTTCGCTATCTGCCTGGTGTATTAATTTCCCTAATTAAAGATTACATCACGTATTTTTTAAGTTTGAGTTAGTTGGGGGGGTGCTAGTCGCTTTTGCTGATCCTCATATCAGGCAAGGAGTTTCTAAGACTGTCTAGCATTTTGAGAAAAGATAGAAATTGTTAACTTGGATAATCTCTCTAATTAGGTGTGATTCAAAAATGTTCTTACCAATCTCACAAGGCTGTGGGTGGCGAAGTTGGTGGCCTGGTTTGGAAAGATGTATATTTACAACAACAATCTACGCAAGTTAGGGGACTCTATTCTCAAAAAATTGGGAAAGGCATGTGGTTTCTCCCAATTTACTATATTCGGGGTGGCAAATTTGTATACAAATATTTAAAAGTTTTAATATTTAATTTAAAAATTATAAACCTAAAAAATTAAAATGAAATTTCTTTCAAAATAACAATCTAAAATACACATTTGTTAATGGAATGTGTTCATTTTTATAAATAATTAAGAATTATGATACAGCTTTTACAGAAGTGGACATTTTTTAATAGATTTCTGGCTAAGTCACTTAGGAAAGCCAACTTTTATAATAATTTCAAAAACTTGTTGGATAAAGGTCAAGATAATTTAATCCAATTGACAAAATGTGTGATCATTAAATTGGACTATTGTGAGAACATACGAAGTAGGCAGATAAAAAAAATCTATTTGCATATTAACAATGAGATTTTACACAAAGATGCCAGTGAGGCAAATCTAACTCAGATTGAACTCAGCTTTTAGTTAAAGTTGTCCTCCCCAATGTGTCGGTATATACGTCTATTGCGCTAAGACAAAAGTCAGGTATTTATCAAAGATAAAGAAATTAAGTAATAATTGTTTCAATAAAATGCGTAGGTCTGCGATTACTTATTTTTAGAAGTGACCAAACCTTTTTTTCACATAAAATTTGAAATTAGACTTAAAAAAATTAGTGAATTAATACAAATCTTCGATTACACTAAATAACAGCAAATAGCGTAAAAGCTCAACTTTTTTCAATAACCTTGAAGCTATACTTCGAAAATACATTTGTCTGTGATCGCGTCAGACAAAATGTTAAGCTTTTGATCCAATGTCGATAGGAACAAACCAATAAAACCACCTACTTTCCACAATACAAAGGCAATTAAAATCTTAGAGACCATTAGCACCCCAGCCGCCCATTGCAACATATCTATATCTTTCACAATTTTTGAGCCACAGATACAGATGTTGATTACTACTACACCGTAGATTGCACTATGGCCACTCTTCACTATGTGAAAATATATTACTAGTCTCTCAATCATCTGTCCAAATTTCGCTCGATTCAGGTCACTATATCATAGAGCTGCTATTAAATTGGTCTTGCCGTGTTTGTTTTAGTTAAGGGAAGTTATTTATAATACAAATTTATTCGATAATAAAAATAATAAAGTGATTTGCATATAGTACTTACCACACAGCATTATTGCAATTTTCTTCGATATCTATACGCTCTTCAAATAAAAAATCGTCTATTCCTTTCTGCTTTTCATACGACTTTCCACTACTATCAACAGAAACTAGGCAACTAACCAAAAAATTGTATTCATGTACCTTAAGCACAGTAGGAGACAGGATAATAGTTTGCTAGTTCAATAGATTGCTTCTATATTCTAATCAATAATAACTCATGCTCAGTAATTATTATGTAGGTTAAGTAAGTTATAATTTTGTAAAAGAAAATTAAAAATAATTGAGTTCGATCATCCCTAAAGCGTTCCTTACTCAGTTTTTGCATTTTATGGCTTTTGAGACCCTGTTCCGAGCTGACGTTTGTTGCTCCAAGTGTTAATAAATATCTAGCTGGATTGATAAGTTTTTCAAATAATATGCCACAACAATAACAAAAGTTGCACTAAACTGTTATATTAAATACCTATGCAACCGTTTTCCATTGCCACATTAACTCAATCAGTAAGAAGTAAGAATGCTAAGTAAGCTAATATGTAACTAAATGTAGAAGTGTTCACATTTGTTAGAGCCTGCATACATGTATATGTACATATACTGATACTGCTCCTACTGATATTCATGAGATCAATATAAGATAACGTTTTAGACTTTTTTCGGAGATTCTTCCTTTTGCCTGTTACACACTATTGCACAAAATTTGTATGCTCTTTCTACCCATTATGACCATAGTGATTGGCCATGGTGATTGGTAAGACAATGACTTCCACTCGCTCACCGACTTCAAAAAAATCGATAAATATCATATCTTCCACAATTCTGTGGAGCCAACAGGCAAATTACTGACAGGCTTTTTCAATTACTGTCGTCACACCCACATTACTTAACTATCAGTTGGTATTACACTGGTATTACAGTATTTCGCAGTCGGTTACGCCCGATTGCATCGTTCTTACGTATGTTGTTGATGATTTTATATTATAAGAATAAAATAAAATAGATACAGTTTCTAAATACAATAAAAACAATAGGAGCAAATAAAAATTGGAAATAATTCGTAAAGTCCGTTATTCGGTGTTTGGATGGATGTGTGGCCCAAGGTAGATCTAAAAATTTGGATAACTGGTGACTCACTTGACAATTGATATGCAAATATTCCAGCCATGCTAATCCCTGACACGCGTAAAAATCCAACAGGTCAATAATATTATTTCCCACAAAGGATTGGCATTAAATTTCTAAAGCATAAAACACATTTTTGAACTAGATTCACCCAAAAAGATGCTCACCAACGACCTCAGCCGCCCCGCCGCTATAAGAGACGGAAAGCTCATATCTTTCACACTTAATTCAGCAAATTTAAAAAGTAGATTACTGGCAGCTTTCTGTAAAGAGATGAATATAATGCCCAGCCTTGTCCACTCCCCTTCTACAAAAATAGTTTTTTTTTAAAGGTAGACAAACTTTTTAAATTATTTTAATCTACCAATAATGTGGTATCTCTCACCTGTTTTTAGCCGTCAAACCTCCATCTTTGCAAAACAAAATGTTACCATTTTATTGGCCTCTTATTTTTAATAATAATAATATTACTATTTGTTTCTGAATTTGAATATAATAAGTACGGGAATTCTTCCTAGTGACTGTTACGTAAGATGATGCAACTTCATAAAGCAGATTTCCCTTTTTACAGTGGATAAAGGTTATGATTTTTATTTTGTTTTTTCAAAGACTAATAGTTAACCAACTTTGATGAAGAGTAATTCTTTAACTAATAGTACTATTTGCTATTTAATGAAATAAAAAAATTCAATTAGACTTTTTATTATACTTGTGTACGAGTAAACTATTTTTATTTGAATAAAAATAAAAATTACATTAAAATTAAATGTTAATATAAAATAAAATACTATTACATTTCATGTTGGATAAATACACAAATAATAACACAAGGAAATACATTAAACATTACTTAATATGATTCTGTTGTGTCCTTAACACTGCCTGTACTTTGAAGAAAACTTTTGTCAATTGAACAAAGCTTGCAAAGGAATTCGCCCCACATGCGTCGCGTCACTGGATCTAAGATAATGAAATATACAAAGATAACAAACCCTTGCAGTGTTGCTGTGAGACAGAATAAATATGAAAAAACAATACCAGCCTTCATTGTTGATAAAAAGCCAAAGCACCATGTGAATCCCATTAGGAAAAATAAAAGCACTGATAGTCGTATCTGATATATTAAAATAGGCTTTTCAGTGTGCCTAATTGGTATGCTTGACCTGACTAATATGTTGTATATAATAAGACAAAATATAACAAAGTTAGCTATTATAATGATAGAAATGGGAAAAATTATGCCGAAATAAAGCGCGTATCCTGATGGGTAGCATATTGCACCTTTACTGAAGGAATCATGATCCAGTATGACCACTAAAACTACAGGTATGATTGGCACACCCCAACAGAATGCGGCGGACTTCAAAAAGAATCTGTGCGGTCTAGTTCCAGCAAATACCCGAACATATCTCTGGAACTGTAAATATGCAATGACCATCATCCAGAAGAATTGTACTAGCACAGAGTAGTGGAGTAAGGCGCCAATGGCTACACATCTAGGTACAATCTCATTTATAATTAAATGTAGTGAGTATTCCTTTGTACTAACAAAGCAAAGAATTATCATTTGCAAAGCTATTGCTGCCGATAGTTGAAGTAGAACCTTAGATGAAGGTTTTTGACGCCATGAGTTAAATACTGCGGCAGTGATGAATATGCCACAAATGCCGAGAAGAGATAAAGAACAGCCTGTTACAGTTATTATATCAAGAGCCTGGACATGATCTGCGTAATGAATATTGACTTCAATGTCTTCATCCACTGTGAAATTGACGCCTACTAGGTATGCAAATGGTGTTAGATGACTAACTTGACATAAAACGATATCTCTGTTTGTGTTTAACAGATTTGAGACCTGAATGCCATCAGAGGCCCAATTTTCATAATTCCAATAGCTACACATTTCAGAAGTATCATTGTGCTTATATGAACTATTATAAACCCGAAAAGCGAGTGGCAAATCTACAGGTAAATGCGGACTATGGCCGGGTAATGATACCGATACGACACGGCCGAATGCAAATAGTGGTGTATGATTGGCTGGCAGCTGAAAAAGTTTATCGTTCGAGTACACTTTAATAACTACAAGAGTTTTTGTGTTTTTGGTTGCATTCGGTGCATTTGAAATTGTGTCCAGCTGACTTAACAGTTTCTCTGGTACATAGGTGCCAAATTGCAAATTTGGCAAGGAAATTAAGTCCTCAATTTCATGATCGGACTCCAGAAATCGGAAGTGCTCATTCTTAAATGCTCCTTTCAAAGTTATCGGTACGTCAGTGTCATTATTATTTTGAAATATTGCGATTCCAGAAATATTAGCAACAGACGGATTAATTATAAAATAGAGTAGATTGGGTGATATTTTTACAGATACTCCAATATCCACATAATCCAGCACTTCAACATCACTGCTATTCTCGTCAGAATTATCCACGGGATTGCTTAAGCTATCATCAAAAATTGTTTGCAATGATAATGTATTCATTGCATTTTCAAATGCCTCCAGAAGTTTGTTAGTTGAGTTTAATTTGGCTGACATCCGAATCGTAGTGTCTCTCACATCAATCAAATAATTGTAAATAGCTATTAGATCCAAGGTAGTTTCTCTCAAAAAATTGTGAGTCGGAGGCAAATTTAAAATATTCCTATCAACATTTTTAATTGAAGCTTGCACAATGTTAGCTGCAAAATGCAGATCAATTGGTAAAAACTTTTTAGCGGATTCTTGCAAAATGTCTTTAATCTTTTTTACTACTCTTTCCGGTGAATCTTTGATTAGTTTTGATTTTTCTAAACTGTAAAGAGTTTCTGTTACTTTGAAATTATTTTGCTCAAGTTGACACGTTATGTTTTCCTCAATTAACTCCCAATAAGCACCGTGTAAAAAGTTACCCTGGCAGCGACGTGTATATGGCATACCATTACTTCGAAAGCACAGACCCGATAATGTTCCCACTTGTCCTCTAAATGTCTGCTGCCACTGGTATATTTCATCATTATCCATTCGAAACATATTTGGGAAACAATACTCTGTACTACGTACTACATTCAAGCCGTTGGGACTGTAAATTGAAATAACCTCTTGCAAAAGAGTCCAAACTTCCATGCGTATTGAAGTATCATGTCTTATATTAACATCATTTTCAAAGCTATCAGATTCTTCGCTGCTTTCCTCCTCACTGTTATCAACTGCAGAATTCTTAAGAGAAGCAGTCAAGTGGATCCAACAAATAACATATGGACTAGATATCTGGTCAATACTCATGATACGAGTATCATGTATGATAAGGTCTCGAGAAATCACTTTGGTCCTTCTTCGTAATATGTCTCGAACATGTTTTCCAAGCTGTTTGGCGTATTTAATCGGATTGTTACACATGTTCTCCTTTTCAATTAAACACGTTAAATTTATCCTAGCAGCGAAAGCATGGCCCCGTATTTTTTTGGCAGCCACTATTCTTTCGCTGGTTACTAATTGAAAATTTAAAGTAGTATGTCCTTCACACCAATATTCGCCAGGGTTGTCATTAACTAACTTCAATTTAAAAATTAGCTTTGTCTTATTTTTATTTTCCCAAATAAGATCAATTTTAGAGCTTCGCTGAATATCAAAATCTGCATTTGTGAAACATTGTATACCATTGTCATTAATATTGATACGCCAAAGAGAATCGCTATTATAAACTATCAGAATTAATTCTTGTAAAGTTACGTCAAATTTCAAAATAAGTTGTGTCGTATTAACATGTTTTTCGATAATTTCTTTGTACAAAATTGGATGTGTTTTTTTATCGTTATCGACAATTCGCATGATTTCATTCTTGTCCATTAGAATTAGAAACTCGTCTCCAGATTTGTCAACAAAATGGTCTACTTGAAAAAACATTTTTTTTTCCTTTTTCTGTATGACGTTTTTTACCACCAGTCTTAAAGTATTGCGATTCCGAAAATATTCTTTGAGCCGCACCTCTTTTTGGTCGTCAGACAATTTTTTTCGCCAGTTGATGCCATAGCATTCGTTAGGCCGATAGCTAAGAGCTGCCATTCCTTCGGGGCAACCTGAGCTTGAAATTAGATTGTCATCAAACACGCAAATTGTGTGCAGTAAGTCATCACAATCGGTAGCTATTACTATCAACTCTGTTTTGTTTTTATTATTACTTTCCAGGCGTCCAGACATACAATTTTTATCAGATTTAAGATCGGAGACTTCTATTTCGTCATCAACTACGTGCCCCCACCGCTCACCAGGCAACTGTACCTTGTATGGCATGGAACTATTTTCGCGTTTAAATGGTAACCAAAACTCTACAATGCCATGATCATTCATGAACTGTATTAATCTTGAAGTTTCAAGATTTGAATAATCAAATGGGAAGATTATGGTTGAGCCATGGCAAAACTTTTCGTCATACTTTTTTGGTTCAGAAGACTTTTTAAGACAAATAGTATCATCACTTTCATAATCAATTTCTACTAATTCCTCCGGGCAATATATATTTTGGTGTTCCTTCACTCTGCATACAACACTTTCTGGCTTCCACTGACCAGTTGTTGTGTCGCATTCGCGCAAAAAGAGTTCCCAATCATCTTTCCAGCAAACAACGTCTTCAGAAGTTGTGTAACGTTCTCCCCGAAATTTCCAATATGCTGTGCCTTCAGATGTTTCGGTTATATTATCGTCACATTTTTCAAACTATAGGTAATGAAATTTAAATATTTGTGCAAATTCAATGGAACGTTTCTAACCTTTTTTGTCAATCTGCATGGTAGACTTAAGCACATTATAAGAAATATTATGGCTCGTTTAGTCATTTTACTAAAGAGAACATTTATATTATATTCGCTGAAGATGCTTTTAAGATTCATACAATACTAAGTTCTTTATCTCAAAAATCTAATAACCAAAGCGCAGTTGAGTTATCTTTTATTCTTTATCTCAATTTTGTTATCTGCTACGAATTTTGTGCATAATACCCTATATATGTATAATGGGTAACCGGGTGTTTTATTTTGTGCAAATGTAAAAAGCAGATAACATAATAAGATATACTTATGTTACAGTAACATTATTATTAATAAAGAAAAAGCTATAAAATTATCTCTATACTCTAACATGTCAATTACGAAATCCATCAAAATTGATTATAATTTTGTAATCAAACTTTAGCTTACCAATATTAACTGATAGTTATATCAATTCCCTTTGAATTTTGCACACTTGCACGCATAAATACAGTAAATGTTCCACATTCTGCCATCTGGCTTATTAAACGTAAAAATATGTTTTCGTTAGCTACTTCTGCGTAGCTCAATTCGAATATAGTTCATCGATCGCCCCTCGCTTCGGCCTTATATTAGGATGAAATCCATCCGTTCACTGCTTAACATACCTAACATAGATGGTTGCACCTCCCATAATCGGGAGCACCGATAAGCGGAATATGTTTCGAGGTGAGCTCCATGCTGGAATATACGAAGGTAGTCCGATCGGATAACGAGAAGATCACTATAGGCAAAAAATCAATCAAAAGTAAAACGCTAATCAGCCGTGCTTCAATGTACGCGTAATTTTGTAAGCAATGTGAGTTTCAATACCTATGTTTTTTATGCGAGCACATCACTACAACAGCTGTTTTGACTGTGGACGGAAATTTATTTTTTATCTTCGGGTTAGAAAGAAGAAAAAATGTTCTAAAGCAATACTTGTGCCTTAAAACAGTTAACCTAAATACTTTTAAATTTGGCGCTTTCTAAAGGTTTTGCCTTCTAACAGTATTTTGACTGGTAAGGCTGCAAGCATTTTGTTACATCAAAGTAATTGAAATTTTCAATGATTATTTATGAAATAAAATTAATGAAAATCATTTTTATTTGTCGTAAACATAAAAATAAAGCATCTAGAAGTGCTCTAAGCATAATTATCGTTCTTCGGCGTACCACGGTAACTCTAATAGGGTTGAGATAGAGCTAAAATAGATATTGCAGTAAAAGCGGATTAATTCGTTTTACTGACAAATGTTATAGGTTAATCACATCTCGCGGGACGAATGGGAATTTTTCAAAGGTGTCAAACACTGTTCAGATAGGCAACATCTGTAAATTCACAGCTGTTAGTTGATATACTAATTGTTGCGCACTTAATGAATGTAGATTGAATTTTCGGAGGAAAATATATGTAGTTTCTATTTGTATATATACAGTGGCTCACAGTTCAAGACGACCAGTGGCAAAGAAGAAATGTAATTGCCTGCCATAAGCTAATTATTTATTATTTTTCAAAAATTCCAAAGACCGATGGTAGGTAGGTAGGTAGGATTATGTAAAAAAGTAGCCTATTTTGAGGGGACATTTTATTTGTACCCGTCTAAATAAAATAATATATTTGATGTATAAAAACTTAAATAAGGTTAATACTTAGTATTATATACTTTAGCCTCAACCACTTCCCTTAACCTATTATTCATGGAAGATACCAACTTCCTGGTAGCTTCTGGGCTGATTCTGCTCCACTCATCCCGAAGAGCAGTTTTGAGGTCTTCTTTGCTGGATATGCTGTGCTTCCGGATGTTATTTTCCAGCAGAGCCCACAAATTCTCAATAAAATTTAAATCTTGAGACTGGGCAGGTGGAATTATCATGTGGGGGCAGTTCCTCATGAGCCAGGACTGAACTATCTTGGCTTTATGCTTGGGATCGTTGTCCTGATTGAACCGGAAAGTACGCCGGATTCCTACCTTCTCGGCACTTTGGAGTAAATTTTCCTTTAATATGTCGAGGTACACATTCTTGTCCATTGTTTCAAAAATCATAAAATTCCCGAATCCGGCTGACAAGATACATGCCCACACCACGACACTTCCTCCACCATGCTTGACTGTTGCCTTTACGTGTTTGGGATTCAGGTCAGTATTGGACTGTCGCCACACACAATTCCGTCCGTCTGAGTCAAAAATGTTGAATTTGGACTCATCTGCAAATATGACTGTGTCCCAGATCTCCAAATCCTTGTCCAAGTGGATTTTGGCGAACGTCATCCTAGTCCCTTTATTTTTTACGCTTGTAAAGGGCTTCTTCCGTGGTACTCGTGCATTGAAGTCATGTTTGCGCAGAAATTTGCGCACAGTTTTCACACTGCACTTTTTCCCCATTTCACCTGCACCTGTTGAGTCACTTTTGGAGCCGATAGCTTGGGATTTCCCCTTATTTTCCTGATGATCCTCCGCTACTCCTCTTCGGTGAAAATCTTGTTTGGTGCCATTCTGCCCTTGTGCTCAATCCGATTTGTGTCGACGAAGCGCTGAATGATGTTACGCACAGTTGAGTTGCTCAGATTGACCATTTCAGCTATTTGGCGATGTGAATATCCGTATTTGTGGTGTTCCAGAATGAGTTTCCGTAGTTCAATGGTAGTCTGTTCGCCATAGTCCTTGTTGGCTTATTGCACCCGAGATGCAGGATAAAACTAAACTGACTGCAAAGGATTGATCTAATTATACCGAAAATACTCAACTTTAGTTAAAAAATCCGGGTTTCCTGGCACACAGGTGTTCACAATGTACCTGGTCCAAATAAAATTTCCCCTCAAAATAGGCTACTTTTTTATATAATCCTACCTAGCAGGTGGGGAAACCCCAGTGTATTGGGGTCATATATTAATTTTGGTGGTTAATATATGTACCTACCATCGGTCTTTGGAATTTTTGAAAAATAATGATTAATTTTTGGTAGGCAATTACTTTTTTTCTTTGACACTGGTCGTCATGAACTGTGAGCCACTGTAAGTGCAAGATCTCTTTATCAATAAATAGAATGGATGGATGATAATTTAAAATATATGTAATTAAATATAGTAAATATGAAAAAAAGATTTTATTTTTTTTTATCTTGGCTGCCGTTAATTTTTAAATAATTTGAATTCTTTGCACTGCGTTTGTTTACATTTTCGCAATCAATACCAAATATTTTTAGTGGATCAAAAAATACTGACAGTATTTTGAGTTGAACAAAATTATTTAGGAACATCTCGTACTAAAGCGCAAAAAACCTTCCGGAGGATCATTAAAATTGATTGATGTTGCTAATCGTGAATCCAGCATTTAACATGTAAAATTTCATGTGTGATCACAAAATATTTACTTTATATATATCTATAAGTTCGCTTACAGTCTTGTGAGTGGCAAAATAATTATAAAACTAGCACACTAAAAATAATTGCAACAGCATGTTCTTGCATTTTCAAATGATAATTTAGATTTACTTTTGAAAACGGTAGCTCAACAGCTTTGCTAAAGAGAATTCGTTTCCATTTTCACAACTTGTAGTTGACGCGTCCACACGGCCGCTTTGGAAAACGCACCGAATCATTTAAATTTATAATTTAAATTCATTATTTCATTACTTTGCGTTGCTAACTAATACAATAAATATAATAACGACTAATACAATAAGACGAACAACACAAGCTGCAAGCTGTACACACGACAGCGTGGGCAACTATGACAATAACGCACGCTACATAGAACATACAATGTATTGAGTGCTTAGTGATAGAACGTATCATGCTCCGGTAGGGTTACTTAATGAATAGCCAGAAGTATCCTAAATATATATACCTTTTTCTTGAGCAAGCACCAAGAAGTACAATTGCGAATTTATTATCGTGATGACTTCTGTGAACTTGAAAAAACAAATATTTAGATACCAATCTGAAATTTCTAATGTGATTAATCTACCTTTTTTTCTTTCAGGTATAATGCGCATTCTCAAGTTACAATCATCTGGTGTGCTGTTACTGCTTCTGAACTTTTCTTGGCACCACGCAATTCATGTAAGTAATATAAAATTAAATTTTTAGGATTGATGAATGAGGGTTTCTAACTAATTTGCTTTAAATATTAGTTAATAAATTAGAAAATGTGAATGAATATGGTATTTCTTACAGAGCAGATGGTTGAAGCTTGACATTGGAAGCACTCGCCGATTCCTCACATATGTATATTAACCTCTATCGACAAATTCTGTTACCATTTTCCGACCAAAGTAAGTCAAGCTTATCGATAAAAAGTTGTAGTACACCCGTAAGCCAATCTTTTTCAAATACTTGTTTGATATCTAGTAAGACGGCTGCGTTTGGTTTCAAAAAAGTTTTTAGACTCATGTAGCGTATCTTTTTCGAAATCCAAACTGATGTTTGTTTACTACATTAAGGTCTGTCAACACTGTAAAACATTTTTTTAAAATACATTTTCACCAGCAAACTTAGGAAGTTCTCTTGATTGTTTCTTAAATTTAAAATACCTCCTCTGCTTTCTCTTTATTACTTCTTCACCGGTCAACATTGCTATCTTCTGTAACCGTATTTCTTTTCTTTCTTTATTTCTTTCAAAGCCTGGCAGGGTATTTGGTTTAAGAAAAATAACCTTAGCGGCTCCTTACCAATGCGATTCTTAATGGTATTAATGTCTCCAATTGCATTCCCAAACAACTCAACTTCTGGTTCAGTAGTTTCAACTGAAATGGTATAATGAAGGTTCTTAAATATCGCTTGAAAATATATTAAGTTATTGTTTTACGCTCTGCTCTAACATTTCTCTATCGATGGGATATGCAAGTGAATTTAATAATCTTAGTTTAAAATAGCTTCATCATGAAGATAGATGATGGCTTTGAAGACCATTTTGCTTATCGTCGGGCTGTTGATAACATGCAATTTTGCTTTTGTTTTCATTATGGAATTGTATTTAATAAAACTTCTCTAGGTCTCTTTACTGACCATTGTCTACTAATCGCCGTTTTTATACCCTGAACCCATTGAAAAAGGGTAATAAGGGTATTATGGTTTTGTTCAAATGTATGTAACAGGCAGAAGGAAGCATACCCGACCCCAATAAAGTATATAGTATATTCTTGATCAATTAATCTAATTAATACACAATATGCAAAGGCATATTATCAATAAACTGTCCAAATTTCATCGCGATGAGATAAGAAACACCGAAGTTATAGTCAAAAGTAGATTCTCATACTGAACTCCTTTCTATAAGCAGCCGCCAGCATTTCCTGTGTCTATAATTAAGCGAACGCATTTGTGAGAAAAAGATGGCGAGCGTCAATATGTTTTTGTGTGTATTCTGCAGAGCCCTGTTACCTACAATTGCGTATATATTTATGTACTTTTCTCAATGACTGAATAGAACAGAGCTCCATGATTTGATTTCTATTTATATAATTATATAGCAATGTTGGCTGCCTTCCTTTAGGGAAGTTTTTTCGACATCATTAAGGCTAGAGGTTCAAACATTGGAATAGACTTTCGCATATATTCGCCACAGATAAAGTGTCAACATTTGTATGCTACAATTACTGGTTGACAACATATATCTCGGATGTACTCGGATACTATAAGAAATATAATTTACTTCAAGGACAAGAAGCTCTTTAACCTACGGCAGCAGTGCGATTTGAACACAGACGTAACCAGAGATTTTATTGCGCTCCCGCTCTGCTGACTTAATTTTATGCTCGCGTTAACAGTCATCAAATTTATAAGGTATTTTACTGGTAACCGCCTAAAATCGAAAAATCAGATAGTGTATTGATAAAAGATATACATATTCCACAATTATAAAACTAGAATTACTAAAATTGGGAGATAGATTACTGGTGACCTTCTTCAAAGATTTATATTGTATATATTCAGTTTTATGTCCGATATCAAAGGCAAGCATTTCAGGAAAGTGCTCCATGTACGGGTCTTGGATCCCTTAAGCCAAGATATTGCTAAATTTCCTTTCACTATATATGAACAAGTGCACGCACATACAATAGGTGTACGAACATTTTTTGGCGTGTTTGTGTGCATATTCACGACTTGTTAGATTTATAAAGACCAAGATTGAGGGTATTTTCTTCACGATGTTGTTAGACCACAGCATTATTATTTGTTTTGCTTCAGTAACAAGCATTTTTATTTTTTGTTCTAGGGAGCCGTCAAGCGCAGCATAGATTCATCGGCTTCCTTTGCAATGATAACAGATGATCGGTTGCCGAAAGATGTCATACCACAAAGTTATGAACTTCACATAGAACCCAACTATGAGGATAGTACATTTAGTGGTCTTATAAAAATGAATTTGAGTTGGAATGCAGATTCAAAGAAAATTTCGCTTCATGCTCATTACGATTTAAATATTAACGACAGGAAAATTGTTTTACGAAAATCGAATACGAACAGCAGGTATTATTATAACATTTTTATAGATAATATTATTGTATACTAATTTTACATTTTGATCAATCACTTTTTTAGTGACACGCAGAAAATTACGGTTCTGCGCGGCAGTCGATTTCCAAAGAAAACAATTTATATAATATACCTTAAGGAAACAATAAAACAAGGTACAGAATGTGTTATAGAGATTCCTTTTGATGGAAATATTTGGGAGAGTGCGAATGGACTTTTCAAAGGATCTTATGCAAATTTGACCTATTTGGCCACCTACTTAAGGCCAAATAATGCTCGACGCTTGTTTCCATGCTTTGATGAGCCAGGATTCAAAGTAAACTAACTTTCATATTTAAAAAAGAAACCCCAGATATTGCAATAATAAAAATTTATGTACAAAAGGTTCCATTTACAGTCTCCATTACAAGACCTAAGAATTTTGTTACGATCTTTAACACAGCAATATCTCGATCTGATGAACAGTAAGTAGTTATTGTGCGTGTGTTATTTTTATGTATTTTTTTTTAATTTTTAATTTTGGACGTTGAAGTACTAACGAGCAGCACATTCAAGTGGCCCATCGATACCAAGCACGGGCTTGTTAACGCACGGACCTAGGCAAAACTGCAACCCACCTCCCACCCAACCGACCGAGGGGTGCGCCTCATAACACGCGGTTACGAAGTTCGCGAATTACTAGATAGATACATTAACACAAGAGTTTTAATGGAACAAATTGAAGAAGAACAACTTATTAATTGGAAAAGCATATTATAATTTATACATAAGATTCTAAATGGGTTATGAATAGCGTAATTCGAACTACAAGTTTAAAGAAAAAAAGGCAGAAAATTCCTTGAATAATATATTAGCAGATCACTGGTAAGCTCGTTGAAATATTATGCACATATACATAACTCCTCAGAGTGGGTTATGTTATATGTATTATATGGTTGGACTCAATGTAATTTTTTCTATTTCAATAAGAGGTCAAAAAATAAAATTTGATATTGTTCAAATTGTCGGAGTTGTATTTTCTGAATATATTAATTAAAAAAATAATCCCGACCGCTTCTCCCCATCACAATAAGTGATAAGTTTAGCACAGTATATGTATATGTCAATTGGTTAAATATGAGTTTTTTCCTTATAATTACAGATTAAATGCAATTAAAAAAGTAGAAAAAACTGAGAAGTAAAACGGAGAGATAAACAGAGAGATAGGACAGAGACATAGACAAACATAAATTTATAATAGAAACAAAGAGGATCTATGAAAGAGATCAATCAAACAAGAAATTGTGTTGAAAAACAGAAAAACTAGAAATTCGTCCTAATTATCTTTGATGCAGTTTATTCTTAAGAGGTAGTTTTGGGACAAGGTTAAGATAACTTCTGTTCTGCCCAGTACTACTAGGTTAATTAAGCCAGGCTTAACAACCAGAACTAGACCGCTCCTACGGGCTTGCATACAAGATTTCGGTGCCGGGGTTCATGGACGAGCTCGTCCAATCTACCCTTGCCTTTTCAAAATAAGAAAAAAAAATAAACACAATCAGTTAAATCTAATAAGTTTTTCCGTTAGCACTTGCAATAATTATGACACCTTTAATTTAACAATATTGATTACTGCCCGATACGCTTTTATACATTGCAGCTTAACTTTAAAGGACCATGTAATAGACTATTTTGAAAAAACTCCACCAATGTCTTCATTTACATTTGGCTTTGTGACATCGAAACTTAATAAATTGGATATCAAATTGACAAAGAATTCAACTTCGTTCGTAGCACCTGTTATTAATATTTGGAGTACTCCAGAGAGTACAAATGAATTACAGGTATGATATTGATTTTTATCCTAGGTTAAATTCGTAAAGAATTATTTGAAGCAGTTCTTGACTTTTTGATCAGTCACAACGTTTTTGGTCCCACTGATTATTTGGCATTAATCCCAAATTTAAAGCTTGCGGCTAGAAATTTTGCACAAAATTAGAATTTCGGCTTTTTTATTTGCACCACGATTCAAACCTGTGGCAGAATTTTTTATTATCAAATTAATCTATGCATATATTTACTTTAACATTTGGTTTATTCAAAACTTTCATTAAATCTTTAATATGAACGAAATTCAATAAATTTAATATGATTACGTTACGTTATAATATAATTTGGTTTTCGCTTCTGTGGCAATTTCTCCTAAAACTCAAACAAAATATTAATATATTCATGTAAAAACTGATTTTTTTGATGCATAAATCTTTGCATTTTTCGTAGTGAATCTTATACTCACAAGATATGACAATCAAAAATAACTATAATAATATTCGTTTGCATTTCAACTGAAACTGTATTCGATTGCATTTTGGTAACCAAAAACAATAAATCTAAATGTTTTAAACTTCAAAGTTATTAGCTTTTCAATGGTTTTTTTTTATTTCAATTAAACCTCTACTATTTATTTGAATTATTAAATGATGAAATCCATCCAAAAGCGTAAACTGCTTTACAAGTTTGCGTTCAGAAAAATGCTATGCGTAACTTTAACTGGGATCCCAATCACCGTTTGTATTTTATATTTTAATTTAACCAGATTTATTATGTCCTTTATTTTTTTGTTTTTCTCAAATTAAATTTGTTATTTAATTTATTTAATTTCATATAATTTAATTTGTAACTTTAATTTAAAATTTTTATTTATTAAAAATCGTGAACTGCTTTGTTAATTTTATGCGTTTGCTTTTTTCTAGGTCACTTATGAAAAAATCATACTAATTTACAAATTAATTCAGGATTATTTTGAGATACCTATCCCTCTATCTAAAATTGATGTGGTTGCTATACCTGACCTACCAATTGTACGTCCAGCAGATAATTGGGGTCTGTTGCTATTTAAGTAAGTTACTTGACTGCCAACCAGCCAAAGCACATCAATGAATTTTGATTATTGTTTAGGGAGAGCGATCTTTTGCAAAACCAATATTATTACATAGCGCAGGAATTAATATACCAATGGATTGGTTCGTGGGTGACTCCTGAGTGGTGGACTGATGCACATCATAACAAAGCACTGGCAAGTTTTTTAGCATCAGAAATCGTAATACAGGTATGCTTTTAAACTTAAAAAAAATGTTTCAAATTAATTCAGTAATCTGTAAGTAACAGATAGATGGAGGAATCGAGTTTAATGGAAAGTATCCAATGACTACGCTTTACTCAGTATACTATGAATTTAGTAAAAGATATCCCCATTCACGCATTACTGGAATGAAACAAGAAACTATTTCTCACAAAACAGAGCTTGTTATACGCATGCTAAATTTCACCTTGGGAAAAGAATCATTTAAAAAGGGGTTAACAAAATTTATTGAAGATCATCAATATCAGACATTTGTCGCTGATGATCTTTGGGATGCGCTTACTTCACAAGCGATTAAGGATGGACGCCTTCAGAGCCAATACAAAGTGGCGGACATTGTCAGTCCATGGCTTGCAAATCATCGGCTACCCTCAGTTCGCGTTTGCAGGGATTATGAAAAAAATTCTGCCAAGTTACAACAGAAAGTTTATCTTAGAGAACGGCCTCATGACGTGCCAGAGCAGGACAAAATGCTTTGGTGGATTCCCATTATTCTCAATCGAGAAGATGCACTTAACTTTTCAAATTCCAGTCCATATGTGTGGATGGAAAAGACTCAACAGATTGATTTACAAAACATGCCAGGAAAGGATCAATTTATAATCATAAATCAAGAAGAAATAGCTCCATTTCCGGTCAATTACGACGAAGAAAATTGGAAAATGCTGTCGAATTTCTTACAAACTAATATTGGTCGAACTTTAGTTCCAACATATACAAGGTGAGTTTCATAAAAAAAAAATATTAAATCTCTTGTCAATCTGTAGACCCGTAACTTTCGCTTATAAGCTATTCGTCCGACTAAACTATGCGGCAATCGAAAGCTAAGCTTGTTATATGTATAGGCAGTATTAAACTTGTGAATAAAGACATGCCGTGCTTTAGTTTCTTTTTTTTTGTTTGCCCTTCGGTACCTGCTTGCATTTTAGTATGGAAAACCTTTTAAAGAGAATTTTGGTAATATACCTAGAACCTATAGTTTATTCTATTTTAAATAATAATAGTTGTGTTCTACGGGGCCCATTGTTGACCTCTGTCCATCAAACCTTTTTTGAATTGTTAAAAATTGAGAATTTATTTCACTGTTTTAAGCACAAAGAGATTTTAAACTGACCAAAAAGTAAAGTAAATAAATATAGTAAAAAAACATGGCTCCAATCGGTACAAACAATAAGTTTATTTTAACACATAATTTTCAAAGTTCTATTTGTAGAATTTATGATAGATAAAAGCAATCTTACTTATTCATAAACTCTGCTCCCTTACAACATTTCCAGAGCTAAATTACTACATGATGCTTGGAATCTCGCTTACGCCGGTGATTTAAGTTTTGCTACAGCCTTCAATATGACTTTATTCATGAAATATGAGCGCAATCATATTGTATGGAATCCGGTCTTCACTTTCATTGATCAAATTGGTCGGCATATTGATATGGCTGAAGTCCATCAAAAATTCGAGGCAAGTAATATATACAAAACTAAATTAATTTTACTAAAATAATATCTGCTTCCCATTTCAAGGCATATGTTTCAATTATGCTATCGCCCTTATACGAAGAATTAGGTGGTGAGAGTGACACCGAAGACAGCTGGAAAACAGATCTTCGATCCTTGACTAAACGATTTTTGTGCCGCGCAGGCTTTCAACCTTGTATCGAAGAGGCAAAATATGCGTACAGCGTCTGGCAACAAGCTGTCGACCGTGACTTCGAAATACCGTTTGTATATTCATACACAGTTATTTTCTTACATTTATATTTGTTATGCGTTGCAGGGTGCCAAATCATTATATGTGTCCCATCTTTAAGTGGGGTTCCATGGATGAGTGGCAATTTGGATTAGAGCGAGTGATCAATTTCCCAAAATCCCGAAAGCAAAGTGAAAGAACTTATCTATTAAAACAACTGGCAGGTTGTGCAACAAATGCTGACAAGATCAACCAATTGCTAAGAATGTCGGTTCTAGAAGACCACTCGAACTTCACCGAAATCGATCAATTCCTAATTTTTACCTCATTGGCCTCGGTTTCCAGTGGTTATTATACATTATTTAATTTCTTATCTGAGAATTGGACCACGATTCAAAGAAAGTAAGTCCAGTTTTATTTTTATTACGCTATGCATCTTTACTTTTCATTCCCGAAATAAGTGTTTTATTAATTACTGTAGTTTTTAATTTAAATTCACTCCTATAATTGCGGAGCACCAAAAACACAATTACAAAAGTCAAAGCTTTTTTTTCTGAAAGTCAATCAATATTTTAATTACCTTACATATTTTTCGGATTAACTGTAATTGTAATTTGTTTATAGCGAGTACATTCAAAGACAGTGATAAAAGTGTAATACAAAATTACTTACCGCAATATAAAGTTCAGCATAGGCGGGCAAAAGAGTAAATCAATTATGCGATTGCTTAAGCAGATTCTGCTGATTTGCTCAAGCACTTTCTCCATTGCTCCACTACAGGTAGCACAGTGAAAATTTTTCATGGGATAGCAGAGCGTGAGTTGACGCGTGAGTTGACGCATGCGCTGACGCTTGAGTAGACTCGTGCGCTGACGCGTCAGTTCACGTGTTTGTCGACGCGCGCGCTGGCGTGTTAGTTGACGCGTGCGCTGACGCGTCAGTTGAAACGTGAGATTACAGTTGACGCGTCAGTTGATGCGTGACTTGACGCGTCAATGAGTTTTGACCTATGCCCTATGCCGATTTTCAGGCTAGAATTTTTATTTATGTTCAAAATGCCATAACTACGTCAAAGTTCAACGTATTTCTAACTTTTTTAAAGGTCAGAACATAATCAAAAATACTAGGTTTTTCCAAATCGGATGACTTTTGACAAAGTATTAATGGCAATTTTGGCAGTCCCTACAAGCACTTTTATTAAAGTCTCAAAGTTGATTTGAACATGAATTTAAAATGAAATGAAAAATATTAATTTCTATTATTTATATATTTTCTTTTCATGTTTTATGTGGCGCCGTAATTAATTTTCGCTACTGCTGAGAAATACAAAATTTGAAAGTGAAGTGTGTTTAAATTGCAAAGACATTGATACCATTATGTCCTTAATTTTGTGTTGCAATTAGCCACTTATGTAACTAGGCACTTTATTGCCCTTTCAACCAAATGTTGTATATGGCTGCAGAGTGCATGTTTTTGGTTGGCGATGTACCCAGCAGCCATTAGTTTCACAGTAAACATAAACTCACACAAAACATATAACAGAGCGCAACTACAAAAAAAGCAAACATAAAAGTTTTCCAACAAATAACTCCTCTTTTTATCCCTTATCTTTTGATTGTTCTATTGATGAATATGCTATGAAAGTTTAAAAAGCATATATAATATATATAATTCATTGATTTACAATTTCAAATAATTTATATTTATTGAATATATGAAATATGTCTATATGACAGCAAACTAGTACATAGGCTGCAATTTTTTTTAAAATTATAATAGGCTATTATTATACTAATATACTATTAAGGAAATTATTTATTTTCACCGAAATGCAACATTTTTACTTACAAATAAGACGTTCTCATGCAAGTAGTATAAGAACATATGATTTTTTCCGTTCATTAAATTACCAGTTTTTCATTTTCAGACTTAAAAATAATACGAATTTATGGGACCATTTGATAAGTTCGGCTACTGGTTTTTTTTTAACTCAAAAAGGCTATGATATGGTCCAGCAGCTATACGAAAAGCGTACTGGAGAGTTTGGGAGTGCACAACACATTATTGAAAAGTCGCTTCGCAACATAAAAGAAGAAGCAAAGTGGAGCGAAGAGAACCTCCCAGTTATTCAAACATGGCTTGAAAGCTTTTTATCTACGAATTAACACCGAGCGAAGTGGTAGAAAACTTTTTTTAATTTCATTAAATATATTATGGTTGTTGAATAAAAATATGTAATATATTGTCTTCAATTTTGATCATGTGCGGATATTGTTTGTTCTTTAGGAGCCGGCAAGCTTCTGGCTGTTGATCTATCAACACGTGTTTTCTGCTTAGCGATTACATGCATATGTACGTTTTATATATATATATATATATATATATATAATGAAATGTCATTGGGAAGCTTCTAAAAGCCACCTGAAGGCGAAGGAAAATGCTGAAGACTGTGAGGATCAAATATAAATATGTAAGAGAATTTTAATGGACCTATATATGTATATTCCAGCTTAGCACATATAGAGATTATTTCCTTTGACTTTTCGGGCTAATTGAACTGTTATTAATATTCCGTTATTTAATTTATTAAATTTTTAATGGGTGTTTTGGTAGGCTCGCTTCGTTTTTACATTATGAGTTGCTAATCTAATGCGTAAGCAAAACGCCATAATAAAACATATGTAGGATGTATGTCATGCAGTCGCACAATAAAAAATGATTTGGTATTTTAATCTAAATGAATAAATAAAATAAAATAAAAACATTTATTGCACCTACACAAAAAATACAATGATGCTGTTAGGATCAAAATACCCAGAATACAGTTGTTTTTTCTTCTAGATTTATGGCAAAATTTCAAATTTCAGACATAAAGATTGCCAACAATTAAAAAGTAAATAAAACTTGTTACATAATTCTTGGTTGCATAGACCCTACCACTTAATTATTAAAAACATTTTAAAATATTCATCATAGCTTTTCATTTTATTGACAGAAAGTCTTTGACCCTCCCTCGTTTATTTCTGCTTTGAAAACTTGCTCTTAAAGAACTGCATCGCCTATAAAAACACTTGAATGCGCGAAGCTTTGGCTAGTCGATTTCCAGCTGTGTTTCATTACGGGCAAAAGTTTGGAGATTCAGTGATTAGACGTTTTCCTTATTCCAAACGTATATTGTTCCTAGCTGATACAAGGACCAACACTTTAAAAAAAACGCTCGTCAGCAGAATTTATTTTAACGAATATGGTAAGTAATCAATTCCTTAAGCTTAAATTGTTTTGTTCAGATTAAAACGCGGAAAAGTTATACTGTTTCATTAAAAAAATAGTTTCATAGTTGGAATATATATTATGCAATAATATAGGTTTAAGCTTACACAAGCGAACCTATAACTATTTTAACTATACCAGTGAAGAATTAAATGAAGAAATAATAATTTGCTCATATCATTAGCCATCTGTTTTTACCTGCTCATTAATTTAAATCTATTTTTTGCCATACAAATAATAAACTTTTTTGTTCGCTATTTATAAAAAAGACTAGGATATTGGCGAACATATGGTGTATATTTTGTGCGATATAGTAATGACTAAAGGCAAACAAAAAGTTTTTATTAGGCCCATTGGTTGTAAATGTTTGCCAAAATATTAAAAGTATTTAACAACTGATCGATGCGTCAATATAATCATGGAGCATTGAAAAATTCAGCTTAATTCCGGAAAATATAGGTTGTAAATTTCGCCCACTAGGACGAAAATTTGACACAGATTTTGAATTGTATAAATGTGTTCGATTGGCAAAAAAAAAACAATTTTTTTTAAAGCTGTAAGACTTTTCATTTTTTTATAAATAGTCCACATTGGCCCAGACAAATGCGTATCTAAATACATATTTAAAAACAATAAAATCAAAAACAATGGAGCACTGAAAAATTCAGCTTAACTTCGGACAATATAAGTAGTAAATTTCGCCATCTAGGCGGAAAATTTGACATAGATTGAAAATTGTATAAATGTGCTCGAAAGGCAAAAACAAATTTTTCTTAAAGCTTTATGTTTTTTAATATTAATCTAAAAAGAACACATTGGCACAGACGAAGCAGTATCTAAACACATATTCAAAAACTGATTATCAGGAATTTGAATTAAATGATTTGTATATATATATGAATATGAACCTATGGATATGAATAACAGAAGGATATGCACCTGTAAAGAATGATTCTGACAATTTTTAAGAGTATTATTTAATAGGAAAAATACATTTATCAACTAAATTCCCATGCATATGTGTGTCTAATTATGTATGTAGTTTTGCATATGGTCCGTTTGTACAAATCTATATGATTGTAGGCAAAATATAAGCATTCATTTATGAATTTGCAGTTTCCTTGCACTATCATATATACATATATTAATAATCAACCAAATCAGCATAACATAATTTGACAATATTATAATATTGTATTTTATTTTAGAGGGAATGCATTTCAGTTCATATAGGCCAGGCAGGCGTTCAGATTGGTAACGCTTGCTGGGAGTTGTACTGCCTGGAGCATGGTATTCAACCTGACGGGCATATGCCCTCTGACAAAACGATTGGTGGAGGCGATGACTCTTTCAATACCTTCTTTAGTGAAACTAGTGCCGGCAAGCATGTGCCACGTGCTGTTTTTGTTGACTTGGAGCCAACTGTTGTTGATGAAGTGCGTACTGGTACCTATCGGCAGCTGTTTCATCCTGAGCAGTTAATTACTGGTAAAGAAGATGCAGCTAACAACTATGCTCGTGGCCACTACACAATTGGCAAGGAAATTGTGGATATAGTACTAGATCGTATCCGCAAGCTGGCTGATCAATGCACCGGTCTTCAAGGATTTTTAGTATTTCATTCATTTGGTGGAGGAACTGGCTCTGGATTTACCTCGCTGCTTATGGAACGTTTATCAGTTGATTACGGAAAAAAATCAAAGCTGGAATTTTCGATATACCCAGCTCCACAAGTAAGTAATACATTTTTTTGAAACGTCTTCTCAATTGCCGGCATAAATTGATTACATACGTATATTCAAACTTAAGTATATAAGACAAACAAAAAGATATTTTGCTGGCTTTGGAAGAACGAACCGAAAAAAATGGTTTATATATCTTAAACATACCATTAACTTTCGCTTTTAAAGGTTTCAACTGCCGTTGTCGAACCATATAATTCCATTTTGACTACCCACACCACTCTGGAACATTCTGATTGTGCGTTTATGGTTGACAATGAGGCCATATATGACATTTGCCGTCGCAACTTAGATATTGAGCGACCCACCTACCTGAACCTAAATCGCTTAATTGGTCAAATAGTTTCCTCAATAACAGCATCGTTGCGCTTCGACGGAGCGCTAAATGTTGACTTAACTGAGTTTCAGACGAATTTGGTTCCCTACCCACGCATTCACTTTCCTCTAGCCACATATGCTCCAGTAATTTCCGTTGAGAAAGCTTATCATGAACAATTAACCGTCGCCGAAATAACAAATGCATGCTTTGAACCCGCAAACCAGATGGTCAAGTGTGATCCAAGGCACGGAAAATATATGGCATGCTGTATGCTCTATCGAGGTGACGTGGTGCCCAAAGATGTCAATGCAGCAATTGCCACAATTAAAACGAAGCGCTCAATTCAATTCGTCGACTGGTGTCCGACTGGCTTTAAGGTGGGTATCAATTACCAACCACCCACGGTGGTGCCAGGAGGCGATTTGGCCAAAGTTCAACGTGCGGTATGCATGTTATCTAATACCACAGCCATAGCTGAAGCCTGGGCCCGTTTGGATCATAAGTTTGACCTAATGTATGCCAAACGTGCTTTTGTACACTGGTATGTTGGAGAAGGTATGGAGGAAGGCGAGTTCTCTGAAGCCCGAGAGGATTTAGCCGCACTTGAAAAGGATTATGAAGAGGTGGGAATAGATTCAACCGCCGATGTCGACGAAGGTGACGAATATTAAAGAATGTAATAAAATGCAATCCAATTGAAAAATATTGAAATCAAAACATGACCGCCTATCTTCGGTTCGTATAAGTTTACACATCTTTGCAGAGTCCACCTGCTCATATCTAAATAGCACCACACCCAATTGAAGAATATTAAGTTTTTCATACAAGGATTATCCTCCGACCTATTGTTCCTATTGGACCAGAATGTTGTAGATATTCATATAGATAGATATTTGGGTGACAATATATACATATTTGATCACACTATCTTAGTAAGCAATTAAATAAACAATATTGTGCAAGAAATATGGTCCGATATGGGCGAATCCGAAATAATACAATTTATAAAAAGACTCGGCTAGAATTGAGTCGAAAATGTCTCTTCAATGTCACGAAAATATTATATTAACTCTGCAAGGGTATAAAAAAGAATTTTACCATATATCTAACCCATTGAGCTCAGTAAATTTGTTTCGTATTTGTACTTTTCAAAATAAAATATGCATTAAAATTAGCAAACAATATAACAAAAATGTGTTTTCTTTTTATTAGTTTCATCATCATTATCTTATTATTTTATTTTATTTGATATATGTATATAGTTTTATTTGACACGTAAATCGTTAATATTAAAAGGTTTCTAAATTATTTCTACAATGTGTTCCATGTTGTTTTATTTTCTGTGAAGGCATGCGGTATATTCAGTAGGTATAAGATATAGCAAAGTTTGCCCCGACCGGTAATCTAACCTTAATACATATTTTCTTATTTTCAAAGATTATATTTGGCTTATCAACTTGTCTCTACTGATCAAATTGGATAAATGTCTTACATATTATATTTTCAAAGACCTAAACCCATGAGGAGGTCAAATAGTGTGTGTATATAAGTATTATTAAAACTTGTGGTTTATTTATTCAGAACTTTTTAATACAAAATGAACTGGTCCGTCCCATGTGAGTTAAACTACGCGATTCAAGCGACCAAAAGCGACTGCTTCGTATTACATGCAAACAGACCATCGAAGAAGGTCATGATCATACGGAACTTACAACTACCGTTGCTCGCAGGCAAAAACGGATTAAGACTACGAAACGGGAATGCAAGACAGCTGCGGTGTACATAGGCAAATTCAAATATTTCCTACATATATATATATATATATAAGATTGAAGGCAACTGTATTATTATGAGCAACCGTCTAATCTAACCTAAGATAAGCTTAAAATCTCGTTCTTACAATATTTATTTAAATATAAAATAAAATTGAAATAAAATTAATAAATAAACTAACCTTTTTAGTTCGGTTATTTTTAGCTAGGCTAAAACTCAGTCGAGCTGTGGGTTTGTGCAACAAATTTGTGTCAGTTGCGTTTGCGACAATTAAGAACATGGTACTTTTTATATATACACATGGCCTTATTTGTTCTTCACTTATTATTATGGTACAATTTTTGTATTCGAACATTAAACACAGTATTTGTGTACATGTTTAACAATGCAATACATAAATAACACACTGCGAGTCAACGGAACATTAACTCAAACAGGACGAATACGTAAAAGAATAATATGCTCTATACTATTTTTCCCCCGCCCAACAATAGTATATATATAATTATTATATCCATGCTGTATTAATACCCGCACTACCAACCACTGCCTACTTACCAAGAGGATTTGAAAACACAAATAATCAAATTGGGCCAAAGTTGGACAGACAAGTTGCTTTTCATATTTATTTTTATTAAAAAACTTCACGATAACATTTCTAAATGAGTAGTGTAGCTGATGTTGATTGTAGTATCAAGTACGTAAAAATCTATAAATAATACCGTCATAACTTTTGGAAATACAAATCGTCCACTAAACATTCGCGGCATCATGGATTAAGAATATGATTTGTTCTTTAACTTTTTCAAGAAATCCTTAGCTTGCTTATCACCTTGTCTATACTCCAGTGCTCGGAGTGCCAAACAATCTTAAAAGAAAATATCTTATAAATAATATTAATACACTTCTTTAAACCAAAATGCTTACCTGAATACTCTGGTCTACAAAGACTCATAACAATTTGCTCGCCCTCAGATGCTGTAATATCTGCAAACGTTATATAGCATTCCGCTATATATTGATTTGTCATTCCAAATAAATCTTTATCCTTAATAGTAAAAAAAATCAGGCTGTCTTTCATTTGGCGTTGTTCTGCATTCAAATTACTGAATTATATAACAAAAAAATTTATTAAAAGCTTTAAGATATTACTCTAAACGGATTTACTTACAACCGAAATGTTTCGTCATAAAGAGGAAAACAATTTTTATTGTGAACGGCAGTTTTTACTGCTGCAATGCCATTAAATCGACCAGTAGGAAACATGTACACTTTTACAAACGAATCACACAATCCATTTTTGTCCATAGAAACCAAATTACGAGCATTTAATATTTCCAACTGAAAATAAAAATATATAATTCTGAGCTGCTTATTTATTATTACATACTCACAGATAATCCGGTTTCGGAAAACTTAGCCCTAATTGTAAGTTGACCGAATAGCGATACAGATTGTTGCTTTTGAACCCTAAATCGGTCGAGGTAATATTGATGGATAAGATCAGAAGTTTCGGAGGCATGAAGTTCAAGTGTGTTTTCAATATCCGATAGAATTTTACTATCACCCGCTAAAGCTTCACCAATTTTAAAGCAAGATATCATAGTGCGAAGAGTTTCCCTTAAGTTTTGAAAGAATGCGGGAGGACGGCGTTTCTAAAGATATTTTTTTTATGTTAGCAAATAATAAAAAAATTAGCTGGAATTTTTGCATACTCACATCAAGATTAGATTGAACAAGATCATATATTATAACTGCTAACTCTCCCCAAATCCCATCTAATATTCTTCCAAAGTTTACTTCATTAAGAGTTTCATAAAGCGTCGCTAGTGACCGTTCTAAATACATCATTAGCCTTTCCATAGAATTTGAGTCCTTATGGAGGATTTCCGCTCCTTCAGTTAAAAATCTACGAATCGGTGGAGACATTTTATGGACAACATGCTCTATTAATTCAACGATTTGATTGCGTTGTGTATCAACTGCATTGTCAATAACAGCCCTTATGGTATCAGCGCAGCGTTCAGCCTCCAAGTTCGATCTAAATTCTCCGATGCGTTTTATTACGTCATCAGATCCGAGTTCCTTAAAAAGAAATTAAAAATATCGGCACAACATTATTTCTACAAATTGTGAAAAAAAAACAAATATCGTCGATAACAAACATGAAGTATATCGTAACCATTACATATTATTACATTACATTAAACTAATATATTTCGTTTCACATATACTTTTCCTATAATTCCATTTGGATATGGTCACCTCCGACCTATGAACTGTCTCCAGCAAAAAGACGGATATATTCAAAGTTTCTCTAAGATTTTTCAGCTGAGCAAGCTTAACGCATTTAAGACTAACAAAATTCGGACAAACGGACATGGCTTTATGGAACCTGCTGATGATCAAGAATATATGCGGTCGGGGAGGAGTCTTCACCGCATTGCAATAAAAAAAACGAAAAGAAAAGAAAACAGAGGAATAGCAGAACTAAGAGAGCTCGGAAAGCTAGTTGGACACCGCCGGACAGGCTAATATAGAGAGATTTATGAGAACTCACCATAACTGTTTCCAGCTTTGAGTATAAATCTGCTATGTGAAAACGGATATTAATTTTAAAAAAGTTATCATAAAATGTGTGTTATTTGTGTAAATTATGATTATTGAAAGTTCTCTATACCACATATCCTGTGCATAAGAACAGTGCTACTTTTTCCTTACTGTACATGTAATTCTTACCTTTATAAATGATGGTAAACTCTGTCGAATGTAGTCCATATTGTTAATGGCTAAGCACCATTCCTCCGATAAAACTGAGATTAAAATTTTACGTTAGGAATCTGATATAAGAGATAAAGATCGTGTCTACTTACTGAACATTTCTCCATCCTCTCCTACATTGGTAATGCTCTCTACTCGACGGGACATGCGCTGTGCATAGAAAACGCAACATCGGCATATATCCTGTTAGACGATGGTAAAGTCGGATATGATTAAACCATTATCTCCAAATCAAAAATAGGATGGTTACTTACGTTGATGATTTTTGCAACAAATGTGTACGACCCTTCAATTTCTGGCCAGTCCAATTGTTGCCAAAATATTTTTATCTGATAAAATATAGCTAAAGTATCCACAGCTGATGAACTATATTTAACAGTTTCATCGACAGCCTGGAGTTGGTCCAAATCTATAGCTTTTTCGATGCGGTTTAATGCTTTTATAATTGAAATATCTAGCCAATGAGCCACACCTCTTTCAAACCATTGATAAAAATCAGACATCTGTAATTTATAATTGGGACAGAGTGATCGTCCTTAAAAATAAAATTTAAAAAATTAAATTATTTAAGTTAAGTATATAAAGTATTTAATATTTTTACCTAATGTATTGTATCGCTTGAGAACCAAATAAACTTCAAATAATGTTGTTCCCATATTCACATTTTCAATGTTCGGTATATCTTTAAACTGATCGTCGGGAACATCTAACATTTTAATGTTGGAACAAACATTTTTTATGATCGGTTCACATGTCTCCATCAGTTTTAAATCATAATATAGAAACAGAGTAGTGGAATAACTAACCCGAATTTTACTGAAAACAAAAATATAAAAATGGGGATGAACAATTCTATTAGTAATTAATAAATTAACTGAAAAAGAAAAAACTATATTCGGTATACCGTAATGTGTTTAATCATTACTCAAGCAGATTCCCATAGGAGCTAATGATATAGCAATACAATATTTATAAATTGTTAGGAGCTAAAAACAATACTATGTCTATATATTATATATGTTTATTTATACCGGATATCTTCAAAATCAAAAATGTATTCAATACTACAACTCAAGTTTTTATACATTATTCCAGCAGGAACTAAATCAAATTAAATGAAATATTTATCTTATATAAAACTTTCTTTCAAAAATGTGGGTAACGTCTATGAGTTAGACGTATTTAGTTATGAATGGCTAGTGAGAAATATGATCTTAAAAAATAACACTTTATCTGCACATATAAGCACAATACTTGAATTATCGTGCGAAGAAACGATTTTCTTTATATTCACAATACTATTTTTATTTCTGATACAATAATGATTACTTTAAGTTATACTAATAAAATCAGATAATTTTAATTATATTCTTAGGGTTGAAAATGAAACTAATCAAAAGTAAGTATTAATTTGTAGATAGTAAAAAATACAAATCTTTAATAATATTTTTTTCAAAAATGAATAGAACAAAAAAAAATAATGGCTTGTATGTGTTGGAATACAAATTATTGGCAATTTGGAAGTACTATCATAGCCGTCCGACTTCGAACTAATACCGGCATTATATATTTTCACCCTTGAAATTCTGATTTTTTCCAAAGAATTTTTGGATCAAAAATTTAATTGAAACTAATGCGCAATAGCTTGGTGTAGAGTAAGGTTTTCATATCTTTAAATCGCGAAAGACCGCTGGTCTTAAAGCGAAATCAATTAGTTCGAATATGCGCTCCGGCTTTGTGACTTATCTTAAGAAAAATAAAAACAACCTGCACAAAGATTTCCGTATTTTAATTATGTTAAAAAAAAAAAAAAAAAAAAAAAAAAAAAAAAAAAAAAAAAAAAAAAAAAAAAAAAAAAAAAAAAAAAAAAAAAAAAAAAAAAAAAAAAAAAAAAAAAAATGAACTAGATTTGTGTCCTTCCTGATGTAAATTGGAATATATCCGATTTTTGGTTCTGCACAAAGTAGTGGACAACTGGATCGAACTGTTATATCATAGAGCTCCCAACATAACCATCGCTCGAAAGATGAGTTATAAGTGTAGGCATCGAGATATACGAAGCCGTACATGGCACACCTGATATTACAATATAACTACTTTAAACATCTAAACTTATTTCGCAAAAAATATATATATTCTTCAACTTCGGATTAAAATGTACATTTTTAATTAAAGTTAAGTGTCGAACGATTGCAAGGGTATGTTTTCTTCGGCGTGCCGTTTTTTATTTGTATTTGAAGCGCAACCGTCCCCTAAATCCCTAAAGACTTCTGACTCACTCCGAATGTAATTTTAATTTATTATGACACGCTATACTCGACGACGTCAGTAAGGGCTAAGGTTTTATTTTTGCAGAGCAAGTCGAATTTTATTCTAATTCATATTCTCCACATATGATGATAAATATGTTTTCTCGATAAATAGATAAGCTAAAACATTTTGTGCATTTAAACAAAATATATCGATATTTTTGAGCGCTCCGATTGTGTAAACAGTTCGCACGGATTTTACGCAACAATAATCCTGGAAACGCCGAACAAAACCGCATCTATGTGCTTACCTTCATTTCTAACTATATATGTACATATATATGTGTCATTGTTTGATCTAAGCAGAAACTTATTTGAGATAATAAAAGAGACGCACATGAATATATGTATACAAATGAATATCTATGCAATATATTATAAACATATGTACATATACACAGTCGTATATGTATTTATCATTTATCATTTATCATATAAATTCAAAATTGTGACTCACAGGTGTACATGAATTAACATAATTGTAATCTGATGAATATGTACTCACTGGTGTTCGTGCTCTGTGGGTGGGTTCATTTTAATTTTCTGCAGTTTATTAAAAAACCCTTTCCACATAAGTTCCTTCGAAATCAAGCAGCGAACAACTCAAAGCGCGGAGGCAGGTCAAAGCGAACTGATGAATAAAATCTGCTTCGGCTTACAGTTTCTCTTAATTTCATGACGCTCGACATATATATACATAGCTGCGGTAAAAAATATAGCACCATAATAATAATCTGCCTTTGTTAGATTTTTTTTTATTTTAAGTAAGCTAATTCACTCAGCGCCTAGTATATACATATGCACATGCACTTGCATGTGTCATTTATTTCTATTGAAGAAAGAATCGAACACAAACATAAAGTAACGAATATTTTAGTTCGTAGTTATTTTGATGAATCTTTAAATATGTCCGTAATTTCAAAATATTCTATTAACCTTCGAAATTTGTAGTGAAATTCAGATTTCTACATCTTGACTTCGTTCTGCAAGGGTATGAAATATTTTGGGTGCCTAAGATAGCTGTGTTTTTCAACTGATAACAAGACTATTTTTTTTCAGGTGCTGTATATACAAACGCACATACATACATTTATATACATGTGTGAGGCCACACTAGTAACAAAATTTATAGTTGTATCATTTTTTATAAAATATTTATTTATTAATTACAGCATAGAACAGAAAAAACCAAAACTTATCTCTTTTGTGCTGGTAGTTATGTGATTAATGGGTGGGTTTCATAAGTAAGCTCGACAAAATTAAATCTTGAGAAAAATGAGGGTGATAATATGAATTGCCAATAATAAAGAAAAAAACGCAATTTAATTTAAATTCACTGACTCATTGCTTAGTTAAAAATAAAACACACTCCGATTCTGATACGTAAAGTATACAAATTTCGGTATTCGGTTGACAAATGGTACCTTGACTTTTAGGTCTCACGCTTTCTGATTGAGAAAATCCGTCGTGACTGATTGCGGAATATCGGATTCCATTTTAACTAAAGAATTATACATATAAATATGTCGGTTTGTCAAATTTATAATGAAATTGAGATGTTAGCAGCTCGACAAAAACCCATTAAAAATGGATTAAAAAATAAGGGATTACAAAGTGGAGGGTATACGTATATATATTCCGATATGGATCAACATTCGAGTCGATCAAGCCAAGCTATATGAACAAAAGACTCATACATACAGCTAAGTAACGGGATCGACCATTAAGTTGTTCCGGTACTTTGTTTTTTTATAAAACGGTTTTTAAGTTGATTTTAAAACTCAATTTAACAGAGTCAACAACCCTGATAGACGGGATTCTTCCACAAGTTTCAAATGCGCTATGATATATTTTATTATCAGAATATTTAAGTTTTTCTTGTACATTTTAATATATAAATTGATATCAGTGCTGTTGAGATTGAGGCAGCAATGGGTATAATGAAAATGGTAACTTTAATTATTTCACATACTCAGTTTGCTCTTTATATAGATGAAAATAAGTTTATTAATATTAGCAGTGCAGCTACAAGGAATGAAACAAGTAAACCCTCGACTTTAAATTGTGTACAAATCGATTCAATAATATTTGAATGAACTGTTCAAAAAAAAGAGTCAATCGATTTATATAAATATAATAAATTACATAAAAATGTTATCATATTATTGTAGTTAAACCTAATTACCGGTTGTTGGCTTTATTTTCAGCTTAATTTTATCATTCTAATTTACTGCTTGTACACACATTATTTTTTTTTAGAAAATCATGAAATCAGCTAATCATGGGTGCACACAGGCATGAGGATTCTAAGTGGCGTACATTTAGACGTCCAATCAGTTAATTATTTTTTCCGCAGCTCAGTCACTTTAATAGTCATTGTTTCGCATTCTATCATTTTCATTAGTCTGCAATGTAAAAGAGGGAATCATGTAATATATTTAGGAATATAAATTTAAGCAGATATTCAAGGGTCAATGCATACTTTTGGTAAATCCCTTGTTGAAATTTCGGCTCTAAATCGTACTTCACTTTTCATTTGCTCAGTATTGAAATCTCGGTTATTTAACCTTGCTTTAGTTGAATGGCTGTGTGGATGATCGTCCCTTCGGTTGTTAGACCCATGACGTGATCCAAAATGGTTTTCTCGATCACTCTGCACAGTTTCTCTGTCCTTCGCAACATAGGCCGCGCTAAGTGGCCGCTGACAATCGAAACCTCGTCGATAGTCGCTATAGCTGTTGTGATAATTGCCGGCGCCACTTTTATGGACTGAATTGCGATCACGAAAATTATTTCCACCGCTAAAATAATTCTTTTGAGACATATTAATGGTTAAGCTACGGCTGTCTCGCACATCGCGTTCCCGTTCTCTATCATCGTTTTCACGGACATAATGTCGGTTGATTGGTACTTGAGTTTGGCTAATGGCATCTGTAACATGGATTGAGGGTCTCTTTGACGAGACCTCCTCTTCTTGTTTCTTTTCGTAATGGGAAAAATCATCGAAAATAGATGTTGAATGTCTATAGGAGTGTAATATCTGTAACACGTCTATGCCTTTTGTGTTTGGTATCTCCTGCGTATCTCTTGAGTTCGTCACGGATTTATTGTCATTGTTTTCGAGTCGAATATGTCGGAGCTTTCCATTAGGCACATCTTTGACATATATCCATTTAACTTTAAACTTCCCTTTCCACTTGTCTTGAGACCAAACGGTTGATGTGGAATTGTAATCCACTGAAGTCATCATTTGTGCCATGCCACAAAAATGGCCAGAGCTATTTACGGAAAAAAAAAGCAAAACATTACCGCCCTCTTTGTGCCGTTCCTTAAAAGCATCATCTAGGCGCTTATTGCCGTGATCTGTTGAGCACCAGATCTCATATTTTATACTGCGATGAATGTCATCTTCAGAATAAGATTTTATGACAAAAAACCTAGAAAAAAACAGAAAAAAATTAATTATTTTTTAATTAAATTGACAGTTTTTTTTTACCGTGCGGAAGTTGCTTTGTTTAAATCGATTTCTGTTGGGTTATAGTTATTCTTGTCCTTCAATTCGTCCAATAATATTTGTGGATCAGCCGTCGCCTCTTCAGGTTTAGATGCACTTGGTGCAACATGTGGATTATTTTCATCACGGTTATTTTCATGCCTAACGCTTGTGTCATAGTCGCTGCGAATTCCACCGAAATTTCCTCTACGATCGTTAAACCGAATTTGATTGCCGACAGGGACAGTTCGTCGGACAGGTTGAGCAGTGGTACTGCTCGCTTGTCGTGTTTCTTGATGATGAACAGATTGCGACGGTGCAACCCAGTTTTTCCGTGTTTGTCCATTCGGCGAAGGTTTAGCGCAAACAAAATTACTGTTATTGGCCAATCTATGGCATTCATCTTTTTCAGATCGAGTGGCAGGTGATGGTTCTTCGCTAGTCGTTACAGAAAAATTAACTTCCGAATAGGACAAATCAATTGGTGAAGGCGGGGATGGTACTAGCGGTGGATTACTGTTTGGCATATCCCATACATTAACATCTAAATTATGCTTTCCGGGTACCATGGGGGGTGGCGGCATGCCGGGACCTTTCTTCTTATGGCTGGAAGCGGTAAAGGTTGTCTGTGTGTGCAAAAATTACAACAGAATAGTTTTTACATTCACATCACAAAAAAAAAAAACATTTTAAACAACTTACTTTCGAAGTTATTTTTGCTGGTTGCGAAGCGATTGAAGCCCATGTTGTCTTTTTTGGTGCAACGTTAATTGCGGGAATCTTAATTTCATCCAAAGGTTCACATGTGCGGTTGTCCAATTTTGATGACTGTCCATCCTCATTTCGATTCATCTATATGCATTGAAGTATTATTGTAAAATAAACTATGATTATTTTGCTCTGTAACGTGACATTTAAAGATCCCTGACGATTTTTTTGCTTTATTACAGACGATACTTTCGAATCCTTAATTTTAGTCTTGATCTTGTAATAATAAAATTTTTGAATTGTCCATTTACGCAATTAAATAGAAATGGAAAGGGGTTGCCGATTACTTAAAAAATTAAATGGTTGTCGATACTTAAAAAGTTTAATTTTTCTTTTATCTGGGAAACTGAACACCGATTGGTCATACTTATACTTTTAATTTGGCTATATAAGAAAATATCACATTAATATTAAAAATACTACATACCCGAATAGAGGTCGCAGAACTTTCTGTGAAAAGTCGTCTAGAACTCCAAGCATTTATTTGCTGATCGTCACGTTTTGGATTATTTTGAGAACCTGGATTTCCGTATTTTTTTTTTGTATCTGGAAAGTATGAAATTAAATCATTTAGTTATAATTGTCAAAGTATTCTATTCTAAGCCAACATTTTTTTTCGAGTAATCTCACAATTTAAAAATAATTAATTTTTATGATATCTAAAAAAAAGTTTATTAAGACTGAGCCGGAGAATAAAAAATGAAATACGATTGCACTGCTTAACACTTTAAAAAAAACACGTTTAGTAGTAAATAATAAGTACTAATCAAGTAATTATAATTAAATTGATATTTACTAAGTTGTGTAACCAACGAGTAGCTTTCGATTGCAATTTGTCATCACGTGAACAGCACCTTTAACTATTCCTATGAAGCGGATAAGTGGATTTATTTTAGCTCCAAAAGAACAAAAAATATGAGGCTTTCATTTGGTATGAGCGCATTATTTATTGGATGGAATTTATAAGCTTGGAAACTCGAAAAATGTATTTTTATTTATTACCACACGCAATAGCTCTCTCGAGCACACTTTCCCAACCTAGCTGTTTTGTATTGTATTTTTAATTTATTTACATGGATTAAGCTAGTGAATTTGAATGTTGATTTTAAAATCGTAGCTAAAATGATGTCCTAGCTAAGATCAGAAGCAGAGGTAATTGGTTCTCAGTACAAGCAAGTAGTCGAACTAGGTCGGACATCTTTCGTTCCGCCTATTGCATTGAAAGCTTTTTGACACCCGTTTTTTTCTGTAAGTTGACAATCTAATTGAAGAGGTAAAAATTAAAGTGATATTTGATCGAAGCACGAGTAGATCGCTGCAGATTTCTAAGAGCACAACAAATTTAGAATTCTCCAGGAAGGGCAAGTTAAAGAAAAAAGATAACTCAACGTGTCACCAGGTTTACGAATTCTATTAGTGTTCAGCTCAGTTTTATATGAACATGTAGTGAAGACTGAAACATTATCCATATTGAGACTGAAGCGTAAAGATTTAGAAGCCAAAAAGAAAATCAGCATAACGAGGTAAAAGGAAACAAGAAACCTGAAGTCTTACGATGAAACGTTCAATGATGTTTGGCATGATGTTTTTTGCTGGTTTGGCAAATATAAATTTTTGGAAAAATTAAATAGACCTATGGGAATAAAGTTGTCGGCGTCATACGAGCAGTACCCATGACATTTGATTGTAAAGAAGATGCTACACGCATCACTTATGAGAGCCTTTGTAAAATATATGATAAGAAACGTAAGGCTGAATAGCGCATCAACATAAAATTGCTTTCCATTAGTCTATAGTCTATATATGCCCCGGATGAATTACTTCAAGATCAGTCAACAAGGTGACAGAAATCGTAGATCAACGTTCACAGTACAGCATTCTTTTCCCAGTGCTTATAAATTGGTCATTACATTCTGTGGGGAGGGGGGTTGAGGGAAAAGCGGTCTAATCGATTATGAATTGGTAATGAAAAACATTTTTAATTTACTAGCACTAGAAGCCAACTTAACTGACATTTTAATAAATTTGGGATGAGAGAGTATACGTTGAAGTCATTATCAAAATTACGTTACATATTTGAAAAACAATACAAATTTCCTCAGAAGTATGGAAGAAAGTAAAAATGAAGTAAAAATTGGAATTATAGGTGAATCGGGGCTCGACACACCAACAGTACTAACGGATAGAAAAGAATGCGCTGTATGCACACCCTTTGGAAAGCCTTCAGATCTTATTATTGAAGGATCTATTGAAAATGTGAACTGTGCTCTTCTTTCACGCAATGGACGTCTCCATGATATTATGCCATCAAATATTAATTTTAGAGCTAACATCTGGGCGATGCGTAAGTTGGGATGCACCCACATAATAGGTACGCACACCGTTGGTTCGCTGCGTGACAATATTTATGCTGGAGACATTATTGTCCCGCACGATATAATTGATAACACATCAAAACGTGTTCAAACATTTTATGACGGCGGAGTGGGCAGCCCATTTGGCGTGTGCCACCTCCCCATGCATCCGGCATTTTGCGAACGTACAAGGGACCATCTCTTAAGAGCAACCAAAGATCTAAAATTCTCTGCACATCCTAAGGCAACTGTAATCACATTGGAAGGGCCTCGTTATTCTACCTATGCAGAAAATAACGCATATCGCAATTGGGGAGCTGATGTTATAAGCATGACACTATGTCCAGAAGCAGTTTTGGCTAAAGAAGCTGGTATCCTGTACGCATCTTTGAGTTTCGTGACCAATAAAGAGTGTTGGTGTGCTAATCAGCCAATAGCAACAACCACTGAAATAATATATACATTCAAAAAGCAGGTTGGTAAAGTCCAAGCAATTCTAAGCAATGCTATTCAAGAGATTTCAAAGATGGACTGGACAGAAGACATATTAAAAGCTAAGGTTAATTTTACAATAATAATTTGGATCTATTTACTTATTTCAGTTTAAGTTGCAGATTTTGGTGTGCAGTAATTTTTCTAACCGCATCGAATAAACCTGAACTATATTACCTTTGGAATGTCTTCAAATATATATAACAAAACTTGACTTTTCGAACTTCTTAGTTTATTGAACAATATTCAACACCAAAAAATTGTTCTTCTCGCTAAACCCTTACAGAGGGTATTAAAATTTTGTCATAAAGTGTGTCACGCGTTTAAAGATAATTCTTGGACTCTACAAAGTATACATATTCTTAATCAAAAACCATGTCTAGCAAGGGAATGACTATATAGTTTTAGCCCATTCTCCCTGCGTTCTAAGTATATTTTGCAGAATCTTTGCTAACTTGGTGCCGAGCAGAATGAATCGGAATTCTGAATTTGTTGTCTCAAATTCAGATGTAATCAGATTATATCCGGTTTGTGTTTGAAACATATAATGGACACGGATTACAATCATCTGTTTACTTTCTTTGTTGAAAATTTTGTGAAAAACGCCAATTTCCCATACTCACTCAATGCCTTAAAGCTTGTATAATTAATGTAAATAATCTTAAAAATGGCATAACTCTTGTCGGCAGCAGAAGCATCAAATCTTTAGTTTTCTTGTACTTTATGTTGCGTATGTCAAAGTTGTATTTTATAAAAAAGATCTGAAAGGGTATGCCATTTTCGCCTAAGATTATATTATTATTTCTTGTTAAATTTGCTATTTAACATAAAACGTAAAAATTAATGATATTATTAAAGCAAAATTATATTAATAAAGTACAATTTAATGCAATTAATAGTGGCAACGTACTACAGAAATTCCAATAGTCAACAAAAAATTAAATTTATGGAGAAAAAGAACATCTGTGAGGTTAAGAATCCCCTAAACTATGCTACCGCGATCGCTGTTTTCATATTCTTTATCGATATGTATGCCCTTTTTTAATTAAAGTGAGTAAGAAATGGTCTTCTCATTTGTATATTTTAATTAACTTGACATTATTATGCATATGGATGCCTGTGTACCCCGTTTGAATCCTGGGAAGGCCAATAGGCCTCCCTGGTTTTCGCGAGAGTTAGATAGGTTGAAAAATGTGAAGTCAAGGTATTATAAGAAGTTTAAGAGAACTAGTAATCCTTCTGATTACTCTCGCTATTTAGTTGCTAGAGCAAATTTTATTTCTCATAACTCACGTTGTTATCAGAGTTACCTTCTTCGTTGTAGGCTGCAATTTGCCCAAGATCCTAAGCAGTTCTATAACTTTGTGAACATGAAACGCAAATCATCTTCTTTACCTAACTGCGTTTTCTATGAAGATAGGAAAGCAAAAGATGATCAGGATGCAGCTGATCTGTTTGCTGATTATTTTCAATCCACCTATTCCTCTACAAACTTCTCTCAAAATGTTCCTTATCCTTACCCTGTTCAAAGAGCTAATTCCATTTTTGGTCCTGTGATCACTTCTGAGTCACTTCTAGACGACCTACACTCAATCAAGCCTGGGTACTCGCCTGGTCCTGATGGAGTTCCGGGATGTGTACTTAAGTACTGTTCCGAGTCTATTTGCAAACCCTTACTTAAATTATTTACCTTGTCTATTGAAACTTGTTGTTTTCCCACTATTTGGAAGGAATCCTTTATTATTCCTCTCCACAAAAATGGTCCTAAGTCTGACATAAAAAACTATAGGGGTATTTCAAAATTGTCGGCTATACCTAAGGCATTTGAGAAAATATTAACGACTCAACTGCAACACTTATGTAGTTCTATTATTTCACCATTCCAGCACGGTTTTGTGAAATGTAGGTCTACTACCACTAACATTCTTGAATTTACTTCCCTTGTGATCAAAGGATTTCAGAATAAAATGCAAACAGATGTCGTTTACACAGACTTCAGTAAGGCCTTTGACTCAGTTAACCATTCTCTCCTTCTTCGCCAAACTAAATCTTATAGGATTTCCTACTAACCTTCTGACCTGGATTTCGGAGTATCTGAGTAACAGAACTCAAAAAATTTTATTCAAATCTGTTCTCTCTAAACCTATCCTAGTCACCTCTGGTGTACCGCAGGGTAGTCACCTTGGCCCAGTGCTCTTTAACCTATTTATTAATGACCTTCCTTCTGTAGTTTTGCATTCTAATGTATTAATGTATGCCGATGACGTTAAGTTGTGCCTGGCGTATAATGATATGTCCTCTCATTGCCTATTGCAGGCGGACTTATTGTCCGTTTTGTCTTGGTGCAAAATGAATCTGCTCAACTTGAACTGCTCTAAGTGTAAGGTCATGTCATTTTATCGTAGCACTCCCCATGTTGTTAGTTACATTCTCGATGGGGTGCCACTTGATAGACTGAATGAAGTAAAGGACTTAGGTCTACTTCTTGATCACAGGTTAAAGTTTGATAACCATATTAAATTGACTGTCAACAAAGCTTTTCAAATTCTTGGTTTTATTAAGCGTTGGTCAAAGGAATTTGATGACCCTTATACGACCAAGATACTTTTCACTTCCCTGGTACGTCCAATTCTGGAATATGGATCTTGTGTGTGGTCTCCACAATATCATATTCATCAAAGTAGATTGGAATCTGTACAGAAGAGCTTCTTACTTTTTGCTCTTCGTCGCTTTGATTGGGGTTCTCTTCCTCCATACCCCAATAGGCTGCTGCTAATTAACCTTCCCTCCCTAGCCAACCGTCGTGTTATGCTAGGAGTTATGTTTTTAGTTAAATTAATTAAAGGCGACATCGATTCAGCAGCGTTGATGAGCCAGTTAAACTTTTCTGTTCCCTTTAGACCTTCTCGAAATTTCTTTCCACTTTCTCTTAATCGCTGTTATACGAATTACTCCTTGCATGAACCGTTTCGAGTACTCTGTAATGATTATAATAAATTATACCATATAATCAATTCAGAGTCCTCCATTAATATAATTAAAAACTCTATTTTAAATGCCCTATCTCGGGAATAACTTTTTTGCATGCACAGGTGGCGGTCTAACTCCTACTAACTCTTACAAATTATGTTTGGTCTAATTGGGTTTTTCTGGGTTTTCCCCAATTCATGCAACAAATGTTGGACCAAATTTTGCTTTTAAATACCCCCAGAAATCAAATTTTTTTAATAATTTTAATCATGCTTACTTTTATCATTATTTTTTTTAATTTTAATATTATTTTAAACTTATTAAAATTAAGTTTTTTTGTACTATTTGTGTCGACTGAATTAGTTGACAATAAATAAATAAATAAATAAATAAAATATCCTTAATTCACTTATTAGCTTTAAAGTTATAATAAAAAATATTTTGAAATATTTGAATGCCTCATTGACCAAGTATATACTTATAATTTAAGCAAATGTTAATAGATTGAATAATGGTTAGAAAAACATTTCGGTTTCTTTGATTATATTACTTCTTTAAATAATATGTTTCTAAATACAAGATTTAGGATTATAGTAATCTTAGATCAGTACCAATATCGGTATGTGGAATTATGTTAAAACACATTGTTAGGATTCCATTGGTTTGAACTTTCCAACAGGACATCGACCCCAAGCATACCAGTACATGGGCTCTTTGCACCACAGCTCTGTGGCTGTTCTATCCATACAAATCGAAATATAATACTTTAACACATACCTAATTTTAAAAATCCTTAATAAGCTTCAGGGAAAGCTAAGAAGGCTTTATTACTCTTCCACTGCTATTAATTGGGTCGGTTCATTATGAATTTTTAGTTTTTAATTTTATATCTATCCCATATTTCATATAGTTATATTTTATTATATATATATATATATTTTTATATTTTATATATTGATCGCAGTTTGATATGCAATGCTACTCAACAGTCGAGTTGGCCCTGGGCTAAGAATGTTATGGACCAATCGTGTTTAATAGCATGCGATCGAGTATTGTCTTCCAATAATGAAAGTGGCTTCTTAAAATAGGCCTTCGAAAACCCTCTCATTCGATGTATTAAATCTACAAGTGTCTACATAATATAGATTAAAACAAGAAGATGTCATAGTACCTTGATTTATTTTACAAATGACGCTTAGAACATTACATTTGTTATGAAAATAAATAAATAATTTTTTTCCAATTTAATTCCTTATTGATAAAAGCGTAGTTGTGTACATTTTCAATTCAAAAAGTGAGATATTCTAACAGGTTCAAATGAAAAACATTTTAGTATGCATTTTCCAATCCCAATAAAAATACCTATACATTTTCATTATTCAGTGCAGAAAGGTAATTTGTTAATTACTTACCATGATTGTGGGATGTTTTACGTCCTTTGCCCACGTTACTCACTGGTAAACTATTATTTTCTTTTACATTAAACGGTGGAAATTGGAACTGCATTGAGCTTTGAGTACCTGTTATTTTAGAGAAGGATAAAGTAGTGCTAGTTTAGAATTTAGTTCATTTCACGTTACCCGAGTTATCATCGATGGCTGGAGAAGACAGGTTTTCATAGGAGGCCTCATCGACTTGTTGGCTCCATGGTATATTACGCTCCTCAACAGATTTAGCTGATACATTTTTGGATTTGATTTACCGCAAAATGGCGAAATAAACAAACATATAAATCTTGAATAGTATTGATATGTTTGTATATCCAAAAATCAAATTTATTCAAAATACGTATTAAGTATAAAACATACATATGCATATTCTTAAAATTTTTAATGTAGAACTAACGAAATAGTCTGAATGTGTATATTTGTATGTAGGTACACACATATGTATGTTGAAATTATCTTTACTTATTGATTAATTTTGGAGAAATCCGTATTATATTATAAATGTACCTGCAGTTCCTGATTTATTCTGAAAGATATAAACAATTAATTAAGCTAACATCAAAATTAAATTTCACACATTCATATGTGCACAAGTATATACATATGAATGTACATATCTACATATACTAATATGAATGCCTATAGGTATATTAATTTACATGTACATATATACAACAAATGCATAAAACTCCAGGAAATTTTCGGAGCCTTAAAAGTTATAATGAACACACACACAAGTCTATGCACAAAGGTATGCGAAACTATGTATGTATGTATGTATTGATGTACATATACAAAATTGCTATTACCTGATCCACGCCTGACATTTGCTGCCGAATTCAGCTTTCTTTGATAGCTGCAAATATTAGAAATTTGAATTAATACTGTTTTAATGATTTGGAATATGTCTCACCAAAAAAAAATAATAAATAAACACAACGGACTTCAAATTTGCAGTCAAAAACTCTTTAATAATTTATAGTATGTATTTTCCACATACAGAGCTACACTCATTTACACATGGACATGTAAATCGCACACATACACGCACACACACTCGCATACACATGCATTGTATTCAACCGTCAGAAGCCGGTAATTCGTACAGCGCCGTTGCACAATTGCATAAGGGTTGTCATGTTTTACGGAAATAAATGTATTCAGTAAAATACGCATTTATTCGAATAAAAGTCTGACGAATTATACATAATATCGGAATTGTATTTGTTCTATTATCGTGTATTAACTTTAGATAAATGTTTAAAAAAATCAAACATGATGTAATCTATATATAAATACTAATATTAAAGATTGTGCCTTAACGAAATTATGATACTCTTTCAAGATTTTAATAATAGGAATAATAGTGAAAAAGGCGGAAAAAAGCTTCTACGACCCCATTTACGTATTTTTGATCAACATGAACAGCCCAATTCGATCTAGTCATGGTCTTCACACAGACGGAAGATTGGGATCATAATTTGGAATTAGTTTTAAAGAAATACACAACTTTTCTGTTTGTCATTAATATATCGTGAGAATATCAAAATAGTTTAAATAAGTAAGAAACCGCTAATCGAGACTTCGAGATATCCTTAAGCCCCAGCTGTTAAATGTATTCTAGCTTACATGTGAAATTTTCCTTTAAAAGTTTTGCGGTCGTCAAATGTGAAAAATAATATATGAAGTATACATATATATATATATATATATATATATATATATGTCTGCACATAACATATCAAGCTATGTACTAGGCACAAACGTTTTGACATAGAACAAAATTAATATTTTTTAATTTAATTTGGAAAAATTTTTCTTAATTGTGTATGTATTCTTTTTCTCTTTTGCTGTTATAATATGTAAAGATATTAATTTAAGGTTGTAACGCTTATTGCTATCGGAAATGGCAGACAAGAACTTGAATTTCATATTTAGTTTGTAGTTTTTATAGTATCTGATATGCATTTGTTCATTTAGATGGACGGCCGAGCATATGCATATAAAATGAAAAAGCTTTCAACGTTCTGATAATTAAGAAAATGAGGTCAATCTGAGAATAAGTTTTGGACACTAAATTTATCAGATCCTTGAGAAATTTACACATTTTATCAATAGCATGTTAATGCATGCTATCGGAAATCGCAATGTATCGATATTAACGAAAGTGAAAGAGTTACGAATAAACTCTATCTGCGCAAGGTATACGAGGACCTAAAATTCATGTTTTAAGTCACAAAAAAATGCTATCCTTTTTACCTGTTTTCTTTTGGTTCAGAGTATAAAGACTGACAAAATCAGAAACATTTCCTCCTTCCCTGATAGCTCTGTCGATTTTATTTACATATGTAATATTCTGTCATAACTTTATAAGTAACTCAAATATCTAAATCTGACAAGCGCTCGTTAATAAAGCATTATGCTTAAGTTATTGTTAAGTAATAATTTTGAAAATAAGTAAATAGTGTAATAATACTAATTTAGTAAAATATTTAATTAGTTTCGTTAATGCATTTTTCGCCTTTGCACCCTGTTAACATTTTTGTAATATAAGTCAATCTTTTAGTGGTGGACAGAAAATATCGAGGAAAAAATACCGACTATTGAGTGAAACAAAATGATTTTGGAACATTTGCTGGAGATGCGGAATATTGCGGAAGCAATTCTCGATTATTAATTCATATAATTTATGCAGCATTTATGCGTTTCAGAAATTCAATGACGGTTAATGCTGCAAATTGCTTCGTAAATTCTTCCTCTTCTCTTTTCATTGGTGTAATGAAAGTCAAGTTCTAAGTGGTGGACCTAACATATCGAAAGACAGAAATATATTGGGTGCAACAAAATGATTTAGATGGTCGTTTATTGGATATGCGGAATAATGCAGAAAAAATATGTAAAATGCGTAATGCCGCCTTGTGTGAATCCAGCACAGTTGTAACGCACTGAACTTAACGTTTAATTTAAAAGAAAAGGTTACGAAAGGTTTTCCAGATGAATTGTATAATTAAAATTAAAAAAATTCTACTTGTTTGAATTGAGGAGAAAGGTATTTCTAATACAGCAAATTAAAAAAAGAAAATCGCACATGCACCATTGTTGCTTTTTATACCCTAAACTCTTTAAAAATGGGTAAAAAGGTTGTAATGGTTCTTTGCTAATGTATGCAACAAGCAGAAGGAAGTACCTCCCACCCCATAAAGTATATACAGTAAGTCCGTAAAGTGTTGAGACATAAAATTCACATTTCTAACTTAATTTGCTAAAAAAAAAGTATTTTCTTATTGACCTTTATTTATATTCTTATTTTTCTACTATTAAGTAGACTTTTTTAAACTATTTAACAAACAAAAATAAAATGATTCATTTATTTAAACAGTTGTGAAATTATAAAAACCAAAATTATTCATTCTTTGGATTGATGTTATTATGTGGGTGCTTGGGCATCGGAATATAGAAGCTGTATTAGCTGACGAGCTAGCTAGAAAAGGCACTCTGTTACCCCTCCTCTCAGATAAGGAAGGTATATGTATGCCTTTAGCTACCTGTAAGCCCAAAATCAAATTCATGCCAAACCAAACCAAAATATTATTTACCTATTATTTTCTATTAAACTATTATCGATAGTTCTCTATGGGGCGTCTTCAATTATGCCTTCTATGTTTTCGCAGAAGTCCTATAGTTATATATAGTTACAGTTCTTCCGCTTAGTCTTTTTGCTTTTTGCGGAGTGGCAGGTTTCCTCAAAAACAACACTTCTTCTCGCACTTTAATTACAAAGGTCCTGTGAGTATATGGGCAAACCCACTTTCACCATCGCATTCCACTTTTCAGTGTACCGGTCTGTTGAGGCTGGGTTAATCCACAAGCTAACTCTGTTTGTCAGCCCATTGACAGGGATGGTTCCGTAGCGGAAGAATAGCTGATGCCGCGTCGCTTCTGACCAATAGTACACCATCCTCGTTCCTTTTGGATACTAACTTCTAAACGTAGGTCTCGATCTTGTTCTGATTCTTCAACAAAACGAATCAAGAATCGCTAGATCGATCTACATAGTATTCTATATAGAGTGATCCTCCGATTCCCGTTGTTCGGCCTGCAACACTTTTAACCGGTGCGCACAACCTTTTGGAGGTGTCCGCGGTGGCGGAATCTCCACCTTTCTGGGTCTTGCTGTGCATCTCATGTTTAGTGGGCTTCTCCGTATCTAGGATGGTTGACCCAGGCAGTGATCCGCAGTAGCTTTACCAGACTTAAATAGAACAGACGGTAGCCATTTGTCCGAGCTCACCTTTATCTTCTTGGCTAGTTTTCAGCCCAGTGCCTAGTCGTGTGAACTCTCGGCGCAGTTTGAATAACACCTTAGTGCAGCCCGGAGTATGATAGGAGTATATAGTAATTTGCGGACTGGTTGGGTGAGTATGAGGCAAATCTCCAAATTGACATCCCAGAGTTGTATATATTTATATATATATATATATGTTTCTATTAGATATATATATATATATGTTTCTAATAGAAAGCCATTTTTAATAAAAGCAAGTGAATGACGATCGATAGCTGATTTATTAAATAAGTAGAACTAGTGTATAAAAGAATATCAATGCCTAAACGCGCAAAGTTGATGAGAACCCTATTTTTATAAAATTACGTTGATTATATTTACTTTCTTTTATTATAGCACAAAATATTTCATCATGACTTCATTATAAATAATAAAACCTTTTATGAAGTATGTAGTAAAGCAGTAAAAGAAAAAACTCAATTGAAACACATTTTGTTTATAATCATTATGATGAAGATTATCATTGATCTAGAAGGCAGTACGTATGGAATTTTGGTGATCTTACAATTTGGCAGTCTTTGACACAATCCAAAAGATTTCCTCAAATCGTACATTTCTAATTGTTGATGAACAAACACTCCATTACTTACATTACTCGGATAGAGAAACTGAGAAATTGAGAGAATATGTGATGTCAAAAAGAACGTAGTAAACGCAATTTACTGTAAATTACCAATATTTGCAATGCCAATGTTAAAAAGCTACGTTGCATAACATAAACCCTTCCAAATTAATATAACTTCTTAGGGCTCACGAAAGAATTCTACACCACACTAATAAAAGCAGAGCATGTAATAGATACCAAATTGGCGACGAAGTTTGATTAAATTAAAATAAACGCTTAGGGAACAAGTTCCGAAGAAATTGTTGAGGCTGTGTTGACCACCGTTGGACTCAGCCATTGCTGAATAAAGAACCGTGAATCTCAGCATGGACACTCGTCACAACGGTAGCAGTTTTTTTTTGTTCAGTTCTAATAGAGCACTCTAAATAAACGATCGTGTTTTTTTTTTTACAAAAATCCATCTAACGGTAAAAATACTAGTGATTTAAAAGTGCCTCTAAAATTGCCATGGATCGTTAAGTAGCAGCAAAATAACGAACATAATCAATCACGCGACAAGTGTCAAAAAGGGAGTGACCGCCAGGGTAGTGCGAGGAAAAGTGTATGGAAGGAACACAAATCAAGATTCCTCATCGTTCTGGGACAAACAGGAGCATTTATCGCGAATCACTTGGTTGTTAATTAGACTATAAGCATAAGCCTTTAAGAAAATAAAAATAAATCAAATTTAAGCAATAAAAACAAATTGAGACAAAAATATTCTTATCTTTTTTTTATTATTAATTATCTTAAACCTAAATCCGAACAAACTATTTCAATTGCGAATTGGTTTTTGAATAATCCGTAACAAAGTATAAGAATAAAGTTGTGCAATTTTAGCTTCTCGGTCGGAAAAGAAAATTAACAGACAATAATAAAGTAAATGGGTAAATGTGTGATATAATTGTGATGTTATGCGTGGGTGATTAGGAGGAAGATGTATCACATATATGGATCCCAGCCCTGATATAGCATTGCTAAGTTGCTGGGCAGTTTTGCCTCGTTGATCAAACGCTGAACCTGCGTCTTCACATCCGAGTTCTCCAATAATCCCGGCACCCCGCCTTCCAGTTTATGTTTTACCAACAAAAGAGCCCGCTGCGCCAGTATGTTCTTCGATTCTTCATTGGACAGCTGCTGTTGTTGCTCTGTTGAGAGTACGCCCCAAATAAATAGTGGATCGTACAGAAGGACCTCCAGTATGGTGATCAATACGGACTTGTAACGCCTCAAAATATGCATGGTGGCCTCGCAGGACTTAGTAAATACACCATTTGTGCCGCACACACCCATCGGAGCGACCATATCGCGTGTCAAACGAAACGGCACCGTCTCTGGCGTAGTTTGAATCTTGCCCTGCTCAAAAGCAATGCCAAAGTCAATATGCACCACTTCGGCGGTCTGTGCATCAATGAGAATGTTCTGCGTATGGCGATCACCCAATCCAAGCACATAGCCCACCATAGAGGTGGTCGCCACGCTATTGATGTAGGCCAGCCGGCGTTCGAACCACTCTCCCGGTATTGGAAATTTCTCGAGCAGAAAATAATGAAACACTGGCTGCACATTCTCGCAAATCTTCTTGTAGACACTTCGCCGAGCATCGGGTGTCTTTTTTAGCGCTGCGCTTGCCATCTGGCGACATTTATTATTGTTCCAATCTGTGGGTCGATATTTCATATGGGCACCGCCAGTGCCATTACCAGCCAGATAGGTACCGATCGGTATTGTGTTGTTAACCCACTCGATGATGCCGCAGCGCATGGAGAGTGGCGTCACCTTGTAGGTACGCAATTGCAATTTGCGCTCAGCGAATTCCGAATCACTGTTGAACAGCTCGTTGACAATGCCAAACACCTGCTGCATGACGGCATCCTGGCGTAGATCGTCTTTGCCCTTGATCAGTTGAGCACGCACCACGCCGTCCGTACAGAGGCACATTAATTTGATTGGTGCATTCAGACCACCACAGAATTCATATTTACCAGTCCATTTCACAATGCTGGTTATATTGTACTCCTTGTTGGGCTGCACGGCCAGCTCAATTGTGGGACACTGCACACGGTCCAGTTTGAGTTTATTTAGCTCAACTATCATGGCGGGCATCATTTCGTTATTGGGCTTACCATTTGGGCCAATATAGCTATTGGCAAACTTAATTAGCGCTGGAAACATAAGCTCGAATTGTTTGCTGGCCTCGAGCGCAGCTGGATTCGCCTTACAGCTGAGGGCGATAATCTTTTTGGCGATGTCGGCGCGTTGTGTGTTGGCATATTCGCCATCGAGATACGCATAGATCAATGGATATAGCTTGTAGAATGTCTGTTGCGGATGATCCTGGCCGCAGCGTATAAGTAAATCGACAAGAATCTTGTGAAAAGCGGCATTTTTCGAGCTTAGACGCCCGGCCAGTTGGCTGACAACGCAAATGAACTTGTAGCTGGGCACCAATTGTATTGTATCTTTAATGGAGTTCAGCATCTGTTCGTTTGAATCGTTTGTGAACCAGAGCGCAATTATGCGATAAATTTGCGCACTTGAGAATCCATTATCAAGTTGACAATATTCAATATAATGTGTGATCGCTGTGCACAGATGCTCGGTGAGATTGTTTTCGATGCGATTCAGTTCCTGTTCGTCCAGATTGGCGAATCGTTTCAAATTTAGTGCGCCCAATTGACGATCACGGTTCTCACGCTGCCGACTAGACGTCACTGTGCTGGCCAAGCGACGATTCTGCTGGATGATATCGACAAGTGTCTTATATTCCTGCGACTGGCGATAATCGTAAAGCTGTTGATATTCACGATCCGCATATTTTGCAATGGTCGCATGCGCTGCCATACGATTTTCAATCTCGAACTGCTCGAATTTATCCCAAGCGATCAAATTGGAATCCATTTTCATAAGCTGTGCTTTGTGCGCCTTGAAATAATCCAGCAACTGGAGTGAAGCTTTAAATGTCCGCCGCATAGTATTGGCAAAACTATCGGCATTACAGTCCAGCTGAAATTCGCCCTGCATTCGCAGGGCCGTAACACGTTCCACACAAAACTTAAAATCGGTATTCGTATTCACGTGATGTAATATGGCCTTAGCGATCTGATAATTGCATGTCTTTACATTTACATCAGCATCCTCGAGCAGCGCCGATACCTGTGTGGGCATCTTGATGTCCGGCAGAGCTCGCAATGTGGCAATATACTTGGTGGCCAGATTAAGTTTACCCGCGGCCTTGCATTCTCCTATGCATTTGAGCAGATAGGTGTCCACTGGATTTTGAAGATAATGCTGTTTGATGCGTCGATCGGCGCGCGTTCCGGTCATTTTGAATAGCGTTATCTGATGGGCAAGTATTTGTTCCTTGCATCTAAAGTTGCCATAGGTGAGATTGAGTTCCGTTTTCCACTTGGTAAATACGTTCTTTTGCACTGGGCTCAATTGTTGACTAAACTGAATCTGCCAAAAATCTTCGGTCTGCTGTAGCATGCACAACCAGGTCATATACTTGTAGACAGACTGTAAGCACTCGACGCTGATATCCCGCAATATAGCCTGGACACATTGATAGGCATTGTTGATGGCTGTTACAGTGGTCTCGCCCTCCCGTTTGCTGATGCTCTTGAGTGCCAAATAGTGATGCTTTTTGAACTCCAGTTCCACGCTGTTCGCTCGATTTACCTTCTGATGCCCATCAATCGGAGCGCCCCAATCACACAGACGCCACAGTACCTCGTAGTCTACCCGCGCTGTCCCGTTTACGGCGACACGCTGATAAAGATCGGCTAGCGATAGCATTCCATTCGACTTCATAATGTCAATGCACATTTGTCTTGTCGGCTCGTCCAGATTATCCGATTCCAGCAGAATGCCCGACAAGTTATCGTTCAAACTATAATAATCAAAGCGAGAACGCAACGGATCCAGGAAGCCGGGAATGGCATCTAGACAGCCAATCGATGTATATGCTATTTTTGCGTACATTTGAAACCTTTCGTCTGCCAGGATATTTGCATCGGGGGCAGCATTTGCCGAATAGGCCCACAACTCCAGATACATAATGCTAAGGAAATACGCCTGGCAATGATTGCTTGCCTTGACCACATTTCCAAGATTGATGGGAATGCTCCAATTGTTAACAAGACGAATGCATTCGCATATGTAAAGAAATTGCTTGATGACACGCTTGTCCTGGTAGACGCCTTTTGCCTCGCTTGCGGCGCTCTCGAAGAAGTGTTCGAGCATTGAGCAAAGGCTGTCCAAATGTTGCTCCTTATTGCTAAGCAAAAGTTTGATAAACGGTTGAAGACAAGCCTTGGCAAATTTAAAGGACTGGTCCGCAAACGTATCGAATCCTTGCCAGCCGCACTCGCCAAATACCAGACCCATAAATGTGCATAGCCATGGCTCATAGTCCAATTCTTCACTGGATTTGAGTACGGTCAGCCAATCTATTACCGGAATCCTGTCGGATGTATTGAGGAAACCCATCTTATTGGAGCTAGTTTTAAAGATGCGCAAATGTGGATGATTCGCCGCTAATTTGCTGCCATCCTTGCTGTCGACCACATGGCCAGCCACTTGGATAAGCGCTTTCTGTGTGCTAGTATTGAAGTCATACAAATGCTTTTCCAGAGTTTCCATAATTACGCTAAGGAACTGCACAATCGGTTGCTCCGAAGACTGCAACTGCTGAATGTCATCAAATTCGGTTTGAAAATAAAACGAATTCCGTTTCAATTTAAGTGGCCCAATTTCAGCTAGAGATTTGAGGGCGTCAAGGCTACCTTTCCGGCTGGGAGACTCGCGCACCATGTGAATGAGACGATTGATTAGCTCAAACAACAATTGCTGATGGCTTTGCAGTTCGTCCTTGTGCTCGGCAATATATTCACGTAGTCCATGCAAGGGCTCCGTTCGACTGGACTTGAGGAATGTGCGCATATAGTCGACAACGCTGAGCTGATCGAATCGTGGTAGTGTTATCTCGCAAAGATCACGAAGCGATTGCAGATGCGTAGCCTCGCCATCCTCATTTACCAGCAGCGATTGCACATTTAATGTCATCTCGCAAAGATCACGTAGTGTTTGCAGATTCGCTGCCTTGTCAGTCACATCTTCATTGACCTGCAGTTTGAACATATTCAGGAATTTTTTCAAAACATCAGCAGTTAAAACCTTAAGCTCTACCGTCTTGACGTGTTGCATGGAGGCAATCAAAAGTTTGCCAATTTTATCAAAACTGATAGTGTTGATGTTGTGCGACTGAAAACTGCAAATATTGAGCTTCGATTGAATATATACTAGAGCAACTCGATGCAGTTGTTCACACTTACTTTGCATCAGAAAACCGCAAATGAAGTGCCAAATGTCGCTCACAAAGTAAGCGCAATTGACTTGAATTAAATCTGCTTCCGACTTTATATTTGATAATGATCTCTCCTTAGCCGCATCCAGTATTGCATCAGCAATGGTGCAGTATGCGAAAAAATTGTGCAACACTTGATCGGCGAGTATAGCCTGATGGCAAGCGGTCTTCAATATGTCAAGCAGCTCTACTAAGAGGAGCCTATGCTCAAGCATCAATAAGGATATGGACTGAATACGCGTATCTTTTGACCATCGTTTACCTCTCATGAGTTGGTTCAAAGATTTGAAGAGCGAAGATGCGCTAAGATGAAACCACAGTCGTAGTTTATTGTAGGGTGCAGAGTCGCCAAATAACCGAATCCATTCGCCCTCATCGTGCAAGTGTCTGATCGTTTCATAAAGGCTTTTCACATTGAGTGCAATACCCAAGGGATGCATTCCAAATAGCGTTAGATTATGTTTGAGATTCTCCAGATGTTGCCGGAAGTCCGCATTTTGCGTTTCAATGCAATCGCTGCATTCTGACACCATATAGGCCTTCAGTATGGGCTCAGCATCCCTTTCGCTTATAACATTCTTAAAACGATTTATATCCTCCGGTGTGCGATAGATAAATGAATAAGCCATAATGTTTTTACAATTAGCTTTAAGAAATGCCTGCTTTGTGTCATAGCCCAGAAAATAAGGAAATTCAGACAAGTCCCGTCGCTGTGAGATCCATTTTTGTAGCATGGTATCCGTATACGGCGTCATAATTTCGCACAGCGTTAACTTGTGACAATGCACGATGCTTCTTAATGCACTGAAATCGTTTGCGTTGAGTTCGTGGGTCGCGCAATACCACATCAGATCCTGCAAACTACGCTCCTGATGGAATGTACTAAAGGCAAAGAATGCAATTAACGATTGTATGGCCACCGAATGGTTGTTCAGCAACATATCCTTACCGGTGGACGATAGCTCTTTAAAGTCAATGGCACCGTACAGCTGATCGCAAAACATCAAATGTATTTTATGCTTGCTAGTTGTATTCTCATCGCTATTGGAAACACAATAGTTTGAATTTAGGAGTATCGTAAGCGTTTCAGTTGTCGCATAGCGCACCTCCAGTGTTGGCATCGCTAGAAATTTGGCCACCGATTGGCAAATTACTAAAAAGTTCTCCGATTTGCAAATGTTGGGACAATTCTGTGCTATTTGTCCCACGCAGCGTACAATTTTGACTGCCAATTGTGTTGGATATGATTTTTTTAATGCTATCTTCATGAGTGACATCAGCGCTATCATTATAACGTCCAGCAAATGCTCAATGTCATAAAAAAAGTGCGTAAGAGTGGGTATTTGATCAACCACCTGACTCATGGCATCCACATTTGTGTTGTGATGCTGAAATATCTTCTTCAGCTTGCCGGCCAGCCATTCCAGGCACTCCTCCGATAAGCTCTTGCAGCGACACAGCATCCTAATTATCATCATTACATCGTTTAGCGGACTACTCTCCTTGAAGTTCTTAACCACATGAGAAATGGCATCGGTGCTATACGTGCTGTTTGCACACATGCTGCCAAGGATGCAGACGCATTTTGTGGTCAATGCTGTACGATCTGTGCCCTCAGTGTGATCCTTACGTGCGTAACTATGCTTGAGTAGCACGCCTATAAACTCGAGTAGCATTTCCATCGGCTGTTTTTCCAGATACTGCAATAGTATATCATTCGAACTGAATACTTCGAGTATGGCAATCTCTTCATCTAGAATCTCATGAAAATCACTGTCGTCTATGCGATTAATATCCGGCTGAATAGAGGTGTACTGAATCTCGGTGTGGCTGAGAAAGAAGCCAATGCGCTTCATGAGCGGACATTGCATAAAATTCGACACATCAAAGACATTGTAGTGGAGTAAACGTTCCATGGTGCAAACTAGCTTATGCAGACTCTTTAGATCCTTTATCAAGGAACTGGTGCTGGACTCATGGGTGATTGCCGGGTCGAGCATGCGCATAAGCAGCTCATAATTGTGCACAAAGAGGCAGCTCTTCACGCTTGCCGGTGTTTCACCGTGCGACGTAATTGGTCGTCGTAGCCGCAACTGAAAATTATCATCCAGGCAGACCAGCTGCTTATTGTACTTATGCAGCAATAGTTGCAGTTGGGTATATTCTGCGCTCTTTGGGGCTGTTGGCGAGTTGTTGTTGGTGGCCAGTTTCTGCACTTGGTCTTCGTCAAGGAAATTAATGATGCAAACAGCGAATGTGTCCGCCAATAGCTTCTGATCGATGGCAGCAATATTGTTGATTATTTGCGTTGCAATGCTCTTCTCGTGATCGTAGGCCCACCTAATGAGAGGTTCCACAACGGCTGTGGCCTTGTCAATGCCACACTGTTCGGCATGTGTGAATATGTCGCGAATGGTGGCGATGCACTCATTGCGTCTCAGAATCTCATTCGTTATGATGCTTTGGAGCAATGTGGCGCAGAGTTTGGCACTCAGCTTATCATATTTGATCAGCGACTGCAGTATGATCTGTTTCTCGATGATCTCATCGGCAGCCGGACGTGTGTCTGAGATGAGATACGTGGCAACTTGTGCATAAAAGTTGGCAACTATCGTATGCGATTCGGATAGCTTCTGCTCATGCTCCTTAGCCAGCATGCTCGCCAGGCAGAGGCGTACATTGCGCAAATTATATGCATTACCATAGATTTGAAGAACATGCATCGTCGTCTCACGGATCTCCTGATAATAATTATCCGCGCTTATTATCGAGCTACTCAGCTGCATAAGCTCGGCATATATGGCAAACCACACAGCACTGAAGCTAGTTTCCTGCATATTAATCAGATTGATTACTGATTTCATTATGTCAACCCTTTGACGTTTGCATGAATTGGCCTCCGCATCTTTAATTTGATTCGGTTCCACATGCCACAAAACAATGTAAGTGACAAGTGCGGACATTTTAATGAATATCATCGGAAATTTGTCCGTGTTCAATACGGATTGTTTGCTGCGACATATAGTGTGCTTTCTAATTTCCATTTTGGTGATGGTATGCAACTTTTGCATGCTTTGTGGCCAATCATCTCTTATGGGCACTTGGAATGTGCTGAAGTCGTTGCTATTTAATTTCGGATATAGAGCCTGCAGCGATAGGATAACGCACTCGAAGAACAACTTTTTTGATTCATTGCAGAATTTGTCCTCGTTGTAAAAGTCACAGAGTTTCGGTATAATATTCTGCATGTGAATGCACAGCGTATGATGATAGTTAACAGATAACTCGCCAACGAATAAATAATAAAGTCGCACAATATCCTTTATTCGTTCAGCATTTTGGGCGGTTTCAGTGTAGCTGATTAGGGTTGGCAAATATTCCACCAAATCGTCGTGCAATTGAGTACGATCCTGGGCTATTTGAACGGTTTTTGTGATGCACTTCAATATCTTGGAGCGCAGGAACTCATCGTTATCAATATTCAGTTCAAACAAAATAGAGAGAATATTACTATATTCGCTGACTTTCAATTCCAAGGTATAGCTGGACGATAAGTAGATGCCTCTGTCTAGTAAATTAACGAAATTAACTCCAAAGTAACGAACGACAATGGCGCTTTTAGTGCCGTCCACAAAGGCATCGAATATCGTCGACTTGGTGAGGAAATGTTCGCTGCTCGTTCGGCCCATCTCCAAATTGTAATCGATGATACGGTCCATAACATTGCCGTACAAATAACATTTGTCCGCCAGCTGCTTACGGGCCTTATCCGACGTCGCATCTCTTAAGTTATTTGCGTGCTTTAAGGTCGCTTCCTTGACGATCACAAAAACGTTTTGCCAAGAGAGCTCCTCGTTGCGACCCAGCATCGCGTTTAAAGCACTCTTAAAGCTGTTTAGTTTCTGGTCCAGCTGTTCAATTGCCTTATTGCGCGCCGGCGCCTTGTCCGAACGCAGTTCGCAGGCAATGCGCTGTATTTCGTTCAACAGTGGATCCATCGTTTTTCTATTAATTAGAACGAAAATTTGTTTATTTTTTTGCGCTTTTAAGTCACGTTAAGCCTACAGCGGCCACAGTTTTTGAAGGAATACATTTAATGTCGATGCCCTGTTTGTTGTCCAAATCACAGGGGGTAAATCACAGTGTGATTTAGAGTAAGAGATTTTTGATATTAACTTTGTATTTAAGTTCTAATTAAACTATCGAAGAAGGCTAATAGGCGCCCAACCGCATAGAGCCCATGTCATAAGCAAGAATATAAAAAAAATTCAAATCTGTGTAAACTTAAACGAGAATTCTGATAAAAACATAAACAAACAAAAAAAAAAAATTGGGAAGAAATAGTGCACAGAACCAAATTCTTTGATGAAAAGTGAAAAAATGGAAAGGACTGGAGGTGCACTTCAACGAACACGCATCGAGGGAACACTGGAACCATCGATCGCTCGCTTATTTCGCTTATTTTCCATTAAAAAACATGTAAGAGATTTGATCAGTTAATAATGTATTCTTTGATAGGAAGATATAACATAATTATATAAAAAGAAGTCCCCAAAATTCTTAAATTCTCATAACTATTCGGCTTATTGATGAGTTTTAGTTACGATTACGACCACGAAAACAGTGACGACATAAGGCCCTACAAGTTGATAAAGATCGTTATTCCAGTCAGCGCGCGGTTTGCCGTCCACTCCATTCATTGCTCAAATATCATCACTCACAAATGCATATTGCCAATGTTTTTTTTATTTAGCAAAGCGCTTACTTAAAGACGTCATCATAAAAAAAGGAAGGTGGGTAAAAAAAAAGACATTGATGAAGAAGGCATTGGGAAAAATATTTAGTAATTGACTCCCGAAACTTATTCAGAATAACCATTGTCAATAAACACCCAATGTCAATCAAACTGTGAATTGAACTACGCGAGAGTTGCTATCTATTGTTTGGGCCCTGGGCAAACTTCGTCACTACCTTTACGAGGCAAAAATATTAATATCTACACAGATCACCAACCACTCGCGTTTGTTGTTTCTGATGTAAGCCCCAATGCAAAGTTTAAACGCTGGAAGGCGCGCATCGACGACATCAGTGCTAATGTATTCTATCAGCCCGGCAAAGAAAACCTTGTCGCTGATGCGTTGTCAGGACAAAATATTAACTCTCTGGAAAAAAATAGTACCGAATCTGACGCCACTACAATCCATATGTCTGACTTATGTAATAGGGTCTTCGGCTTCTCTGTATTAATACGTATATGCATATTTATTTACATAGATATGATGCATTAAACTCCACGAAAATTTCGGAGAATTATAAGTTATAATGAACACACACGTGTATGCACAAAGGAATGCAAACCTATATATGTGTGTATTGATGTACATGTACAAAATTGCTATTACCTGATCTGCGCGTGACATTTGCTGCCGAATTCAGCTTTTTTTGATAGCTGCAAACATAAGAAATTTGAGTTAAAACTATTATTATGGTTTGGAATGTCTTACCAAAAACAAATAATAAAATAAACAAAACGGTCACAGAAGCCGATGATTTTTACAGCGCCGTTGCAATACTGCATAAGGGTTGTCATGTTGTCGGAAACAAATATATCAATTAAAGTACTCTTATATCCGATTAAGTCGATAGACTGTCAAATTATTAAAACATCGGAATAGTGAATGTATTATTAACGTATATTAACTATAGTGAAATGTTTTAAGACAAACACCTAATCTATTAAAAAATGGTGATACTCCAAAATTTTAATAGTATGGGAAATTTAAAAAAAAATGCAGAATATATATTTTAAAAAAACTGAACATTGAGTGGAACAAAATGATTTTGGAACATTTGTTAGAGATGCGGAATAATGCGGAATTTTCGGCACATGAATGAACGGAAAAGGCAGGAATAATAAATAATATCCGAGCGCATTTATGCGTTTCAGAAATATAATGATGGCCAAAAATTTGTACTATTTATTTATGCCAATTTATGCAAGTTATTGCTGTAAATTTTTTCGATAATTCTTCTCTAAAATATCAAAAGGCAAAAAATGTATTGAGTTCAAAAAAATTGTTTAGAAAAATTTAATAGATATGCAGCAGAATAAAATAATGCAGAATTTTCGGCACATCAAAACTTTTTTAATCAAGTTTAAAGAAATACATATATAGATTTCGAGCAACCGCTTCAAACTTAAGTACAACTATCAAAACTCTTGAAAATCAAATAAATATTAGATCGGTCAGGCCCACTCCCACAGTTCAAAAGTTAGTTAGCTCTCTCTTCCGTTATAAAATAGCTGTATTTATTTGCTGATTTATTTGCATCAGCGTCCGGCTTTTGCAGCTCAATCAGCGCATATGCCTTTGAGATTTTTTTTTTTTAACTTTCTTAAATTGTTTAGATCCTTTACCAAGCCTGTCAAATTTTGATGATCATTGTCATTCAACAAAGTTTCACTTCACTTGATCTGACAAAATTTCACGAATTACACCCCTGATTAAAAATAAGTCATTCTTGTAATTTTTAAGCTTTAGTAACTTATCCCTCTGTTCAATAATTTGTGTGTTTGTGGTAAAACCGAGGATATACTTAAAATTTAAAAATCACGCAAATTTGTTATGTAAAAAAATGTTATGCTAGTGAAGGTCACCTACTTTGCCAAAGTTACACTTAAAAATCAGGTGGAGTTTTGAGCGAAGGGATACTGAAGCATAAACTAGATTCAACTTGCGATTTTTTTAAAACTAAGGGTTTAGAAGAGCGGAAAATAATATACATATATGACGGACGCAAAAAAAATGTAGTGAACTATTGTTATATAGTGAACTATTATCGAACTATTATAGATAGTGCTCTATGGAGCCGAGCGTTTTCAATCATGCCTTCTATGCTTTCGCAGAAGTCCTTATAGTTCTTCCGCTTGGTTTTTTCTTTTTACTTTTTGCCGAGTGGCAGCTTTCTTAAAAAACATTTTTTATGCTGCTATTAAGATTGTTTATACCTTGCTCTAGTTCCAAGGAACATACAGTTATGTTGAGTTCTAGAGGTTGAGATTTGGTAAGCAGTTATTCGTATTTTTTGGAGCTTTAAAAAGGATAATCTTCCGAAGGCGTAGCTTCTGCAACTGGCTGATCAGGGTAGTATCCAACACTTCTTCCCACACTTTAATTACAAATGTGATTACTACTCCAACTCTGTAAGGATCTGTGAGTACACTTTCTCCATCACATCCCTCGTTTCAGTGTACTGGTCATCTTGCGCTGAGTTAATCCTTAAGCTAACTCTGTTTATTCGCCCACAGTCAGGGATGGTTTAGTAGCCGAAGAACAGCTAATGCCGTGTCGGTTCGGGACAGCAGCGCAACACCGTCGTTCCTTCTGGATACTAACTTCCATGAGTAGGTGTCGATATTTTTCTGATTCTTCAACAAAACGAATAAAGAATCGGTGGATCGATCTATATAGTATTCTATATGGAGTAGGCCTCCGATTCCCGTTGTTCGGCTTGCACGGCAACACTTTTAACCGCTGTCCACAACCTTTTGGAGGTGTCCGCGGTGGCGGCGAATTTATAACTTTGTCTGACAATGATAGATGCTGCATATAGCGGTCGGGATTGTCCGACCTACTTTCTTGTCTGGGTTGGCACGTGATTTGCCGATAGTATTCTGGGCCTTGCTGTGCCTCTCCTGTTTAGTGACTAATGTGTGTGGACTTCTCCCTATCTAGGAGGCGGTCCAAAAATTCACTTTTTTATTGCAACGAAAACCTGTTATTATTATTATTAAACTACATGTACTGACGAGTTTCGAAGAAATAAATGATTGACCAGAGAGCCGCAGTAGCTTTACCTGGCTTAATTAGAACAGACGGTCACAATTTGTCTTAGCTCACCTTTATTTTTGGCGCGGTTTGAGGGACCATCCGGAGTAAGATTCGAGTATATAGGACAGGTTGGATGAGTATGGGGCTTTTCTTATGAAGACCCAATTTTCTGTATCGTACTCGCTGTTCGTCCGCGGCTTAGTGAAGAGGAATCACGGTTTCTCGAAGTTGACATCCCCGGCGGTTCGCTATCTGCAACAGGCTACCCTCCTGGTGGCCCAAGCTAAGCCCCCTCCAAGTTACTTAGACCAGGAAGAGTAATAAATACACTAAGCAGAAATCTTAAGAAGGTCTCCTGCTTCAAATAGTTCGTGGTCCAAAGTATGCCGCAAACACAAGTTGTAAAGAAAAACCCCTTTATTGTATTATCTTTTGGTGATGTCCAACGAGAGCGAAAGTTTACTTTAACTTGCAAGCTACAAACAATTTATATATACAACTAGCGTATAAAAGGATATCAATGACTCAACGCTTAAAGTTGATGACAAGGTGTGAGTCAATATACAAACCCTTATGTTTTCGCATGGCAAATATTCTCGCAGTAAGTGGCTTCCAGAGTGCCATTCCTGATCATCAGTTTGGCTTAAGCCATCACCATGGTACACCATAGCAAGTTCATCGAGTAGTACAGCATGTCCTCGAGGACTTGGAGAATAAGCAGTACAGCTCTACCGTCTTCCTGGATATCCAGCAAGCATTTCATCGCGTATGGCATGATGACCGGCTTTTTAAGCTTACGTTCTTACTACCATCGGTGCATTATTTACTGCTAAGGTCTTACCTGCTTGGTCGTTATTTTATGGTTGAAGTTAGGGACGATCGATCACTGTGTTCCTTGCTAACTTCAACACTGCTTGGAGAGCAGCTGCGGTTATACAGAGGTTCTTGGATGGTTTTAGTACTTGGGCCAACCGGTGGAACATTTGCGTCAATGAGAGTAAGTCTCAGCACTGCACGTTTGCGCTCAGGAATGGTAACTGTCCGTCCAACCGTCAGACTCAAAAACACCATACCTCAAGAGAACCATATTCGCTACCTGTGTATGTATCTTGACAGGAAACTCACCTTGCGCAAACACATAAAAATCACGGCAGCAGCATGTGGATCCAAAAGGGGAAACTCAACTGGTTGCTTAAGCCATTCAGCAACTTCAGCTAGAGCAACAAGCTGCTGGTATACAGGAACATCAGCGTGCCCAAATGGACATATGGGATTCCATTTTGGGGCACAGCTGCAAAATGTTGCATCAACCAAATTCAAGTCTTGCAGAATAAGGTGCTAAAAATCATTTATGGTGCTCCACCCTAAATGAGCAATATGACGCTGCACAATAACTTCGGTCTATAGACAGTCATAAAATAAATTAATCTTCATACAAGTCGTTATAATGACCGGTTGCATAACCACGTCAACCCCTGGGTCAAGCAGACGTTATAGCGACTCCACGCCAGCGACCTCTGGACTGTTGAACGTTGAAATTAATGTGCAACAAAGGCAATGTTTAATGTTATGTAATATCGAAATATGTTAAAACCAGCTCTATATTAATGTTATTGATTTTAATTCGCTGTTATTAGCCATACCTCTACAGATGAATATTTCAATAGATAAATAATAAATATAATTGCTACATAAAAAAAATAAAAAAAAAATGTGTTCGATATTTTACTTTGAATTTGCTTTTGCATATTGAGCAACCTCCCATTAACACGATCTACGTGGCGGTAATAAAAGCCTTAGCTCCAAATCAGGTTTTATTAATATTTATTGAACAAGACATCAGTAGCATTAAAAATAATAATTAATAATCTAAAATATTTCATCAAAATTTCATTATAAATAATAAAAACCTCTTATGAACCTCGGAATAAAGCGGTAGAAGACAAAACTTAATCGAAAATCGTTTATTTTTAACCATACGAAGGTGACAGAATGCATTACCCGTCCATACGTATTGTCCGAAGTAACATAAAAATGAACTACGGATCATATGCTTCTATCGCACAGTACAGTGCTTAATTAAGGCAATAATAGCTTGATTGGACTTCACGTACGCGGACTAAACGCCAATAAAACACGACCCAAGGCCTTCTAAGAGATATGGAACTTCCTCTTCTCAGATATTATGACGAACTGCAAAGAAAGCTCGCGCTACTAAGAGGCGAGATGCCCTTCGCGTAATAAATCATTTAATAAACTCATTTTGCGTTATCATTGTGAGGAGCCATATAGCTCCGACAAATAAATATGCATTTATGCTATATGCGCCCTTCACAAACAACTGCACCTCAGGCAAATTATGAAATATACCGATACTCCAATTCCCATCAAGTGCAGCGACCTCAGTGTAAGGCAACCGCTGAGGGCAGCTATCGCAATAGGAGCCCGCTGACCTAATTCCCATTGAGTGCAGCAATCGCAATGTGAGGTGACCGCTGACCCAATTCCCATTGAGTGCAGCGACCAGATCTATAAAAAGGGCGTCGCAGATACGGAGCGATGGGCAGTGCAAGTCGACGAGCAAAGTCAACGCGCCAACCAGCGTGTATCAGAACAGGACGATACACCAACATGGAGCTTCGAAGGGCTACTGATAACGTCCAGATAAGTGTAATTGTTCAAGTATGAACATGAGAGATATTGCGATCGCTGCACTTGCTGGAAGTAGGTCAGCGGTCGCCTCATATTGCGATCGCTGCAGTCGCTGGAAGTAGGTCAGCGGTCGCCTCATATTGCGATCGCTGCACTCGATGGAATTGGAGCAGCGGTCGCCTTACACTGAGGTCGCTGCACTCGATAGAATTAGAACAGCGGTCGCCCTACAAACGGCCGAATAGTGTATTCAGAATTAGAACAGCGGTCGCCCTACAAACGGCCGTATAGTGTATTTAGATTTAAGAATTGGGTATAAATAAAGGTCTGCTCATCAGAGCGGGTAGTTCGAAATTAATCGTCGACTCAACTCGTTTTGATTTCACCCTATACGTGTCTCAAACATTGGTCCTTCGAGCCGGATACAGAGTTCGTTGAATCTTTATAAAAAGTTCTACATTAAAGTGAATTTTGTGGAAAAAGCAGCAAGAGCTGCTAAGAATGGAGCCCTCCACATTAAAAAATGAGATTGGTGGACGGTCCGAAGAAATGATTAAGTCTTCCAAAGAGGAGATAGGTCGAACGGTTCCTTCAGTGAGTCGTGCGGAGGTCCTTCTGGAGGAATTAGATAAATATGAGTGCCAGCTACGAGATGCAATGTGTGCTGCCAAAAGTTGCTTAGAGAATCCGACGATAGACCAGCTTCGGACTAGCAAGAACTGGTTAAGGATTCGTATGAGGCGCGTGCAAAATATCCTATCAGCGATCGATAGGGATTCGATCATGATGCCAGGAAAGAACTTTCGACGGAATTTGAAAGTTTGTTATATCGAATCGATACAGAAATATTGATTCTATCAAAAGCATCGAAACAGGAATATCCCATGAGAAAAGCTTCAAAGGTGGAAATACCACAATTCAACGGTAAAGCTAAGAAGCAGTACAAAGGGTTGCTGCGCGTAAAGTATGACCAGCTGCGACAACAGGAGAAAGATTGGCAGATGTACCTACTCGAAGAATGGCGTTCCATAAAGTTCAGCAACGACGAAATCTACATGGAGCAACCACAAACTATGGAGCAGAAGCTGGATGAAATATCTGGAAAAATAAAGCTTTTGGAGCAGGCCAAGCTGCGTATGGAGATGACACTGAAGCAGCGAGTCGAGGAGCTCATGGAGGCGCGTCGAGAGTCACAGCAGCTCGATGAGGAAATCAAGGAAGTGCGCGGCAATAGCTTCAAAAAGATCAAGGCGCTCGAATGTCAGGTGGAAACGGAGCACGAGGAGCGCACAGTGTTGGTGCGCGAAAAGTTTGAACTGGAATGCAAACTCAGCTCCTTAGAGGATTGTAATCGTATGAATCGCTATGCCGAAGAGGCATTGAACCAAAAGATGCGTCGCGATTTGGGCGAATACAATGCGCTACTGAAGGATGCGCAAACACAGTTGGAACAACTCAAGGCGGATACACCTGACAAGACACTAATCAAACAGTTACGTAATCAGCTAAAGAATGCTGACTCTGCAATCACGCTGGCCATGAAGGCCTGCCAGACCGCAGAGGCAGAGCTTGCCAAGGTGCAGGCCGTGGTCGAAAAGTCGCATAGTGCTTGCAACGATGCCGAGGAGCGCGCAAATGTGGCGCATCGCGATTGCGCCAAATTGCAGGCCCAGATCAAGGAGAACGAAGAGCAGCTGAACAAGTTGATGATGAAGTACAACGTCACCATCGAGCAGATTACCAAGCTGCAGCATGTACTGGACAATGCGGAAAATATTGGTGATCCCTCTTTGGCTGTCATGTCTAAGCGTTTGGAGATGCGCACCAAGGAGCTGGAGCCGAAGAACTGGAGCAAGCTACACGGAAGGTTCAAGTGAGCCGACACAAAGAGTCTTCAGAGAAGATACAAAAAGCAGTGACGCAATCGGAGAAACGCAAAATGCAAACGCAGGATGTTCTCAAGAAATTGCAAGAGAGTGAACAGGAGTCGTTGACGCGACGCAACGACTTGAAAAAGAAAAGAGACTGGCACTTTATTCCTCCCGGGAGCTCCCACATGGGAGGATTATGGAAACCTCGAGCTGAAGCGATGAAATATAGTCTAAAGCGGATCTTTCGAATCAACAGCTGCACCTATGAGGAGTTTTCTACGCTACTGTCGCATATAGGCGGTGTTGAACTCTCGGCCGTTAATCTCAATGAAAGATGAGAACGAGACGGACGATGCACTCACCGCTGGACATTTTCTAGTGGGTAGGCCACTTATAAGCGCACCAAAAAATATAGATATGCATGGGCAGATAGGATCGCTCGACAATTAACACCACCAGGGAGCTTGAGAAACTACAAAAGAAAATGCAATACCTCAACGACCACAAAGTGCATTTAAGCGACTTGCATTTCTTAACTGCAAGTAGACACATGTCACTCATTTTAGTAATAGCTGTTATAATAGGTCTTATAATTTATATAAGGGTAAGATGTTTACAGACTAGAGAATTGCTTAATAATATTAAGCATTTAAGCAATATTAAGCATTTATGAGCGCCTGCGTGAAGTACTTATCCTAGGTTAGAGGTTCTTAACATTCATTTTGTAAATCAGTTCTATTGAAACATAGTTTGTTTGAAATCATCAACTAAAGACACCGAATACTTTTTAATACGTTAATTAATAATTAATCAATTTCATTAATGAAATTTGAATACATTTTCAAGTTACTTGAAAGCGATGAATTTTTTGAAAATAATATTGAACAATAGACTGTTAAGCCTATTATCAAATTAGCAAAAATTATAGTAAGCAAAGCCGGCTTTATTTTTATATACAGTAAATAAACTAATTATACATTATTTTTCAAAAATTCCAAAAACCGATGGTAGGTACATAAGTTAAGAACAATTATCCCTAATCACCAATACACCCAAACTCACTACAAGTACCCTAAACCACTGCAATAAATAACATTCGGATCTTGCGCAGCGTCTGCATTTTACATCAACGACGAACTCAACTGTAACTAGCGATCACAAACAAAGGCGCAGGGAGTTGTGAGGAGCCATATAGCTTTGGCTTATGCTATATGCACCCCTCGCAACAATTGCAACAACCGACATTTGGATCTTGCGCAGCGTCAGCATATTTCGCCAACGACAAAATGAACTGCAACCAGCGATCACAACTGCCTTCGTCAGCATATTCTACAAGAAATCCACCGTGGGACCCAAATGGACAACGGGCACCACCACTTGGCGCCGTCAGCGCATTCTACATCTAATTTCATCGAGGGCAGCAACCTTGAAGCATGTGACCGCTGCTTTATTTCCAGCGAATACAGCTTCGGCAGAAAGCACCGGAAACGCCCAAAGATCACGCCACCAACGCGACCCGACCTATAAAAGAGGGCGTCGCAGATACGGAAGGCAGTCAGTCAGAGGCAGGCAGTCCGTCAGAAGTGAGAAACGAGTGCGAAACTCACTGTCGGGCAAGAGGATGTCTGAGACTCACCGCAGTCAGTGCGAAATCTAGGAGCGAAGTCAGTCAGAGAAGGTCTGATCGCCACCTAGATGGTACATGGAACGCCGGATATCAAAGGGATATCCATATGGCAGTTAAAATTTTACCGTAGTAATAAGTGAAGCCGAATAAAACCATTAGTTAATACATAAGTTAAGAACAATTATGACTAAATCACCAATATACCCAAACTCACCGCAAATACACTAACTCACTGCAACAACAATAACAACAACGTCAGCATATTGCGTCAACGAGGAACTCTGCTGCAACCAGCGCTCGCAACCAAATGCGCACGTTCTGTCGTCAGCATATTCTACAAGAAGTCCGCCGTAGGACCCAAATGGACAACTGACACCATCACTAGCCTCCGTCAGCGCATTCCACTAAAGCGCCAGCCTGAGACCCAAATGGGCAACCCAACACCTCCACCAATAGGACGGCAGCGACATGCAGCAAACCATTGTTTCTTTGTAATAAACCATATTGTATAAATTCAGTTCTAATAAAGCACTAATCTGTAACAGTTGTTTTTTTTTACAAAAAACCCAAAGAACCCTTTTAGTTGGCGCCCGAGCAGGGACCGGTACACGGTTAAGCAAATCGCGAGTTGAAGTGTATTCTAAAAAAAAAAAACAACACACGCCTAGTTATACGCGCGTTAAACAACGACAAAACTAAGGACATCTCGCGAGAAAGGCCTAAGTAGGTCAGTGTCGAAAAAAGTGACTGTGAAACCAGCCAAGTTCATTTCGAAAGCGCCTCTAGTAGCCGCAGAAGCGAACACGACATAAACTACACGTTCAAATTCAAAAGCCTCTCAAGCAGCCGCAGAAGTGAACACGATCGATAAAAACGATCAAAGTGCAGGACAGAACTGTGTACCGGTGCCGTGTAATAATTACCGCCGACAACCCTGTAGTGTCCGTCCGCAGCGTACCACGAACCAAAGTATCCGGAGGAACCCATCCATCTCAAAGCAAAACCGTCGTGGGACAATTTTGAGAAAATATTCAGAAAATAACATAATATTTAGAAAATGAGAAAAATTTGTTGAGAAAATATTTAGAAAATAAGAAAAAATCTTTGAGAAAATATTTTGAAAGAAAAAAAGAATCAAAACAAATTTAAAATTAACGTAAATGAGAAAATTTAAAATTTAAAACAAAACAAATAATTAACAAATATTTTTTTTCTAAAATAAAACATCTAGAGTTAATCATAAAGAGAAAAGTTTGAATAACCAATTAACTTCTATAGAAATATTTTCCCATTGCTCTGCAAAATTGAAACAATTCATTTTAAAAAAATATAAAAGTGGTCCGATTTGTCCGAATCCCTAGCCAACATGAGGTTAGGAACAGCTGGTACCAGCGCCCAGAAAAATACCCAAGTAAGCTCGTCTCTGAGAGATATAGTATCGTTATATAGTATTGTTAATAAAAGAGACGCTTCAAGGAGGTGAAATAATCCGACAAGCAATAGGTAGCGAAGATAACGACCTCCTATATGACATCCCATTTACTAATCCAAGATTAGGGGTGGAACAAGAAAAAGTTCCAGAAATAACACGGCTGATTATAGAGTTTTCAGGAGACCGAACAGCATTCGGCTCGTGGAAAAAAATGTGGACAGAATAATGGCAATTTATAACGGCCAGGAGGAGACTTACAAATACTATATAGCGACTTTAGCAATTCGAAATAAGATAATAGGAGAAGCAGATGCAGTACTTGAATCCTACAATACTCCCATGAACTGGAAGGCCATCTCCAAGTGCCTCACTGAACAGTACGCTGATAGGAGAGACTTAAAAACTCTCGAATATCAAATGTTCTCTTTAACTCAAGGACGTCTGTCTGTGCAAGAGTTTTATCAAATGGTATACCACCAACTCTCTCTAATCCTCAACTAAATAAGTGTGCAAGAAGACGCACCTGAGGTAGTTAGAGCTCTGACGAACAACTATCGAGGCAAAGCTCTGGATACGTTCGTACGAGGTCTAAACAGAGACTTACCAAGACTTGCAATCAAGGAGCCAAGAGATCTTAGTCATGCCTTACACCTGTGCAACCTGGTGCCTTTATACCTAAAATAAAACAACAAATAAAACAACAAATACCACCCTTCCCACCCAGAAGTTATATCCCGGTACGCCAGCTAGGTAAACCACCACAAGCCAATAATGCCGGATGGAGAAATTTCGAGCCTAAACTTTACCATACCCCCCGACCAAATATGCCTTATCAGATGGCAAATCCCAAACAGTCTCCCCAGACTCAACAGTACACATTGCCGCAACAATTTTTTAATAATAATCAAACTTATCAAGCGCCTCCACGCCCATTCTTCCCAAAACCAGAGCCAAAACCCGTACCTATGGAGATAGACAACTCCATCAGAAGTAGGAATACCAATTACATGAACAAACCTCGCTCAAATATTTTCGAAGCACCTGAGGAACAGTTTGAACAATCGAACCCTCATGACGTTTACGACGAAGAACAAGCTTACTTTGGAGCCGGTGGTTTAGAAGAAGCTTACGTTCTACCGAACGTGGGAGGAAGTGAAGTCGGTTACGAATACGAACCTACAATGGTTGACGGCTAAGATATCAATTTTTTAGATTAAATGGTTCCTCTTTGCCCTATTTTCAGTGCATAACGAGGAACGGCACCCCACTAAACTTTCTAATTGACACAGGTTCCAATCAAAACTACATTCAACCAAATTTAGTTATGAGTCCGAAAGAAAATAAAAACATATTAAGAGTGCCCACAAGCGACAAGCCGGCGACGGATATGTCCCAGGAATACCTGAGGGTAGCGAAACAAGTCCGGGAGTGGAATTTTCGCTTCGACAGCACCAATAAGCCGTTAGAATTCTTGGAGCAAGTCGAGTTGTCAGCCGATACATATGGACTCAACTTGAATTTAATTCCCAGGACAATGCCTGAACTGCTGCAGGGTATGGCACTGAAATGGTACGTAGCCAATAACCAACACTGGACGAGATGGGGAACATTTGTCCAGAGTTTCCAAGAGTATTTCTTGCCACGAGATTACTTCGAAAACTATAAACGAGCCATTTAAGGTGTTTATGGTTGAGATGCAGACGCTGATGCGGCACAACTGCACAAAATCGACAGCAATAGCCTCCCAGACCTACGAGCATACGCCGGACGGGCCAATTCAACAACTTGGCAGAGTTGATGTATTTGGCAGCAGAATTTGAAGAACTCGAGGCCGACAGGGAGAAGTTGAGACAGCAGAGCCGCGTGGAACACCCGAGTTACAACACTCCACAACGAATGCAAGTAGAGCCTCAACAGAACCGAATGGAACCACCACGACGCAACATGGAACCACAACGACGATACATGGAACCACCACGACGCCACATGGAACCACAACGACGATACATGGATCAACCACAGGTGCGTAATTACCAACATATAGAACCAGCACCAAGGCAAAACAGACCACGATTCATGACAATGGCAGATAGTGGAGGAGTACACAACCAAGCGGACCAAGAGAGAGACGAGTCCGACACGAGACTCACACCAACCCCGAGAACGAGACGCGACAACATGCAAACGCATATAAATAACCCAGCAATGGCCTGCATATGTTGCGGCCTGGACGGACACTGTGCGAGTGAGTGCACAAATCCCTCGCTGGATTATTGTTGGACATGTGGACGTATCGGAGTTCGTACGTCAGTATGTTGCCCGTCGGGAAACGATCACCGGCGTTCGCCACCAAGGGGCGAGCGGAAGCCAAACAAACCCGCCCCAAGACACTTAGCGGCAGCCTGCAGTGCGAGAGAGCGCAGCTGACAGCGGTCATAGAGATCGACAACTGTCAACACAAGGCTACGATCGATACAGGGGCCACTAGTAGTTTCATTAGCGAGAAACTAGTTCGTGGACTGTTCGACGTAGGCCGACGATGCGCAACCGAACAGCGAGTACGCATGGCAGATGGCCGAAACAGCGGAATACCGACACACAACATCAGACCGGAACAGTCAGACAATCGACGCATATCAGGGGAATAGCCGACTAGTTTCGGATGGGACGTAACTGGCATGGGCACGTACTGAGTGCGCGGCAAAAATACGCATACCAAAAATCAATACAGGCAGGGAAATCAGCAAACAGTCATGAAGTGCCGGCCAGGCGATGCTGCACAAGAATAGCCGCATATAGAACACAAAGGGTCGCAAACTGGATCGCATCATGAGTGACGAGGCAATAACCGATATCCAAAAGATGCAGCCACACAACAAACATGATCCTGGCCAGGGAGAAAGCGACGGCACACGAGTTTGGAAAGTGTATGCGCATTGGAGGATCGGCAATTGAACAGGTCCATGAGTCACGAGCCCCAAGTAAAGACGCGATATTTCATCACGTCCCAGGGAAAGGACTGTTTCAATGGAAAGTGATGCCATTCGGACTCCATTCAGCACCGGCTACGTTCCAGAGAGCCCTCGATCGCGTGATTGGACCCGAAATGATGCCACATGCGTTCGCATATTTGGATGACATCATAGTGATCGGGAAGACACGCGAGGAACACATGGACAACTTGAGGGAAGTATTCCGACGACTTAGAGCAGCAAATCTAAAGATCAACGTGGATAAGTGCGATTTCTTCAAGAAGAAGCTAAAATATCTCGGTCATCAGGTCACGGAAAAAGGTATCCGCACCGACCCAGAGAAAGTAGCTGCATCGCGACTGAAGCCCCGGAAACTCAAGACTACGACAATACTTGGGAGTGGCATCCTGGTATAGCGTTTTACCGATTTCGCCACACGTGCACCCTAAACGCACTCTCAAAAAAGGAACAAAATGAAGGATCGGAGAGTGGCAGGAAGCGTTCGAGGGTTTGGGAGCGATTTGACCCAGAACTCAGAGGAGGGTGACGAGTCAATCTATGCAAGCAGATCTTAAATGGGCGGAGCGAACACTCTGCGACCGAAAAATAATATCTGGGGCATAAGGAAGCGCCTACGGAGGCACCGTCATCGGACATATGGCACTGAAGTGGCTCAACTCATCGAAAGCCCATCAGGCAGGATTGCGAGATGGGCACTGGAGTTACAACAATTTGATTTCGACATCAAATACAGGAAAGGAAACCTGAATATTGTTGCAGATGCCCTATCTCGACAGCCCCTGAAGGACACTTGCCGCAGGGTCACAGTTGTGGAAGACGCGATGGACCAAGCTAACAAAGAATGCCACTGGATCCAAAAGATGCGAACGGCGATAACAAAGAACCCCAGAAAGTTTCCAGATTACATGGAAGAATCTGGAAATTTGTACAGGAACATCCCCCATAGAGCGGGGGCAGAAGATGTGGCAGCCTGGAAATTATGCGTGCCAACCGGCAAGAGGACACAAGTTCTAGGGAGAACCACAACACAGCCGCCGCAGGACATACGGGAAGCAGAAAGACAATAGCCCGAGTAGCAGCGCGCTACTATTGGCCTGGCTTATATAGGGACGTACGGGCATATGTGCAACAATGCGAAACATGTCAACAATATAAGCCAAGTCAATTAGCTGCGGCAGGACACATGCTGAACCAGATACCCGAAGAGCCGTGGAGCACAGTATGTGCGGACTTCGTGGGACCATTACCGAGGTCCACCCATGGAAACACGATGTTGTTAGTCTTCATAGACCGCTTCTCGAAGTGGACCGAAATGGTGCCACTTAGAAGCGCCACAACAGCAGCGCTGCAAAAGGTCTTCAGAGAGAGGATTCTGGCACGATTTGGAGTGCCAAAGGTGTTGATCACGGACAACGGCACACAATTCTCAAGCAAGGCGTTACAACATTTCCTCGAAGATATGGGAATTAAACACCAGTTCACTGCCCCCTACACGCCACAGGAAAATCCCATGGAACGCGCAAATCGGACGGTGAAAACGATGATCGCCCAGTTCACTAAGAACAACCAAAGACGTTGGGATGGGGCGTTACCCGAGCTAACACTGGCAGTCAACACCAGCGTCTCTAGCACAACAGGGTACAGTGCTGCTTTCATCACACAAGGCAGGGAGCCGAGGCTACCAAAGGCTTTGTTCGACGTAGTAGCAATCGGCACAGGCCAAGAAGTCCAAACGCCGACCGAAAACGAAAAAAAAACTGAAAGAAATTTTCGAAATTGTCCGGCGGAGCTTGGAAAAGGCCTCACAGGACCAGGCAAGGCACTATAACCTGCGTCGCAGGCAATGGAGCCCCAAAGTCGGAGATAAGGTGTGGATGAAGTTGCACCACCTATCAAATGCAGCAGAGGGGTTCGCAGCCAAGCTAGCGCCGAGATACGGAGACCCGTACCAAATCGTGGACTTCACATCACCGGTGATCTGGAAGCTAAGGAGCTCGAAAGACAAGCGGATTAGGATGGTGCATGTGTGCGACCTGAAGCCACACAGCAAGGAGAGGGGTGCGTCCCCAGAACTTCAAAAATAAAAAAATAAAAAGTAAGGGTATACAAAAGTCGTATACACCTATATATAAAAATTAAGCATAATAAATGCTCAGAGAGAACAAGCCACTCCAATGCACAACAAATAGTGCAGAATGAGAAGGACCATGACCAACCTCAACGTGCAATAGAAAAAAATATAACGTGCGACGAAGCACACCACTCCAATTGCCATTGCGCAACACGTAGTGCAGAATGAGTAGTACCATGACCTACCTCTACGTCCACTAGGGAAAATGCAGCGGCCGTCAAAAACGTAACAACTCGTCGCCTAGGCGAAAACGGACACCATCAGCACTTGCTCTATGGATAGCGCAAATGCCGGAAGCACCGTGAAACGGTTACCCAACAACAACATTTTCACACGGGTGTCAAGACAAGAACAGGAACGCGAGCGCTCGTAGCAACCCAAATGGATATATAATGAGACCGCCGGGTGTGCCTAACATCAATCCAAAACCAAGACCAAGATGAGCAACAACCCAATCAACAACCTGGCGACCTTCAGTGGACGCGACCGTGCAAGCCCAAATCCTCGTGCGGAGCACAGGGGGACTGGACAGCGAGTAACCCGCAGAAGGTGCGTGGTGCGCGTACGACGCTTAGTGCGCACAGCGCACACACCCAGACGACAACCGCCACAAGCACAACTGCAGGCAAGGGCACCCCTGAAACCGAACCGTCCGATCGCACGGGTGGAGCCAATACACCGCCACCCCTACCCGGAACGGGACGAAGACACATTACATGTCGCGGGACCGCGACAACGGGCATACGCATTCGACGAAGGAGATGACGACAATATCTACGCTCCGGTATCCGACGAGGGAGGCTCGACGAGTAATGACGACCACGACGAATACGACTCGAACGACGAGGTCGAGCCGACAGATGAAGACGGAACGAGTCGCGCACCGGAGCCACCGAGTGAAGACGACGAAGACACGATGCCCTACATGCCCCGGGTACGAGACGACGAGGTCATCATTATATCGTCCGACGAGGAGGAGGACACCACACCCTGGGTGCCCATCGCAAACCCCGATGACGAGATGATAGTCATCTCATCCGACGAGGGAGACGATGAAGACACTAGGGCCTACACGCCCTCGGTACGAGATGACGAGGTCATCCTGATATCGTCCGACGAGGAGGAGGGCCCACAACCCGCAGAACAACAGCAAGCCCAGAAATACCATCAGTTACCAAAGAATACAAACGGGCTTTCCTCGGAGGTGAATGGATACATACGTACACTGTCGTGCACAAGTGGAAGGGGAATACATGACCGGAACCAAACAGCTAAGAATAACTGGACCTCAGATGACAAAAAAAAAATATATGAAAAATTTTAAACAAAAAAACAAACATACAAAAAAAAAACACAAACACTATGTCACAATACTTAATTACTTACCCAAACAAAATTTATAGCTAAGAAGTGGAAGGCTCCCACTTACCGAAGAAAGGGGGGCGTGTGAGGAGCCATATAGCTTTGACATATGCGCCCCTCGCAACAATTGCCACATATGCTACGGGCAGCCTTCCCAACGATTGCAGCAGAAGACATTGGATCTTGCGCAATGTCAGCACATTTCGTCAACGACGAGCAACCAGCGAGCAGCATATTACATAAGGAGACCCCAGTGGGCCACCGGTGCACGCGGCTCGGATTTCCACCGAGAGCACACGTGCCTACTTCAGTGGACGCTACCGGATGGATGGGCAACTGACACCACCACTTGGCCACCGTCAGCGCATTCCACATCGGATAGCATGAGACCCAAGTGGGCCGCGGCCGTGAGACTGGTGGTCGCTGCTCCAATTCCAACCAAGGGCAGCGATCACAGTAGACCGCGGGAGAACGGAACGGCATATCGGGCAGTTGGTGAGGCAACCGCTGCTCGGATTTCAGCGACCTCAGCGGGCAGCAACCTGGAAGCAGGTGACCGCTGCCTTACTCCCAGCGAGTACAACGTCGGCAGAAAAGCGTGGGAAACGCCCAAGGAAGCGAGTGCGGCGTCAGCAGAAAAGCATGGGAAGCGCCCAAAGAAGCGAGTGCGGCGTCAGCAGGAAAGCGTGAGAAACGCCCCAAAAAGACGGGCCACCGACGCGATCCGACCTATAAAAGGGGGCGTCGCAGACCACCAAGGGTCAGTGAGTGAAAAGCCGAACAGCAAGTAAAGTACCAGTGTAGTGGAAATAGTACAGAACCAAAACAGTGAATCGTAACAGGACGATCCACCAGCGAGGAACCAAAACAGTGAATCGTAACAGAACGATCCACCAGCTTAGCTTCCAAGGACAAGTATCAAGATAAGCTAATAATCATATCTAGCATAAGGAAAGGATATAATAAAAATCCTTTAATATACAAAACCACCGTGTCCTCAATTGTCGTAATCGCAACCAATATAAATTTGTTGCTCGAACCCATAGCTCGGCTGAGTTTTAGCCCAGCTAAAACTGAACGAACTAAAAAGGTTCGTTACAATATCTATGCGCCGCTAGATGACTCAGACATCGGCGAAGCCGGCGAGGGAGCCTCGACGAACGATGCGGACTCCGACGCCAACTTCTCGGACGACGAACTCGTCGAGTCGGCGATGCAGGACGACGAAGTCGTCGAGTCAACAATTAAGAATGAAACGAGGAGTACACCGGAACCGCCGAACCAGGACGACGAGGACACGATGCCCTACACGCCCCGGGTCCTCGTCCGACGAGGAGGAGGAGTCCCCACAACCCTCGGAGTCACCGCCGCAGCCAGAGCCACTCACGGTGACTAAGGAATACAAACGTACTTTCATCGCAGGACAATGGGAACACACCTATACCAGGGTGTACCGGAAGGGGAACACACGACCACCCATGCCTACACCAAACCCCAGGCAATAAGACATATATAGTGACATATCCAGATCACGCAGATCTCTCATGTCCACACTCACTGCAACCGCAACAGAACCAGCAGCCACATAAACATAAACAAATCCAACAGAACCAGCAGCCACAAGAATTAAAAGAGCAGATCCCAGAATCAAACGCCGTAAGCATAAACAAATCCACCAGAGCCAGCGCACCAGAATTAAAACGCCGTCTCAGCATAAACACATTGCACTCCGTCAACGCATTTGATAAAAGCAATTTCACTTCGTCAGCACATTTTATAAAAACAAACAAAATCCAATGCAACCAAAGATGCAGCGACAAAGCTACAGCGACGCAGCTACAAAAGAAGCAAATCCGAGCTTTCTTTATAGATCAGACCATAAGCATAAGTTAGAGTAATTTTGTACCCGAAACCAATAAGACGTGTTTGCTAAAATAAAGATTAATATTTTTATTAAAAACCGTGTTGGACTTTTCAATTAGTGTATTCCACTTCTCAGTACATAATTGGCGCAGCTGATACAACTCTCAAATATTATAATTGAAGCGTTTCATTACCTTCAAATATATAATTGGCGCAGCCGGTAGGATAACAGAAAAACTTTGTGAAACGTCGTATACCTTTCAGGATAACGTACTAGTGTTTCGCGAAAAAAAAAACTGTTATCCGCATAAGGACCCCGTGATCCTTTAAAAACTTTTTTCCAAAAGTGAACAAATACGCGAGGCAGACGACGAAGAATTTTTTTTTTGTCGTGAATAAACTTTAAGAAATAAAATAAAAAAAAATATAATAAAAATACAAACAGAACGATGAAAGTGTAATAAACACATTACAAATAAACAAAACAAAAGTGAAAGAATTAACAAGTGAACAAAACAACAAAAGAAAAAAAATAATAATAATAATAACAAAACAAAAATCAAAACAAAATTTGTTCAAATAATTAATAAGTGCAAAAACCAAAAAGGAAATTTTTGCTAGTAACATTCAACAAGTGAACAAAACAACAAAGAAAAAAAAAACAAAACAAAAATACAATTCAAATAATCAACAAGTGCAAAAATCATAAAGAACATTTTTTGCTATTAACATTCACAAAAAAAAAGAACAACAACAAAACGATGCCGGACGCATTAAACCAGGCACTCGGGCAAATCCGCCAAACACCCAGCTTCGGTGGAGACACGGACGAGTTATACAACTTTATCAGAAATATCGATCTAGCCATAGAGCTCTACCCAACCAATGATGCGCGACAAAAACTCATACTGTACAGCGCAATCCAGATGCAGTTGCATGGCGACGCGATGAAGACATCACTCAGACACTTACCAACAGATTGGGCAACACTACGGAGCATCCTCATCTCTACCTACAAAACTCAAACACCTTGTGAGGAACTCCTCAGAAGAGTATACAACACATATTATGGAGGAAGTCTTCGTAAGTTCCTCGAAGAACTCGAGCGCAAATCACATGTAATAACTAATAAATTAGGATTAGAAAATAATCCAGACAATAAGATATTATATAATAAGGCCTTACATAATACAGTTAGGGACGTAATAAATAAAAGACTACCAGACAGATTATATAAGCAATTAGCAAGATACGACATATCCACAACTGACAAACTAAAAGCAGTAGCCCAAGAATTAGGGTTGTACGAGGACCGCATACCTGACAAAATAATACCTATAAATAATACATATCATAATAAAAATTATAATCAGAACCCAAGAAATCAACCAAATTTTTCTCCGAATTATAATCAGAACCCAAGAAATCAACAGAATTTTTACACAAATTATAATCAAAACCCAAGAAATCAGCAAAATTTTCACCCAACTTATAATCAAAACCCAAGAAATCAACAAAATTTTTACCCAAATTCTCATCAGAATTTTTGAAGGCAACAAAATTTTAATCAGTATCCACAAAATGAAGCAATGGTTAATGAACCATTGTATAATGAATTTCAGCACAACTTAAATCAGGGCAGAATACAAAACCCAATGAATTACCCATCAAATAATAATAATAATAGACCACCTAACCAACCCATAAAAAGACAAAGACCCAGTAACAGTGGTCAATCAAAAATGGATTGGGCGTCAAATTTTCATCAAACAGCCTCGGAAAGGAATCTAAAACCCCATTCATAAACATCATTTTGAATAACATACGAATGCGATGCCTAATAGACACAGGGTCATCAGTAAATTTAATGACTAAAAATTTCCTTAACTACGAAACTTTCACAGAAAATATTACTTGTCACACCATATCTGGGGAAGTACAATTAAATACTAGCATATCTTTAGCCCCTAGCAAGCTTTGTCCTACAGATCAGAAGTTTTACATACATAATTTTTCAAAAAATTTTGACATCCTCTTAGGCCGAACGTTCCTTAAGGATTGTAAAAGTGAGATCAACTTCGAGGACGAGTTTGTTAAACTTAATAATTTCCAATTTTTATTTAAGTATAATAATAAAAATAAGAAAGAAGAATATAATAATGAAAATAAGAAAAAAGAATATGTTAATGAAAATAAGAAAAAAGAATATGAAAACAAAAACAAAGAAGAAGAATATGAAAATGAAAATAAACAAGAAGAAGAATATGAAAATGCAAATAAAGAAGAATATGAAAATGAAAATAAACAAGAAGAAGAATATGGAAACGAAAACAAAGAAGAAGAATATAAAAATGCAAATAAAAGAGAATACGAAAAAGAAAATAAAGAAAAAGAATATGAAAACCTTATAAGTATACAAGATATACATACAGCATATGCACTAGAAAATGAACTAGTGGAAAGCAATCAATTTAGATTGGAACATCTAAATACGGAAGAAAAAACCAAGTTAACAAAAGTTTTGTTTGAATTTAGCGATATTCAGTATAAACAAAGTGACAATTTGACTTTCACAAATACTGTAAAACACGCTATCAATACAAAAAATGAGGAGCCTTGCTATAGAAAACCCTATAAATATCCACAAAGCTATGACGAAGAAGTTAACAGGCAAATGAAGGAAATGATGCAACAAGGTATCATACGACCATCCAATTCACCATATTGTTCTCCTATCTGGGTAGTACCAAAGAAAGAAGATGCATCCGGAGAGAAAAAATATAGAATAGTCGTAGACTATCGCACCCTTAATGAAAAAACAATTAGCGATAAGTTTCCCATACCTGTAATGGATGAAATATTGGACCAGTTAGGAAAATGTCAATATTTCACCACAATCGATTTGGCTAAAGGATTTCATCAAATTCAGATGGACGAGCAATCAATCGCGAAAACGGCATTCTCAACAAGAGAGGGACATTTCGAATACACACGAATGCCATTTGGCTTGAAAAACGCCCCAGCAACCTTTCAACGATGTATGAACAATCTTCTGGGAGATTTAATTCACAAAAATTGTCTAGTTTACATGGATGACATAATAGTGTATTCCACTTCATTGGAAGAACACATATTAGCATTAAATAAAATCTTTGGAAAGCTCAGAAAAGCAAATCTAAAACTACAACTAGCAAAGTGTGAATTCATGAAAAAGGAAACTGAATTTCTGGGACACATAATAACAACTGAAGGAATAAAACCTAATCCGATCAAAATAAAAGCCGTTAAGGAATTTCCAATTCCAAAGACTCCCAAAGAAATAAAAAGATTCCTAGGATTATGCGGATTTTACAGGAAGTTCATACCAGATTTCGCCAAAGTTTCGAATCCAATGACCATAAAGCTAAAGAAAGGAGCAAAAGTAAATGAAAAAGACGTAACATACATAGAAGCCTTCGAGAAATTAAAATTACTCATAGTATCCGACCCAATATTAGTATATCCAGATTTCAAGAAAAAATTCTCACTTACTACAGACGCTAGTAATTATTCATTAGGAGCAGTATTATCACAGGATCACAAACCAATATGTTATGCTAGCAGAACTTTGAACGAGCACGAGATAAATTACTCAGCAATAGAAAAAGAATTATTAGCAATAATATGGGCAACAAAAAATTTCAGATCATATTTATTTGGTAGAAACTTTGAAATACTTAGCGATCACAAGCCTCTTATATGGCTAAATAACATAAAGGAACCAAACATGAAGCTACAAAGATGGAAAATAAGTCTAAACGAATTTGATTATGAAATAAAATACATACCAGGCAAAGAAAACTACGTAGCTGATGCCCTTTCACGAATTAAAACCGAAGAAAATAACATAGAGGAAAATTTCATGGGGAATGATCACGATAGCCTAGCAGCGACAATGCATAGCGCAAACGAAGATAATCAACATTGTATTCAAATCACAGAACGACCATTGAATAATAATAATTATCAAATAGAATTTATAAAAGTAAATTCCGATGAAATAAATAAAATTACCTATTTTCACAAAACAAAGATTATAATAAACTACATAGAAATGACCACCAAAAAAGCGGAAGAGATCATAAAAGAATATCTTTGTACTAAAAACAGCGTTATATACTTCCCACATGAAGGTGACTATGCAGTATTCCAAAAAGTTTATTTAGAAATAATTCAAAGACATTGTCCGATAAAAATTATGAGAACCACAAAAAAATTAAAAGATATCCAAACCTATTCAGAATTAAAACAAATCATATTAAACGAACATACAAAACTCTTACATCCAGGAATAGAAAAAACTATAGTAATGTTTAAAGAAAAATATTATTTCCCGGATTACCAAAAATTAATACAAAACATAATTAACGAATGCGAAGTCTGTAATACGTCAAAAGTGGAACACAGAGAGACAAAATTTCGTTATGAAATAACACCTGAAATTTTCAACCCTAGAGAAAAATATGTCATAGACTTTTATATGATCAATAATAAGCAATTTTTATCCTGCATAGACGTATACTCAAAATACGCTACATTAATAGAAATACATGGTAAAGATTGGTTAGAAGCAAAACGAGCATTATTAAAAATATTCAACGAAATGGGAAAACCATTAGAAATAAAAGCAGACAAAGGCTCAGCATTCATGAGCGCAGCATAAAAAATTTGGTTAGATTCAGAAAATGTAAAAATTCAAATCACAACAAGCAAGAACGGAATATCAGATGTAGAACGGTTTCATAAAACAATCAACGAAAAACTAAGAATAATTAATTCGGACAAAAACGAAGAAAATAAATTAACCAAATTCGAAATAATACTTTACACTTATAATCATAAAACAGTACATAGCACTACTGGTAGAACACCAGCAGATATCTTTATTTATGCCGGATCACCAGCATACAATACCCAGTTGAATAAAATTAAAAAGATCAATAAGCTAAACGAGAAAAGAAAAACTTACGAAGTAGATACAAACTATAGAGAAATGCCACTTATTAAATCAAAAACAACAAATCCATTCAGGAAAACAGGCATAATTAAACAGTTGGACAGCAAACATTTCGAAGAAACAAATAGAGGCCGAAAAATCATACATTATAAAACTAAATTTAAAAAGAAAAAGAAAACAAACATAAATAAATATAACAATAATTTCAGGTCAACTACGGAAGATTCATCTACCAGTCAACCCGCTCATAATAATAATACTAATGCTAACAATAACTCAGAGTAACACCCAAAAATAGAAGTAAACCACGTAAAAGCACAAAACGGATACGTTTTATTTACAACAGGCTCATTGAACATACCTTCAGATTTTGAATACGATTGCCTAACGGTAAACCTAACAAAAACCGAAAATACTAAACGAGACTTAATATTCCAGACACATGAATTTCGTTTTCTACCCACAATAGAATATCTAGTAGAAAAACTCCATAGGGAAATGAACGGAATAAGGATAATCAAAAGACAGAAACGAGGACTCCTAAATGTAGTAGGAAAAGGATACAAATACTTATTTGGCACATTAACTGAAGACGACAAAAAAGAACTTACAGAAAAAATTGATGACTTAGAAGCCAATAGCATACAAGTAAACGAACTAAACAAGGTCATAGAAGCAGTCAATCATGGTATAAAAGTAATGGACAGCATGACAGAAACGTCACAACAGAACTCAAAATTAAGTTTATTAATGTTTAATTTACAACAATTCACTGAATACATTGAAGATATTGAATTAGGAATGCAATTATCCAGATTGGGAATTTTTAACCCAAAATTATTAAAACATGATCATTTATTAAATGTCGATTCTGAAAAATTGTTAAATATAAAAACATCAACTTGGATAAAATCCACAACAAATGAAATCATAATAATATCACACATACCAAAAACTCTGTCACAAGAAACTTTGTATTCAATAATACCCTATCCAGACGAGAAAAAAAATATTTTAAAAGAACTAGAGCTAACTATTAATGATAAATATTATTTACACAAAAATAACACTTATTCAGTAACAAATAAGAAACTAATAACAAACGAATGCATAAACGGTATTTTAAAACAAATAAAAGTTGAATGTAAATATACTAAAACAAGAAAAAACTATGAAATAAATTTCATAGAACCAAATGTAATTTTAACTTGGAACTTACCTCATACCACACTTATTCAAAATTGTATACCACAACAAATCGAAATTTTAGGAAATAACATTATTAAAGCAAACAATTGTTCTGTTCAATTAGAAGATATCCAGATATCAAATGTGATATCGGACTTTACACAAACCATTTATATAAGCCGTTAGCATTCATAGAAACTAAAAAACTTATAAGAGTACACACAAAAACTAACAATACCTTGTTAATTATAAGCTTAACATTAGTGAAAGTATTGTCAATAGTAATAATAAGCTACTTTTTATTCAAATTCAAAAATTTACCTAAACAACTAATAATTAAATATAAGAATAGTACAATAGTACCAGCAGCCACATAAACATAAACAAATCCAACAGAACCAGCAGCCACAAGAATTAAAAGAGCAGATCAGTACAAACGTAAACAAATCAAATGGAGCCAGCGCACAAGAGTTAAAACGCCGTCTCAGCATAAACATAAACAAATCCACCAGCAATCCACCATAAAAGCAAGCTCAGCATAAACACATTACACTCCGTCAGCACAATTGATAAAAGCAAACAAAATCCAATCCAACTAAAGATGCAGCGACAAAGCTACAGCGACGCAGCTACAACACCGCAGAAGAGGCAAATCCGAGCCTTCTTAATAATTCAGACCATAAGCATAAGTTAGAGTTATTTTGTACCCGAAACCAAGAAGACGTGATTTTTAAAATAAAGATTTCTATTTTATTAAAAACCTTGTTGGACTTTTCAATTAGTGTATTCACACTTCTCAGTACATAATTGTGGCAACTCTCAAATAATATAATTGGAGCGTTTTATAACCTTCAAATATATAATTATATACATGTATATATATCAATTGCTGCAAAAGTCTTCCAATACCATTTACCATAATTCCACTTTGCACTGCATTGACACCTAACCAAAAGTCATTCAAAAAGTGGCAAGACAAGAGCCAGCTGAGCATATCTCTCCATACATACATACATATATATATATATATATATATATGTATGTTGTGAGGAGCCATATAGCAATGGCAAATAAATATATAGGTTTATATATTTATGTGTGCTATATGCGCCCCTCACAGCAGCAACCTTTCAACGATGTATGAACAATCTTCTGGGAGATTTAATTCACAAAAATTGTCTAGTTTACATGGATGACATAATAGTGTATTCCACTTCATTGGAAGAACACATATTAGCATTACATAAAATCTTTGGAAAGCTCAGAAAAGCAAATCTAAAACTACAACTAGCAAAGTGTGAATTCATGAAAAAGGAAACTGAATTTCTGGGACACATAATAACAACTGAAGGAATAAAACCTAATCCGATCAAAATAAAAGCCGTTAAGGAATTTCCAATTCCAAAGACTCCCAAAGAAATAAAAAGATTCCTAGGATTATGCGGATTTTACAGGAAGTTCATACCAGATTTCGCCAAAGTTTCGAATCCAATGACCATAAAGCTAAAGAAAGGAGCAAAAGTAAATGAAAAAGACGTAACATACATAGAAGCCTTCGAGAAATTAAAATTACTCATAGTATCCGACCCAATATTAGTATATCCAGATTTCAAGAAAAAATTCTCACTTACTACAGACGCTAGTAATTATTCATTAGGAGCAGTATTATCACAGGATCACAAACCAATATGTTATGCTAGCAGAACTTTGAACGAGCACGAGATAAATTACTCAGCAATAGAAAAAGAATTATTAGCAATAATATGGGCAACAAAAAATTTCAGATCATATTTATTTGGTAGAAACTTTGAAATACTTAGCGATCACAAGCCTCTTATATGGCTAAATAACATAAAGGAACCAAACATGAAGCTACAAAGATGGAAAATAAGTCTAAACGAATTTGATTATGAAATAAAATACATACCAGGCAAAGAAAACTACGTAGCTGATGCCCTTTCACGAATTAAAACCGAAGAAAATAACATAGAGGAAAATTTCATGGGGAATGATCACGATAGCCTAGCAGCGACAATGCATAGCGCAAACGAAGATAATCAACATTGTATTCAAATCACAGAACGACCATTGAATAATAATAATTATCAAATAGAATTTATAAAAGTAAATTCCGATGAAATAAATAAAATTACCTATTTTCACAAAACAAAGATCATAATAAACTACATAGAAATGACCACCAATAAAGCGGAAGAGATCATAAAAGAATATCTTTGTACTAAAAACAGCGTTATATACTTCCCACATGAAGGTGACTATGCAGTATTCCAAAAAGTTTATTTAGAAATAATTCAAAGACATTGTCCGATAAAAATTATGAGAACCACAAAAAAATTAAAAGATATCCAAACCTATTCAGAATTAAAACAAATCATATTAAACGAACATACAAAACTCTTACATCCAGGAATAGAAAAAACTATAGTAATGTTTAAAGAAAAATATTATTTCCCGGATTACCAAAAATTAATACAAAACATAATTAACGAATGCGAAGTCTGTAATACGTCAAAAGTGGAACACAGAGAGACAAAATTTCGTTATGAAATAACACCTGAAATTTTCAACCCTAGAGAAAAATATGTCATAGACTTTTATATGATCAATAATAAGCAATTTTTATCCTGCATAGACGTATACTCAAAATACGCTACATTAATAGAAATACATGGTAAAGATTGGTTAGAAGCAAAACGAGCATTATTAAAAATATTCAACGAAATGGGAAAACCATTAGAAATAAAAGCAGACAAAGGCTCAGCATTCATGAGCGCAGCATAAAAAATTTGGTTAGATTCAGAAAATGTAAAAATTCAAATCACAACAAGCAAGAACGGAATATCAGATGTAGAACGGTTTCATAAAACAATCAACGAAAAACTAAGAATAATTAATTCGGACAAAAACGAAGAAAATAAATTAACCAAATTCGAAATAATACTTTACACTTATAATCATAAAACAGTACATAGCACTACTGGTAGAACACCAGCAGATATCTTTATTTATGCCGGATCACCAGCATACAATACCCAGTTGAATAAAATTAAAAAGATCAATAAGCTAAACGAGAAAAGAAAAACTTACGAAGTAGATACAAACTATAGAGAAATGCCACTTATTAAATCAAAAACAACAAATCCATTCAGGAAAACAGGCATAATTAAACAGTTGGACAGCAAACATTTCGAAGAAACAAATAGAGGCCGAAAAATCATACATTATAAAACTAAATTTAAAAAGAAAAAGAAAACAAACATAAATAAATATAACAATAATTTCAGGTCAACTACGGAAGATTCATCTACCAGTCAACCCGCTCATAATAATAATACTAATGCTAACAATAACTCAGAGTAACACCCAAAGAAGTAAACCACGTAAAAGCACAAAACGGATACGTTTTATTTACAACAGGCTCATTGAACATACCTTCAGATTTTGAATACGATTGCCTAACGGTAAACCTAACAAAAACCGAAAATACTGAACGAGACTTAATATTCCAGACACATGAATTTCGTTTTCTACCCACAATAGAATATCTAGTAGAAAAACTCCATAGGGAAATGAACGGAATAAGGATAATCAAAAGACAGAAACGAGGACTCCTAAATGTAGTAGGAAAAGGATACAAATACTTATTTGGCACATTAACTGAAGACGACAAAAAAGAACTTACAGAAAAAATTGATGACTTAGAAGCCAATAGCATACAAGTAAACGAACTAAACAAGGTCATAGAAGCAGTCAATCATGGTATAAAAGTAATGGACAGCATGACAGAAACGTCACAACAGAACTCAAAATTAAGTTTATTAATGTTTAATTTACAACAATTCACTGAATACATTGAAGATATTGAATTAGGAATGCAATTATCCAGATTGGGAATTTTCAACCCAAAATTATTAAAACATGATCATTTATTAAATGTCGATTCTGAAAAATTGTTAAATATAAAAACATCAACTTGGATAAAATCCACAACAAATGAAATCATAATAATATCACACATACCAAAAACTCTGTCACAAGAAACTTTGTATTCAATAATACCCTATCCAGACGAGAAAAAAAATATTTTAAAAGAACTAGAGCTAACTATTAATGATAAATATTATTTACACAAAAATAACACTTATTCAGTAACAAATAAGAAACTAATAACAAACGAATGCATAAACGGTATTTTAAAACAAATAAAAGTTGAATGTAAATATACTAAAACAAGAAAAAACTATGAAATAAATTTCATAGAACCAAATGTAATTTTAACTTGGAACTTACCTCATACCACACTTATTCAAAATTGTATACCACAACAAATCGAAATTTTAGGAAATAACATTATTAAAGCAAACAATTGTTCTGTTCAATTAGAAGATATCCAGATATCAAATGTGATATCGGACTTTACACAAACCATTTATATAAGTAATAATATAACTAAAACAGAGCCGTTAGCATTCATAGAAACTAAAAAACTTATAAGAGTACACACAAAAACTAACAATACCTTGTTAATTATAAGCTTAACATTAGTGAAAGTATTGTCAATAGTAATAATAAGCTACTTTTTATTCAAATTCAAAAATTTACCTAAACAACTAATAATTAAATATAAGAATAGTACAATAGTACCAGCAGCCACATAAACATAAACAAATCCAACAGAACCAGCAGCCACAAGAATTAAAAGAGCAGATCAGTACAAACGTAAACAAATCAAATGGAGCCAGCGCACAAGAGTTAAAACGCCGTCTCAGCATAAACATAAACAAATCCACCAGAGCCAGCGCACAAGAATTAAAAGCAAGCTCAGCATAAACACATTACACTCCGTCAGCACAATTGATAAAAGCAAACAAAATCCAATCCAACTAAAGATGCAGCGACAAAGCTACAGCGACGCAGCTACAACACCGCAGAAGAGGCAAATCCGAGCCTTCTTAATAATTCAGACCATAAGCATAAGTTAGAGTTATTTTGTACCCGAAACCAAGAAGACGTGTTTTTTAAAATAAAGAATTATATTTTTAATAAACCGTTGTCGGACTTTCAATTGTTAGGATTTTCAATCCTCAGTACAATAATCGACGCAGCTAATAGGATTCCCGAAAACATAATTGGCGCAGTCGGTTTAACCCTCAAAAACATAATTGGCGCAGCCGGTAGGATTCCCGAAAACATAATTGGCGCTGTCGGTTTAACCCTCAAAAACATATATACTTCGAACGGCAGATGGAAAAAAAAGATCTATATATAATAAAATTTAAAATAATATAATAATAAGGGTTATCGCTGGGTAGTGGAAGTCTTCCACTTACCAAAGAAAGGACGGAGTGTGAGGAGCTATATAGCTTTGACATATGCTATATTTCCTCAACGACGAAAACAACTGCACCTCAGGCAAATTTCGAAGATTATTATGCGGAAGCCGTTTGCAGAACGACGAAGTCCCAATCAAGTGCAGCGACCTCAGAGTGAGGCAACCGCTGAACCAATGCCACCGAATGCAACAATAGCAATATAATGCAACCGCTGAGGACAGCGATTGCAATAGGAGCCGCTGACGAATTCCAATGGAGTGCAGCGAACCCAGCAGTGAAGTAACCGCTGAGGACAGCGATAGGAAACCGCCGGCCTAATTCCCATCAAATAGAACAAAATCAGCAGTGAAGTAACCGCTGAGGGCAGCGATCGCAATATGAGGCGATCGCTGACCTAATGATGCAGCGACCGGACCTATAAAAGAGGGCGTCGCAGATACGGAAGTCAAGCAGTGCAAGTCGACGAGCAGAGGCAGCGCATTGACCAGTGGATCGTAACAAGACGATCCACCAGCACGGAGCTTCGAGGGACCAAGGGCAGGACGCAGCTAAGTTATAATTAAGTTACGAGCTTACACCATTGTAATAACCTAAGGTAAATAAAACCATTAGTTAAATATATAAGTTAAGAACAATTACTACTAAATAGCCAATATACCCAAAACCATCGCAAATACACTAATTTACTGCAACAACAATAATACATTTCGTCAACGACGAACTCAGCTGCAACCTGCGATCACAAACAAATGCGCACGTGCTGTCGTCAGCATATTCTACAAGAAGTCCACCGTGGGACCCAAATGGACAATAGACACCACCGTCAGCGCATTCCACTGGAGGGCCAGCGTGAGACCCAAATGCGCCACCCGACACCTCCACCAATGGGACGGCGGCGACAAAGCTACAGCGACGCAGCTACAACGCTACGACGCTAGCAGAATGCAGAATATCATTGCTTCTTTGTAAAAATCCATATTGTAAAAATTCAGTTAATTCAGTTCTAATAAAGCACTAATCCCGAACGGTTCAGTTCGTTTTTTTTATAATCAACCGAGAGAACTCGATTAATTGGCGCCCGAGCAGGGACCCGGTACACAGTTAAGAAAATCGCGAGTTGAAGTGTATTTTAAAAACAATCACACGCCTAGTTATACGCGCGTTACATAACGGCTAACTAAGGACATCTCGCGAGAAAAGCCTAAATAGGTCAGTGTCGTAAAAAGTGACTGTGAAGTGATCAGCCACGTTCAATTCAAAAGCGCCTCAAGTAGCCGCAGAAGCGAACACGACTAGTGACAAGTTCAATTCGAAAGCGCCTCAAGAAGCCGCAGAAGCGAACATAAATTGCACGTTCAATTCAAAAGCGCCTCAAGCAGCCGCAGAATTGAACACGATCGATAAAAACGATCAAAGTGCAAAGTGCAAGACTGTGTACCGGTGCCGAGAAACAATTACCGCCGACAACCCTGTAGTGTCCGTCCGCAGGGTACCGCGAGATAAAGTATCCAGAGGAACCCGAGTCACCCATTTCAACGAAAATCGTCGTGGGACAAAAAGGATAAATTCCAAAGGATCGTCGCGGGAGATTCGCCGGGATGATATTTATATTGTAAGCATAGAAAATAAGAAAAAACTTTTTTGGAAAAAAAATAATTAGAAAACAATACTATTTGTATAATAAGTTTGAAAAGAAAAAACCTTTGTAAAGGAAAAAAGAACAATCGAAACTAAGTTAAAAATAACGTAAAGAAAAAAAAAGAAAAAAATCTAAAATTAAAAACAAGTTAAAAATTTAACGTAAAAGGAAAAACTAAAACAAAACAAATAATTAACGTAAGAAAAATTTTTTTTTCTTTTTGAATAAACAATTAACTTAGAAATATTTTCCCATTGCTCTTCTGCATCGAAACAGTTCAATTTAAAATTTAAAAGTGGTCCGAATTAAAAATATGCAGTCTAATGATTTGTCCGAATCCCTAGCCAACCTGAGGCTAGGAACAGCTGGTACCAGCACCCAACAAAATACCCAATTAAGCTCATCTCTGAGAGCTACAATAGTATCGTTAATAAAAGAGACGCTTCAAGGGGGTCAAATAATCCGACAAGCAATAGGTAGCGAAGATAATGACCTCCTACACGACATTCCATTCACTAATCCAAGATCAGGGGAGGAACAAGAAAAAGTTCCAGAAATAACACGTCTGATTAGAGAGTTTTCAGGAGACCGAACAGAATTCGGCTCGTGGAAAAAAAATGTGGACAGAATAATGGCAATATATAATGGCCAAGAGGAGACTTACAAATATTATCTGACGACTTTGGCAGTTCGAAATAAAATAATAGGAGAAGCAGATGCAGTACTCGAATCCTACAACACTCCCATGAACTGGAAGGCTATCTCCAAGTGCCTTACTGAACATTACGCTGATAGGAGAGACTTAAAAACTCTCGAATATCAAATGTTCTCTTTAACTCAAGGACGTCTGTCCGTGCAAGAATTTTACCAAATGGTATACCACCAACTCTCTCTGATCCTCAACCAAATAAGTGTGCAAGAAGACGCACCTGAGGTAGTTAGAGCTCTGACGAACAACTATCGAGGCAAAGCTCTGGACACGTTCGTACGAGGTCTAAACGGAGACTTACCAAGACTCTTGGCAATTAAGGAGCCAAGAGATCTCAGCCATGCCTTACACCTGTGCAATCTGGTGGAAAACCAAGAGCACAGAAATGCCTTTATACCGAAAATAAAACAACAAATCCCACCCTTACCACCCAGAAGCTATATCCCAGTACGACAACTAAGTAAGCCACCACAAGCCAATAATGCCGGACAATGGAGAAATTTCGAGCCTAAACTTTACCATACCCCCCGACCAAATATGTCTTATCAGATGGCAAATCCCAAACAGTCTCCCCAGACTCAACAATACACATTGCCGCAAAAATTTTTTAATACTAATCAAACTTACCAAGCGCCTCCACGCCCATTCTTCCCAAAACCAGAGCCAAAACCTGTACCTATGGAGATAGACAACTCCATCAGAAGTAGGAATATCAATTACATGAACAAACCTCGTTCAAATAGTTTCGCGGGCAAACACCCCCTCAACGCACCCAGCGGACAGCCACCAAAATTTCAACGACAATTTCATATTGCAACCGAAGCACCTGAGGAACAGTTTGAACAATCAAACCCTCATGACTTTTACGATGAAGAACAAGCTTACTTTGAAGCCGCTGGCTTAGAAGAAGCTTACGTTCTACCAGACGTAAGAGGAAGTGAAGTCGGTTACGAATACCAACCTACAATGGTTGACGCCTCAGATATCCATTTTTTAGATTAAATGGTTCCTCTTTGCCCTATTTTCAGTGCATAACGAGGAACGGCACCCCACTAAACTTTTTAATTGACACAGGTTCCAATCAAAACTACATTCAACCAAACTTAATTATGAGTCCGAAAGAAAATAAAAACATATTCAACGCAACTTCTGTCGGTGGACAAACCAAGATATCCCAGCACACATTTCTCAGCTTGTTCAGTCAAAATACACCAATCAAGTTTTTCCTACTTCCAACTTTAAAAACCTTCCACGGTATCTTAGGCAATGATACTTTGAAACAGCTGAACGCTGTTATTGACGTAAAGAACGACACCTTAATAATTAATGGAAATTACAGAATTAAAATAAGACAGTTAGAAACGCAAGCAGTGAATAATATAAAAGCACGAACAGAGCACTTGACGAATGAACAAAAAGGTTTCATAGATCACGTCACGAAGACTCATTCAACTTTGTTCGCAGAACCTGACGAAAAACTGACCTACACCACCAGAGTGTTAGGAGAAATAAGAACGACGTCAGATTCTCCCGTTTACAGCAAACATTACCAATACCCTACTTCTCTAAGAGGAGAAGTCGAAAAGCAAATAGATCAGTTGTTGCGAGACGGCATAATAAGACCTTCACGGTCACCATACAATGCCCCAGTGTGGGTAGTACCAAAAAAGAGCGACGCATCAGGCGAAAAAAAGTTTCGAATAGTCATCGACTATAGGAAACTTAACTCTGTAACAATTTCGGATCGATACCCGATCCCCGAGATTGGAGAAATCATCGCACAATTGGGCGAGAATAAATATTTTTCCGTATTAGATCTCAAAAGTGGATTTCATCAAATTCCACTTATTAAAAAAGACATTGAAAAAACTGCATTCGCAGTAAATGGCGGAAAATATGAATTCACCAGACTTCCGTTTGGACTAAAGAATTCGCCATCGATATTCCAACGAGCATTAGACGATATCCTAAGGGATCACGTTGGAAAAATCTGCTATGTTTATATCGATGATATCATCGTTTTCAGCAAATCTGAAGACGAACACGCTAAACATCTAAATATGGTCTTCACGACCTTAGATAAAGCGAACATGAAAATTCAAATCGACAAATGCGAGTTTTTCAAGACCGAAGTCGATTTCCTAGGTTTCACTATTTCAGCAGATGGTATTAAAACCAATGACGAAAAAGTGAGAGCAATAAAAAACTTTCCAACACCCAAAAGCCTCAAAGACTTACGTTCTTTCTTGGGTTTGTCAAGTTATTACAGAAGATTCATCCGCGATTACGCTAAATTAGCAAAACCTCTCACAACTCTTTTAAGAGGAGAAAATGGCAGACTCTCAAAGAATCTTTCCCATAAAGCCGAAGTGACACTCGACAATAATGCAATTAAAGCATTCTGTAAAATCAAGAGCACGCTCAGCTCGAACGATGTGGTACTAGCCTACCCCAATTTTGGAAAAGAATTTCACTTAACAACCGATGCATCAAATTTCGCCATCGGAGCAGTTCTGGAACAAGAGGGTAGACCCATTACTTTCATATCGCGTACACTCTCGAAAACAGAAGAAAATTACGCAACCAACGAAAAAGAAATGTTAGCCATTGTCTGGGCTCTTCAGAACCTGCGTATGTACCTCTACGGTACCTCAAAAGTAATCATTTTTACAGACCATCAACCCCTAACTTTCGCACTAAGCAACAAAAACCATAACGGAAAACTCAAAAGATGGAAAAGTTACCTCGAAGAATATAACCATGAATTAAGATATAAACCAGGAACATCGAACGTCGTTGCAGACGCTCTATCCAGAAATCCCCCAAAAACCGAGATAAATACCACATCCACATCAACATCCACAGTACAGAGTGATGATAGTTCGTCACACAACCTTATACCGGTGATGGAAGTCCCCATTAACGTCTTTAAAAACCAAATTTTTTTGCTGACATCAGAAACAGAGACATACGAATTCAAATTACCTTTTCCTACTTACCACAGACACATAATTACAAAACCACATTACTCGGAAGATGACCTAGCAAACATCCTAAAAAAACGGCTAGACCCAAAAATTGTCAATGGTTTATTCACTACAGAAAATATTATGGCAAAAATTCAAAACATTTACCCCTCCCATTTCGGGAATTACAAAACCAGGTACACTCAAAAACAAGTTCAAGATATCACTAACGAAAGCGAACAAACAGAAATTATAACAAAAGAACACACCAGAGCTCATAGGAATGCAATAGAGAATAAAATGCAAATACTTAACAACTTTTTCTTCCCTAACCTAACGAAAAAAATCGAAAGAATAACAAAATCTTGCGAAACTTGCAAAGAAAGCAAATATGATAGGCACCCACAAAAAGGAGAATTACAACCAACCCCTATTCCATCCTATCCAGGCCAAATTATCCATATCGATTTATATACTACAGAGAGAAATATTGTTCTAACTGCAGTAGATAAATTCTCCAAGTACGCACAAATTAAAATTTTAAATTCAAAAGCAACTGAGGATATAAAACACCCACTACGTGAAATTATGATAGCTTTCGGTATGCCAAAATTAGTTGTTATGGACAACGAAAGAGCTTTGAACTCCGCATCTATCAAATTCTTATTGGAAAACCAATTAAAGGCAAAAGTCTACACGACACCGCCATACAATTCAATCAGTAACGGACAAGTCGAAAGATTCCATTCGACACTAACCGAAATAATGAGATGCGTTAAGAAGGACGAGAGAATATCGAACTTCGAAGATTTAATATTCAAATCTGTTCAGCTATACAACCAATCCATACATTCCACCGTGAATGAAAAACCAATAGACATATTTTTCGGAACTCGAGACACCAGTAAACCCCAAGAACTTGAGGAAAATAGAAACAAAGTCAGAGATAAGGTAAAACGTAAACAAGCAAAAGACTTAGAATATCATAATAACAAGAAGACAAAAATAAAACAATACGAAAAAGGAGACATAGTTTACTGCAAAATTGATAAAAGACTAGGTTCAAAACTAACTCCGAAATATAAAAAAGAAATCGTAGAAGAAAATAGAAATAGCACAATAAAAACACAAGGCGGCAGGATAATTCACAAAAATAATTTAAAAACTTGACATTTTCCAGATTTTTCTTACCAACTTGTTTTGGTCTAGCGACCATACTCGCACTCAAAAATAATACCAATAAAAACAGGAATCGCAGCAATAGAAAATGGCACTTATAAAATAATTCATGTATTCAATATCGAAGAATACGAAATAGCGTTCGGTAACCTATCGAACTTACTAAACGACGTTAAAAGTACACACCCATTTTTCCCCTTACTCGAATTTGAACTCGCAAAAATAAAATCCGACCTGAGAGGATTGAATCCAGCTCAAAGAAAAGCCAGAGCAATAAACGCTTTGGGGACAGCTTGGAAATGGTTGGCCGGCTCGCCGGACCGCGAAGATTATGAGACTCTAGTTTCAAAAACAGACGAGCAAGTGGAAAATAGCAATAGACAGATTGTAATAAATAAAATACTAAGCAATAGAATGAACGAACTAACTTTAAAAACAAATAAGATATTAAAAGAGACTAGTAACAACATAAATAACCAAGATGAAATTGCCACATTATTAAAATTTAAGATACAAATGTTTAAAGAAGAACTATTAGAATTCGCAAAAATTAAAATTGCCACAAATGGCAAAAAAATATTGTACATTATTAATATTCCATTGCCATCAAAAGAAATGCGCACAAACCTGTTACTAGTACCCAATAAAAAAAGGCAATCAAATAAATAAATTAAGATTTAAAAATATAATAAAATGTAAACAACCAAATTTTAAAATTGAAGAAAACTGCGAAACACACAATGATAAAAGTATCTGTTCAAAAAAATAAGTTAATAAATCTAAGCGCCGATACCTGCATAACTCACGTCCTCAGAAGCAAAGTAGCCGATTGTCAAACGATAAACAGACAGGAAGACAATTCCCCGAGTCAGAGTCAAACGACGCATACAAGATTCTTCATCGCGTCCGAGGACGTCCGCGTTTAAAGGGGGAGGAGTTAAGAACAATTACTACCAAATAGCCAATATACCCAAAACCATCGCAAATACACTAATTTACTGCAACAACAATAATACATTTCGTCAACGACGAACTCAGCTGCAACCTGCGATCACAAACAAATGCGCACGTGCTGTCGTCAGCATATTCTACAAGAAGTCCACCGTGGGACCCAAATGGACAATAGACACCACCGTCAGCGCATTCCACTGGAGGGCCAGCGTGAGACCCAAATGCGCCACCCGACACCTCCACCAATGGGACGGCGGCGACAAAGCTACAGCGACGCAGCTACAACGCTACGACGCTAGCAGAATGCAGAATATCATTGCTTCTTTGTAAAAATCCATATTGTAAAAATTCAGTTAATTCAGTTCTAATAAAGCACTAATCCCGAACGGTTCAGTTCGTTTTTTTTATAATCAACCGAGAGAACTCGATTAATTTATATATGTGTTATTAATTGTCGTAGCGTAATCAAATATAAATTTGTTGCTCGAACCCATAGCTCGGCTGAGTTTTAGCCTAGCTAAAACTAAACGAACTAAAAAAGTTCGTTACAATACAAATCAAACATAAATTAAGAAAACGAAACAAAATTATTAATTATTAATAATAAAATATTAAAATAAAGCAAAACCAACTAAATCTTTTGCAAAACAAAGAATTAACATCAAAGAAAAAATTTAAAGAAAAAAAAGAGAAGAACTTTTATATTTAACTATCAAAAGAAAAATTGTTTAATAATCAATTAATTTTTATCAAAATAATTTTCCAATTGCTTCTCAGTACTGAAACATTTAAGTGTGAAAGTGGTCCGAATCCAAAAATTGCAAGCAAACGAATTGTCCGAATCCCTAGACAATATGAGGCTAGGAACAGCTAGTACCACTTCTCAACAAAAAAATCCAAATAAGTAACACAGTTTGTACAAGCCCATCTCTGAAAGAAACAATAGTGTCATTAATAAAATAAACCCTTCAAGGAGGCGAGATAATCCGACAAGCAATAGATACTGAAGGCAACGACCTTCCAAACGATATCCCATTTACTCGTCCAAGATCAGGGGTGGAACAAGAAGAGGTTCCCGAATTAGAGATTTTTCAGGAGACCGAAGAGAATTGGGTTCTTGGAAAAAAAATGATGAAAGAATTGTGAAGAGCCATATAGCTTTGGCAAATAAATGTACATAAATATACATTTATGCTATATGCGCAGCAACTGCAACAAAACGACATCCGGATCTTGCGCAATGTCAACACGAACTCATCTGCAACCAGTGAGCAGAACCAAAAGCACACGAACCTTCGTCCGCATATTGTACAAGAAGCCGTGGGAAATTTAACTGCACATCGGACAGTTAGTGAGGTGACCGCTGCTGAATTTCCATCGAGTGCAGCGATCGCAGGAAGGCGGTGGAAAATTCCCAAAGATCACGCCACCAAGGCGACCAGATATATAAAACGGGCGTCGCAGCACACGGCAGGGAGTGCGAAAACTAAGAACGGAGTGTGCCAAACCCAAGAGCGGTCAGTGCAAAATCAACACGGAAAAAGTCAGAGATCTACAAGTGGACCAAACCCAAGAGCGGTCAGTGCAAAATCAACAAGGGAAAAGTGCGAGATCTACAAGTTTCATTAAGATATAAGCAAATATATATATATATTTGTACCTAGCCATAAGTGAAGGACCAATAAAGCTTATATAATACATTTAAAAGTGTCATTAATTATCGCAAACGCAACTAACATAACACCCACAGCTCAACTGAGTTTTGGCCTAGCTAAAACTAACCGAACTGAAAAGGTTCGTTACAGTATTCTACAAGAAGATCATCGTGGGACCCAAATAGACAACTGACACCAAAACTAGCCTCCGTCAGCGCATTCCACTAGAGGACTAGCGTGGGCCACTTGACACCTCCACCAATGGGACAGCAGCGACAAAGCTACAGCAACACAGCTACAACGCCAAGACGCCAGCAGAATGCAGCAAACCAATGTATCAGTTTAATAAGTCATATTGTACAAAATCCGTCCTAATAAAGCACTAAATCGAAACAGTTCTGTTTTTTTACTAAAAAGTGAAAGAAACCGTTTAATTGGCTCCCGAGCAGGGACCGGTACGCAGTACAGGCAAATCGCGAGTTATAAAAATGAACTAAAAAACCACGCCTCGTTATACGCGCTTTAAGTAGCGGTAAAAAACTGACTAAAAATAAAGTACCTGTGAACCAGCTACGTTCAAATCAAAAGCGCCTCAAGTAGCCGTAGATAAGAACACGATCAATAAAAATGTCGAAGTGCAAAACAAAACTGTGTACCGGTGCCATAAAAAATACCACCGACAACACTGTGGTGTCCGTCCGCCAGGTACCGCGAGTTAAAGGAAATTAAAATCAAAGCCATCGTGGGACAAAAGTGTAGAAAAAAAGAAATAAAAAAATTGAGAAACAAAATATAGAAAATAAGAAATAAAAAATTGAGAAACAAAATTTAGAAAATGGGAAAAAATTTTAGAGAAAAAGAACCGAAACAAATTTATTAATTATTAATAATAAAATATTTTATCCTTTGCAAAAACAAAAAATTAATCTAAAAGAAAAAATTTAAAATTAAAAATCAAAACGAAACAAATTTATTAATTATTATTAATAAAATTTTAAGGTAAGCAAAACAAAGTAAATCCAAAGTAAAACAAAGAATTAACATCAAAGGAAAATATTAAGAAAAAAAGAGAAGAACATTTAGATTTAACCATAAAAAATTCTTTTTAATAATCAATTAACTTCTATAAAACATTTTCCAATTGCTCCTCAGTACTGAAACAGTTTATTTCAAAATATAAAAGTGATCCGAATACAAAATATGCAAACGAATTGTCCGAATCCTTAGCCAATATGAGGCTAGAAATAGCTAGTACCAGTTCTCAGAAAAATATCCAAATAAGTACAAGCCCATCTCTTTAAGAAACAATAGTGTCACTAATAAAAGAAACGATTCAAGGCGAGATAATCCGACATGCAATAGAGAATAAAATTCAAATACTTAACTAATCTAACGAAAAAAATTGAAAGAATAACAAAATCTTGCAGAAACTTGGAAAGACGGCAAGTATGACAGGCACCCACTAAAAGGAGAATTACAACCAACCCCTATTCCATGCTATCCAGGTCAAATTATCCATATCGATTTATATACTACAGAGAGAAATATTGTTCTCACTGCAGTAGATAAATTTTCCAAGTACGCACAAATAAAAATTTTAAATTCAAAAGCAACCGAAGATATAAATCACCCACTACACGAAATAATGATAGCTTTCGGTATGCCTAAATTGGTTGTTATGGACAACGAAAGAGCTTTGAGCTCCGCATCCATCAAATTCTTATTGGAACACCAATTAAAGGCAAAGGCTACACGACACCGCCATACAACTCAACAAGTAACGGACAAGTTGAAAGATTTCATTCAACACTAACCGAAATAATGAGATGTGTTAAGAAGGATGAGAGAATATCGAACTTTGAAGACCTAATATTCAAATCTATTCAGTTATTAAACCAATCCATACGTTCCACCGTGAATGAAAAACCAAGAATACCATAACAGCAAGAATAAAACAGTATGAAAAAGGAGACATAGTGTTGAAAATTATGTTAATTTACATTCAATGCAACCGTGCATCTCTACATATGTTAAGTCCCTCATTAATGCGTACCAATTATGTTAAGCAATAGAATTATGTTAAGCAACTATTCAGTCTCAAATAAACTTTCCATAAGTACACAACGGCGGTGGTACTTTGGTTTTTACTTTTCTTATTCGGGCATTCCCTGACGCGGGGAAACTTCGCTCCAACAGGTTATGGGCCCAGGATACGTGGCCTGATAAGATCGGTTAAAGTTTATTGACTCGAAATCCGTAGTTACGAACTCGGATGTGTTAAAGGAACAAATCGGCAGATACGTGTGTGTAAATGTAAATTGCGTCGCAGAAATAGAAAAATGAGTGCGTTGTACCAAATTGAGAAGCTTGAGGAAAAGAATTATGATTCTTGGAGCATACAGATGCGAAGCGTGTTGGTGCATGCAGATCTATGGGAAGTTGCGTCGGGGGATTTACTGGAGTCTGATGCTGGCGATAATAATAACTGGAAAGCGCTGGATCGTAAGGCATTGGCAACGATCACGCTAAGTGTTAAGGCATCGCAGTTGGGATACATCAAGAATTGCACAACGTCGCAGGAGGCATGGATTAAGTTGCGCGAAGTCCATCAGCCAAGCGGGCCGGTGCGTAAAGTCTCGCTATATAAGAAGCTGCTCAATTCACGCATGGCGGAGGGGCAAAGCATGGCTAGCTATTTGATCACATTTAACGAAACTGTGGATCAGCTTGCCGGAGTTGGAATAGCAATAGTTGACGAGCTCAAGGTCATTATTTTGCTTTCCAGCCTTCCAGACAATTATGAGAATTTTGTTGTCGCCATCGAGACGCGCGACAGTCTTCCAGGGTACGAAATTCTGTGTATAAAGTTGAAGGAAGAAGGCGAGAGGAAAGACAGCGCAGAGAAGCACAACGATAACGCGCAGGTCTTTACAGTTAGACAAAGACATAGCGTTAGTGCGAAGGTCACCACAAAGAAGAAACGCACAAATATTGCTTGTTACGAATGTGGTGAAATAGGGCATTTTAAGGCGAATTGTCGCAAAATAATTGCCAAAAATGATGAAATAAAAAGAGGACAGCAGAATCGAAGCTTACTGAACGCATTGCATGCAAGCAGTTTCAAGAAATTCGACTGGTGCTTGGACAGTGGTGCAACAAGTCATATGTGTTGTAATAAACAAATGTTTTCAATTTTTGAGACGCATACCGAAACGATCGGTTTGGCGGACGCCGGCTTCTTGCAAGCAGAAGGCAGAGGCGAAGTTGAATTGAAAACGGATTTGGGTACACTGGTGCTAGGCAACGTATTGTACGTGCCAAAGCTGACAGGCAATTTCATGTCCGTGGGACAAGCCGTAGCAAAGAAGTGCATTGTAAATTTTGATGCAACGAGTGCACGAGTGTTTAAAGGCGGCAAATGTATACTCAAGGCCAAAAGAGTAGGGAATCTGTATACGTTCGAAAGTCATCGTAACAGATGTTATGCAGCTGTTAAGTCAGACGGCGAGTTGTGGCATAACAGATATGGTCACCTGAATTATGATAGTTTGCGTGAAATGGCAAACAAGGCGCTGGTGCGAGGAATGGAAAATGTTGACGTATTGCAACGGGTATCGTGCAGGACGTGCATGCTGAACAAGGTTCACGTGCAGCCATTTCCAGGATCAACAGAAAGCCGAGCGCAGGAACTTCTGGAACTAGTGCACACTGATGTGTGTGGCCCTTTCGAAACGAAGTCTCTTGGCGGCTCTAAGTATTTCCTCACATTTATTGATGACAAATCAAGGCGGATTTTTGTGTATTTCCTGAAAGGAAAGGACGAGGTCTTTCGCAAGTTCGTGGAGTACAAAAATCTGGTAGAGCGTCAAACAGGAAAGATGATCAAATGTATTCGCAGCGACAACGGGCGCGAATATGTGAACAAAACGTTCGACGGTTTTTTGAAAGCCAATGGAATTGCACGGCAATTGACGGTGGCGTACACTCCTCAACAAAATGGGGTGGCAGAACGAGCTAATCGTACGCTTGTGGAGATGGCTAGATGCTTATTGGAGCAGTCAGGAATGGATCAGTCACTGTGGGCAGAGGCAGTAAACACAGCGGTGTATTTACGCAATCGTGCGGTCACAAAGGCACTGATCGGGATGACTCCAATGGAAGCGTGGACTGGTAAGAAACCAATGATAGGTCATCTAAAAGTTTTTGGTTCCATTGCAGTGGCACTGGATAAAGGTCGCCATAAGGGCAAGTTTAAGCCAAAGGGGAAAGAATACCGCATGATTGGTTACTCAATGCAGGCTAAAGGCTATCGGCTCTACGATGCAGAATCCAACACAGTGGTTGACAAACGAGATGTTCTCTTTGACGAGGCCAGCTGTTTGGAGCAAGCAAAGGGCGAAGCAGTAACATTTGATATGTCGAATGTGGGGCATCGAGTTGAGCAAGTTGATGAAGATGGTGATGAGATTGACTCCAGCGACAAAGACACCACATCTCGCTCAGGTGCAACTGATCAAAGTAGTGCGGATGAATCTTTGGAAAGTGACAAAGATGACGAAAAGCTGGAAGAAGAGCAGATCCCTCGTATTGGACCTGGAAGACCGAAATTGCTAAGGACGGGCAGACCTGGTCGCCCGAGGAAGCAATTTAATATACTCAGCGCAATGGTTACAAGTGATGTACCCATTCCAGCAACCTATGAGGAGGCAACGCGCAGTTCGCATGCTTCATTTTGGCAAGAAGCGATGCAAAAGGAGTATGAGGCATTGATTACGAATCAAACCTGGCAGCTGGCAGATTTACCAAAAGGTCATCGTGCAATTGGCTGCAAGTGGGTCTACACCTTGAAGCGGGATGCTCACGGCCAAATACAACGGTTTAAGGCACGACTTGTGGCAAAAGGATGCGCACAGCAGTATGGTGTTAACTACGGCGAAACGTTTTCACCGGTTTGCAGGCTGGAGAGCGTGCGATTTATATTGGCGTTAGCGGCAGAGTTGCAGTTGTACCTACATCAGATGGATGTTTGTACTGCGTACCTGAACAGCGATCTAAGAGATACTGTTTATATGAAGCAACCGCAAGGATATGCTGAAGGCAATCATGCGGGCAAAGTGTTGCTGCTAAAAAAGGCAATATATGGATTGAAGCAATCTGGAAGGGAGTGGAACTCCAAGCTCGACAGCGTTTTGCGTGAAATTGGCTTCATCGCATGCGACAATGAGCCCTGCCTTTATAAGCGAAAGGAAGGTAATTTGGCACTAATCCTAGTTTACGTTGATGATCTCATTATAGCTTGTCAATCGAAATCGGACTTGGTCAGCATAAAATCTGATATTATGAAGTCGTTTGAGTGCGTTGACAAGGGGCCACTAGAACTGTTTCTTGGCATGGAAATCCAACGTGAGGGTGAACTTGGAGAGATCACTCTGGGTCATACGCAATACATCAAGGATCTTTTGCGTAACCATGGCATGGAAAGTTGCAGACCAGCAGCTACGCCATTGGATGCTGGGTACCAGACGGCTTGCAACGGCAGCCATGTCAAAAGGGTGGATAAGACGTCGTACCAAGCACAAGTGGGAGAGCTAATGTGGTTGGCTCTGACAACAAGACCAGACATTTTGCACTCGGTTGCAAAATTGGCTCAACGGAACATGGATCCGCATAGCGAACACCTTGCAGGCGTGAAGCATGTCCTGCGGTATTTAGCGTCTACGTTGGAGCTAAAGATACACTACAGAAAGTGTGGAAGGGCGTTCGAGGGTTTTGCTGATGCCGATTGGGCTGGCGATCAGGTTGATCGTAAATCGTATACTGGCTATGTATACTTTCTTGCTGGCGGGCCGATATCGTGGAAATCGGAGAAACAACGCAGCGTAGCACTCAGCAGCACAGAAGCTGAGTATATGGCTTTGTCGACAGCGTGCAAGGAAGCTATCGTCATGCGCAGGCTGATTATCGAAGTCGGTTGTGGCACTGAAACTACCCAGACGGTGTTGTACGGAGACAACTTGAGTGCACAACAATTGGCAAAGAATCCTGTACATCATGGTAGAACTAAGCACATAGATATAAGATATCATTTTGTTCGTGAAGCTGTAAATGAGGGTCACATTGTTTTGAAATATGTTCCTTCGAATGTCATGATAGCAGACGTGTTAACTAAGAACTTGTCGAAAAGGAAACATGATGAATTAAGGAATATGTTAAATTTGAAATGACTTTTTGAAAGCATGTTTGCATTGTGGAAGGGTGTTGAAAATTATGTTAATTTACATTCAATGCAACCGTGCATCTCTACATATGTTAAGTCCCTCATTAATGCGTACCAATTATGTTAAGCAATAGAATTATGTTAAGCAACTATTCAGTCTCAAATAAACTATCCATAAGTACACAACGGCGGTGGTTGGCCACGGCAATTATCAACGTGAGAAATGCCAGTGGAAGTCATGAGCAACTATGAGCACTGATGGATGGAGGATCGCAACGAACCCTGATATCAGAAGAGGCAGCGCAGCTTCTAAGGCTGAAGATAAGCAAGAAGTCCGTGGAAATACAAGGGATATTTTCACGAAGCCTGGACCTGGCAAAAAACAGTGTGTTACTTGAAATCAAACCTCGTTTTCAAGTAAATTCAATATGAAGACCAAGGCGCTCGTACTTCCCAAATTGCAAAGAGCATTCCCCAGCAAGAGTATTGACATGGATATTGAAACAGATTGGAAGAAGTGCACTTTGGCCGATCCAAATTTTAACATAATAGACATGATCATTGGAGTGGACCTATTTCCGTTAATTAAAACAAAAAAGGCAAAAAAGGCGACTCGGATGGATAGTTTCAGGAAATATTGCCAGAGCACTGCCAAAGAAAATTCTGACCGCAACCACAACTGTAAACATTGACGATCTGGAGCGCGTTTAGGAACTTGAGGAAGAAGTGACTGATGCAACTAAAGAAAATCAACGCTGTGAAAATTATTATCAACAAAACGACTTCAGTAGACAAGGATGGACGACTAATAGTCTCGATTCCATTTCACAGCAATTTTGAGCTGGGAGACTCTCGTAAGCAAGCATAGGCAAGACTGTTGCAAATGGAGAAACCATTTAAAAAGAATCAAATACTGTTTCTTGAATACACCGCCTTCAAGAAAGAGTACCTGCGGCTCGGACACATGGTACCAGTAGACACAACAGGCCAAGGGAAATGCTATCTGCCGCACCAGGCGGTGATTAGGCAAGGCAGCCTGTTAAAAAATGAATGCTGCCTCCTTGTAGTTGCTGATGGCTGGCCCATGCGGACCAGCCTTGTGCCTGCCTCTGATGTTTGGATTCATAACTGCCGTTTTTGCTGGCGACAAGTTGCCGGCGTCGCGACAGTCGCCGTGATCCAGCCACTGTTAGGCGCCGATGCGGTCGGCTGCATAATATTTTCTAAGTATTTAGGCGCCAAGCGGAAGCCTTACCAGCGGCTGCATAATAATTATATAAGTATTTAGGTTTAAGCATTTGATATAAACACAGAGCTGGCAGTTCGATTCTAAACGTCAACTCGGTTTAATCATTCACTAAACATTTGGCCCTTCGAGACTCTCTATTGTTTTCCCCCACCAGTGGTAAGAGACATAGAGTTAAACCAGCACCTTAAAGTCTGATATTCAGCTACAGGTTGCAGAATAATTTACTTTGCTCTCCCCCACCGGTGGTAAGAGGCATTGTATAACAAAAGAGAATTGTTTAAACAAATAATAATTATATATATATTGTGAGGAGCCATATAGCTTCAACACATGCTATATGCGCCCCTCGCAACAACTTCGACATACGCTGCTTACACCCCTCGCAACAATCGCAACGAGCGCGTTAGCATATTTCGGCAACGACGAAAACAACTGCACCTCGGGCAAATTCAGGAAAATGATATGCGGAAGCCACGTGCAGAACGACCTAATGCCGTCAATGCCAATCCCATGCCACCGAATGCAGCAATTGCAATAGGAGCCGCTGACCTACTCCAACCGAGTGCAGCGGACTCGGCAGTGAAGTAACCGCTGAGTGTGGCGATCGCGATGTGGGACAACTACTGACCCAATGCCACCGAAAACGAAACAGGAGCCGCTGACGAATTCAAATCGAGTGCAGCGACCTCAGAGTGAGGCAACCTCTGAGTAGCAACTATTGACCCAATGCCACAGAACACGAAATAGGAGCGGCTGACGAATTCAAATCGAGTGCAGCGATTGCAATGGGAGCCCGCTCTGCTAATTCCCAGCAAATAGAGCAAACTCAGCAGTGAAGTAATCACTGAGAGCAGCGATCGCAATATGAGGCGACCACTGACCTAGTAATGCAGCGACCGGACCTATAATAGAGGGCGTCGCAGCTACGGAAGCAAGCAGTGCTAGTCAACGCAGCAGAGACAACGCATCGACAAGTGGATCGTAACAGGACGATCCACCAGCACGGGACTTCGAGGGACCAGGAAGGGTCCTCTTCCTGAGTTACACTTAAGTTACCAACATATAATAAGTAAACTATTAGTTAATAATATATAGGATTTGTGTTATTAATTATCGTAGTGCAACCAGATATAAATTTGTGCTCGAACCCATAGCTCGGCTGAGTTTTAGCCTAGCTAAAACCAAACGAACTAAAAGGTTCGTTACAATATAAATGTAATTTGTTACATTTATAGAGATATAACACAGAAAAGTGTTTGGTGAAAGTAAAGTGAAGTGAAAATCTTCGCGGAAAAAAATCTTCGTTGTCGTGGGAGAACAATTTTTTGGAGACACGATAGTCGTCGTGGGAGAAAAATATTTTTGGAGACACAATAGTCGTCGTGGGAGAAAAATTTTTTTGGAGACACGATAGTCGTCGTGGTAGAAAAATTTTTTTGGAGACACAATAGTCGTCGTGGAATTAAAATGTTTTGAAATGTGTCACATGTTGTTGGGGACGACGATGATTTGGGCCTGGTTAACGACGAGCAAGAATTACTGAATGCCAACCCGAATTGTGATCCCAAATCGCAAATCGACATTATAATTATATCCGATTCAGAAACATCCGATTCAGAAACATCCGACTCATCGGAATCGTCGATATGACAGAAGATGTGGAGGAACCGATTAGAAGAGCTTCACAATTTAAAGAAGGAATTGAACAAAATGAAGGAATATGATATCAAGTTAAAGGAATTAAAATGTAATCAGTTATCAGGTCATGCGTCATTAGGAATAACAGTAATTTTAGCTATAATTATAATAACATATGCGATAAGAAAAATCACTCTAAGATGAAGATTACAAGCCATACAATTTGTCGGGCTTAATAATTAAATAAATGATAACGCCGACTCTCGGCCGGCCCTTGGCAGAATGTTCAAAAATGAACACCATATATATAACACATGTTCAAGAATGAACACTAGTGTAAGTGTTCGAGTATGAACCTGTGATGCTGATGGCTGGCCCATGCAGGCCAGCCTTGTTCATCGTTGTGCCTGCCTCTGATGTTTAAATTCACAACTGCCGTTTTTGCTGGCGACAAGTTGCCGGCAGCTGGCGTCGCGCCAGTCGCCGTGATCCAGGCTGCATAATAATTACATATGTATTTAGGTTTAAGCATTTGACATAAATAAAGAGCCTGCTCGTCAGAGCGGGCAGTTCGATTCTAAACGTCAACTCGGTTTAATCATATTAAACACAGCCTAACGACCAAACTAAGGATTGTTTTTGATGCATCAGCAAAAACCACATGTGGACACAGCTTGAACGATGTAATGTCAATCGGTCCCAAGATTCAAAGGGACATTTTTGACATTCTATGCAGCTAGCGCATGTGGCGATATGTGATGACATCAGATGTAAAAAAATGTATCATCAAATCAAAATAACGCCAACTGATCAGGAGTATCAATACATAGTTTGGAGAGAAAATCCAAGGGAGCCAATGCAAGAATTTAAATTGATGACCGTAACATATGGGACATCAGGCGCACCATATCTAGCAGTGCGTTCATTGCATCAACTGGCGGACTTGTATTGCAAAGAAGATGAGAAAATAACGAATGTTATTAAAAAAGATTTCTACATCGATAATTTAATGACTGGAGCCAACACAATCGAAGACTGCACTAGTATCCAACAGAGAATAAGAACTGTCATGGACAAAGGCGGAATGCATTTACGGAAATGGGTCTCCAATGATGAGAGGATAATTGCGTCAATAGCAAGCGGAAGTAAGTCGGAAAAAATCGCAATAACCAACGACGAGCCAGTAAAAACGTTGGGATTGCTTTGGGACCCAGCCAGAGACGATTTTACATTCAGCGTAAAATTGCCTCATCTGGGTTGTGTTACGAAACGATCAGTGCTGTCTCAACTGGCAAGGGTATTTGACCCATTAGGACGGCATTAGGACTCCGGCTAACTCTTCAAGGGAAATGTTTCATGCAGGAACTATGGAAAATGTCCCTTACGTGGGACGCTAAACTGGAGAACGACGTTGAAGACTATTGGCGTAACTTTGCAAATGAGCTACCGGCACTGACAACTATACGAATTCCGCGTTGGACTGGTAGCACGGGTCAGTCAGCAATTGAACTCCATGGATTTTGTGACGCCTCAGAGAAAGCATACGCTGCCGTAGTGTATGTAAAAATAGGTAGCCAAGTCCCCTTGCTGGGAGCTAGTAGCAAGGTAAATCCAATAAAAAACAAAAAAACCATCGCCAAGTTAGAACTATGTGCAGCTCAACTATTGGCAAAACTTTTGTTTCGAGTCTCGTCCACAATGAACGATCAAGTTCAAATCAACGCATGGAGCGACTCGCAAATTACGATTGCATGGATCACAAATAAGCGCAGTAAGGACAAATTTGTGAAAACAAGGGTGGATGACATTACAAATCATCTGCCACTAGTGAAATGGAGCTATGTGAAATCTGAAGAGAATCCAGCGGACGTGGCTTCAAGAGGAATTTCACCGAAGAGACTAGAAAACTGTGAAATTTGGTGGCATGGGCCACACTGGCTAAAGCAGCCTGCCAGCGAGTGGCCAGTATGCCAGAAGAGAAGCCGTTGATAGTGGCGGCAACAATATTAAATGAAAATAATCCATTGATAAGATTGGAAGGCGTGATCTTTAATGTCTTACGATTCATAAACAAGCTTCGGGCAAAAGTTACTCGAACACTCTTCTCAGATGCTAACCTTCGGAATAAGGCAATAGTGAAGCTTCAGCAGCAATTGGACTTCGGACAAGAGATTCGTCAACTTCAAAACAAAAAAGGATTGGAGACGAAGAATTACTGCCGCTCAACCCATTTCTGGACAACTATGGAGTTCTGAGAGTGGGAGGTCGACTACAAAACTCGACATTACCATTCACGATGAAACACCCCATCATATAAATAAAGGCCTGCTATACGTGTCTCAAACATAAATCCAAAAAAACCCTTACAGCTGCACCTTCTGCCAAACTCAGATATTAGTATTCGGTTAATTAATAAGTTTTATTTACGACGCAAACCACCACAAAGACAGTAACGATATTGTACACCTTCGGTGTCAGAGGACATGGACACCACACTTATGCGTGCTGTAATAGACGCCGCGGCAGTCAGCGCTTTTGCCTTGCAGACCGACAGCTACCAGCGAAGAGCAGTGGCCCTAACAGAAGAATTTAAATCACAGTTCCAACAAAGACGGCTTACATAGGCGCTTGCAGGCATCACAATTGATGACGCTACAAATATAAGTGTACCAACACGTAGAAACATAGGCGGAGTTACGTGTCCCGTGTTGCCCGAGTTCCACAGTACACAAGAATTTTTGAAAATTGCAATGTCAGCTCACGCCAGTTCCAGGCCGTCATTTTAATCCTCAGTAAGATATTTTTTTATCGATAGCAAAGCGACAACTGTAAGTTAGGAGATATTTAATATTTCCTATTTTAGTTCTAATACCGATGATCGTTGTTTTCAATAAATTAAAACAAAACGCTTGAAGCTTCTGTCTCTCAATAAAACTGATCCTTATTACTTTTTTCAAAGAAATCACTACCCGATTGCAAACAAAATTGATGGCTTCTTATAATAGATTACTACACGCGATGGCAACACAGCATGTTATTATCTAAATCTGATCAATTAGTTTAAAATTTAACGGCCACTCATATTCACTCCACATACCTGTAGACGGAGACTGTACAATCTATCACGGATTTGGATACCTAATGTCAAGCAAGTAACACTAATATTGACTTAAATTTCAAAGTTAGTTCTTTTACAGTACTTTAAATAAAGATGGCTTGCTAGTAATTACAGATGCCATGACAGAGCACTCCCAACTATGTGCCGATGCTGCAAAACAAATAATGGGGTTAAAAATCTAAATTATAAAATGAATACTTAAAGTACCTGGGGAATAGAGTGGGTTATATTGCGCTTCGAACAGATCGAAAAAATGTTCATGCAATCACTGAAATAAACATTCGTAACAGTGTACGTCAGTCTCGTTGTTTTCTTCGACTCCGCCGGATTTCATCGTTGCGTAGTGGTACCTTCTGACTTTTTTCACTCCAAAAATCATATCTTCTAAAGTAATAAAAAATTTTCGTTTGAGTGATAGAAAATGTAATAAGCTTTAAAATAAATACTCAAGCCGTTTTTTATGTTTACTTATTAGGGTATTACTTATTAAGTATTACTTACTTAATACAATTATTTTGTACAATTATATACTCTATAATGTAAATATAAAAAAACTTCAAATAATGTATTCTTTCTATAAAATCTGCATACATATATTATATATATATGTGTACATCAGAACCTTTCAAAATAACAGCTGATGGGTATGGAGGCGTTCATTAGCTTGAAAAATTCACTTACCAGCGTGACTCTCGTAGTCCATCCCTACATTAAGATACATTTTTATATCCAGGGTGAAGGCTTTCTATTCCAACTTGATGAGGTGTAGCACTGAAAAATAACAGCGCTACAGAGAAATAATAGAAAAGCATTAGTAAAACCAATTCTCACATTTAAAGCGTATGTTGAACTCATAACGTGCATCATATTAACTGACCATACCAGTCTTCTATAGCTTGCGTCATTTATAGCACTGAATGGTTCTGTGGAAAAATTGTTCTTAACTCACCAGCGATATGAATTTTGAATCAAGCATAAAAAGCGTGGATATGATGATGTGGCACACATGCCCTCTAAATCTCTCGATTTACCGAGTTCGTCCACTGCATTCCAGACTTATGTGTTGAGGACGAAATGTTATTTAATAAGGCAAGGGACCTGAACTATCATCAAGTACCTTAATCCAAATGGCATGAGTAGCTGACAGTGATACTTGTAAGATGACGATAAACCATCATCAGCCCAGTCATGGGTTCGAAAAGAAAAACGGAAATGCCCAAACAGAAGTTGGATTAGATGTTTCGAGATCACGCAGTGGAAACGTCGTTCGCTCTTTCGATCACATGTCCAAGTTTATCTCGCTAATGGAAATAAGCTTACACACTTTCTGGGACATAACTGTGTGAAGATAGGAGCTGCATGCATCACAAAAGTTAACTATCGGGAAATATTACAAATTCGTATACTCGGAGCTTTATTCCGATTCATCAGTGGGATATCTTGCAAATCGCGAATTTTCATCTGCTGAGAAAGGGGAGATAAATTATGATTTGAATAAATTATTAATTAAAGATCAGAGTCATTTAACATTTACCTGATCAAGAGGTCTTAACTCGCAGTTTCGTCCTCAGCGATCTTAATATTCTGCACAAAATCAAACCACATGTGCGAGCTGCCAACACTTCCATAACAAGCAACAGTCTCGGCTTTTTCATGGGAAGTACAGTACAGTACAGCCAAATGAATGCCCGATTAGCTTTGTCAAAAGTACATGGAACCATATCAGGTAATGAGCGGCGTCCAAAATTTATTGATAGTGTGCCCTATTTGTGAGAATATAAAACGCATTAAAGAAGTTTAAATAAAATGCTTGTGTTGTTGCGTGTTATTTACTTTTGGAGAAAGAAATGCGCAATTTACGCACCAATGATGCACACAAATGCCGACATTATTTATCCACAAACTGCTGCATGCAATCTCCCAAAACATTTCGACAATTCTAATAAACTTCTAAAGAAATATTATACATTTATATACGTCACATTGTTTAAAACTCACCTTAAGTTGCATGCATATGCATTACAAGCACATGAGATCCACGTGGTCGCGTATATACAGACTTTATGAATAATATGCATATTAATAATATAACATTCATTTTAAAGTAAATATTAACACTTATAAATGTTCTTCATCTGAAGAGAGGTCCTGGCAATGTTGTTTTCAGACCCCAAAAAAAGACGTAAATGTATATACACAAATTAATAAGTACATATGTATATATATGCAAGATGTTTTTTTTTTAATGACTATCCTGGTGCTTTAATAAATTCTAAATTAATGTAATATTTATGTATTTAATTTGGTGTTGAGTTTCTGCGCGCCGAATTTCAGGAAATTAGGGTTGCCAGACAGTTGATAGACCATTTAAAGGTTAATTCGGTGGTTTTGGATATATAATAAGTGCTGGTAAATTTTGTCACAAACTTAGGAAGAGAGTAAACAGATAAGGTTGTTGAAATAATTTTAAAATTGGGATTTGAAATTAATTAAATTGATGACTTATATAATTTGATTGGGAGAGGAATTTATACCATGAAGACGAAAATATAAATACATATGAATGAAAATAAACACAGAGGGAATTAATCCAGATCACAAATAATGTAAAAATTCACTTTTAAAGAGGACCATGTGGATTTATTAATATCAAACCTTAAGAGCGTGGACGAATATATCATAAAATTACTTAGTGCAACAAAATGATTTAGGTATATCAGGGTATGCACGAACGACGGTAGTTCCAGCACGGCGAAACTTAAGGGGCATTACTAAAAGATCTGTGATTCTAGGTTTGGACAAAATTTTGGATATTGCGAGAATTGACATTTATAATTACCGATTACTGATAGCAACTAAAGTACTTAATTTTGTAACCATTTATATAGTTCATCATTACCCTGCCGATCAGATATTTTAAGCAGTCGGATTTTTTTTTAGTGGTTGCACGCAAATACTATCGATAAGTTTCATCGATATTTAACCCATCCCCTAGCCAACTCATCTTTGCCTCGTTTGTCAAAATTGCTATTTTGTGTGTAGGAAATAAAAGATGCTCAAATCACTATTAGGTATTATTTTAATCTTGGGATGTCTTTGCCGCATTCACGGTGTCATGTTCCACTTGACACCGAACACGCAAAAATGTCTTAAGGAAGATATACAGGCAAATCAATTAGTAATGGGCGAATTTGAGGTCTCCGATGTTCCCGGCCAAATAATAGACTATATTGTGAGTATAATTTGTATTGTATTCCCTCTACCTCTCTTGGTAATTGCAATTAATAAATATTTTAGGCTCGCGATACGAAAGGACACATCCTGGCGCAGAAGGAACACATTACTAAAGGAAAGTTTAGCTTCACATCCGAAGTTTATGACGCGTACGAAATTTGTTTCATTTCAAAAGTACCACCACGTAAGTAAAAGCAACGTAAATTTTTAATGTGATGTGACAAATGAGTTTTGCTTTAGACCAACGTGGAATTAGTCAAGAAGTTTCTTTAGTGACTAAAAAGGGCGTTGAAACTAAAAACTACGAAGGCGTAAGTTTATCAATCAGCAGCAGTAAACAAACCTTTATTAATTTCATTGATTTTTAATCAACCTACACGAAAACTATAGATTGGAGAGGCTTCTAAACTCAAACCGCTTGAAGTGGACCTTAAGCGCTTAGAAGATCTTTCCGATTCGATTGTACGCGACTTTGCTGTAATGCGCAAGCGAGAGGAGGAAATGCGGGATACTAATGGTATTTACTTAAGGACACCATCAATTTTGCCCTCCTAAAATGTATTATTTTCTTGTTCTTTTGCAGAGAAAACTAATAGTAGAGTACTATTCTTTAGCATTTTCAGTATGTGCTGCTTGCTTGGTTTGGCAACTTGGCAAGTTCTATACCTACGCAGATATTTTAAGGCAAAAAAACTCATTGAATAGTTACAAAAAAAGGCGACGCGCTGTTGAGTATGTTTCAAAGAGCCTAAGCTTCACAGCTGTACATCTCAATTCCTTTAGAAATAAAGTGTACCAAATCAAAAATAAGTAAAACTTCGTTTTCATAATAAGTTCTGGGGTGGTGATTTTTCACATGATACATATTAAGCTTTTCAGCGTAATCTTACAGACAACTGCAGTGATAGTCAGTTAGATACTGACAATTCGCGTATCATATATAAAAATTAACTCTCTTTTCCGAGCAGATATTTATTAATTTTTTGTAATTTAACGACTACCTAAACCCCGTACATTGGGAAAACGCTGGTTGTATTTATGCACATTTGAAGTTACAGCAATTAATATTCATTTAACATTTATTTCAACGATATATAATAAGTATAATACTTGGGATACGAATTGTAAATTCCATTTGGTATTATTCTCAGACAACAACTTGAGTGGATCTTCTAAACGGTTGTCTCTTTTAGCAGCACTGTTCCACTTGTTTCTAGCTTACCAAGACAATTATCTCCGTCAGGCTCATTATTGGTCGAAGATATTGATTTTACCGCAACATAATGAGAATTGGAAATCGAACAAGGAGCATCTACATTCGACTGTTCCATCCAGAGACTTTCGCTCACCAAGGTTTGACTCATTAAACTCTTTAATGACTTGAGTATTTTTTCTAAGTGTGACGAGTTATCCGGTCCTATAATAACAATATAAAATACATGTTCAGTCTATATACCTTATTGAAAAAGTGTTAAACAAAAGAAATCTGAAACAAAAAGTATTATTCAAGCGTTTTAAAAAAAAAATAAAAATAAATAAATAGAAGAGTTAGCATTAACTAACTTTTATTATTAACAATGATCATTATTATAATTAATAAAATACACAAATAAAAATTTAACGGAATATGTTTTTTTTTAAATGTAATTACATTAGTTCATGAAGCACCTAATATAACAAATTGAAATTATGTTTTTAACAATTGTCTAAGCTATTTATCTAATCTTGTAAATATAAGTATTTATGTGTATATGTATATGGACAGTTGGGAGATACATTTTTGTTAAACCAGGGACCAAATATCACTTGCCTACATCCCAAATATAATATGTAGTTCCTTAACAGGTATTTATAGTTTTGAATTTTATAATATCAACCAAAAAGTAGATATATTATCAAAAATTGACTGCCTATAAAAATATACGTTTACATATGTAAACATGTACATGTTTACATACACAAGTACATATACATATATAAATATACATATAGATTAAGTAAAATATGGCTGCTGCGTTATTTATCTTTGGTGTAAAATTAAGTTGACATTATTATATTTGTAAAAAGTGTTACATTTTTTTAATTAAATGCGTATATCATTGAAACGGACATCCTTCGACATCACAAACAGAATTAATTTCTAAACATAAAACAACTATCATATTAATCTACCACTGAGCTATAAGTCAAAAATTAATTTCTTGCCTTATAAAATTTTCAAGTTTTCAAATCTTGAAATAACGCACTTTTGCAAGAGATTCGGCTTGCAAGGGTTTTGTAATCTTTAACATACGAAAGATTGCTGATCTTGATTGTTTTTCAAATAATAAAATATTATTAATTGGATGCAAAACCTAATAAAGTCTCCGTTGGCTCCTTCTGGTGCTTGGGTGGGTTGCATAAGAGGGACATGTTTGTAAAATATGCTTAAGTGACTTCAGCATCATTGTTCTATTTGTTAGCATGAAATACTCGTACATAGATAAACTTAATGTTGATATATGTTATTTTTAGTTTAAATTTGTCGAAGAGATTTTTTGTTATTATTTTCTGTTCACTAAACAAATACCACAATTATACATTCTCTTAAAAAATATTACAAAAATTATAGCAACAATATTTAAATAATATAAATATTTAAAAAAAATATATATGTAAAATATTAGTAAAATAAACAGACTTTAAAATACTCATTTACAATAGCCATAATAAACTTAAATTATTGAATACTACAACACATAGAAAAAATATTAGGATTGCGATTTTGACTGTTTGAAAAAGTTTTCGGGGAGCACATAGCATCAACACTATTAGTGTCACCCTTTCTAACAGTAATAACATCCCTTTTCGTGGTATGCATTGATACTCTTTGAAGGTCTTCTAATCGAGACTTTAGCTGTAGAGGGGTAACCGTGGATTTTGATTGTTTCTCTGCGATTGTATGGACCGACTGCGAAGAACGCAAGTCATCACTTCCATTTTGCTCAGAGTGTTGCATCTTATGATCGTCATTAATGTTATCCATAGATAGTTCGATTTTGTGACTATTGTTTGAGGTAGTTGTGGATGTGCTTCTAAGCTCAGGATATGGTGAATGAGACTCATTGCTTTCTGGGGTATATGGGTCCACATGTGAGTTTTCAATGTAAGTATTAAGGTGATGTGTATCGATGCGGTTTACGATTATATTTTCCGATAGTATAACACTATTTGGTAATATCCTGTATCGATGCTCTAAAGGCTGCTTTTTCATTATATTACGGCACACTGGACATATGGGACTTTTTGATTCACTGTCAATTTCACTGGACTCAACGTTACATACCGGGCTACACATGCAAACATACACATCATCTGAGTCAATTATATTGATTCTAATGCTTGGGTAATCTGACGAAAATTTCTTTATATTGTTGACATCTTCGAAGTCTAATGCAGAGGTTTTTCCATATTCAGTTAAGTTGCCTCCAACAAATTTTAAGGGATAGTCTTGCGATATTACATCTTGCTTTTCACATTTACCTTCTTTAAGTATTGTTTTATATATTTTGTTTAAATAGGGACAAGATTTGTATTGAACAGGTGATGTTAAATCGTTGCTTTTTTTAGCATGACTATTTTTACAGCTGCATTCACATGATCTATAAGTACCTTTGTTTGGCTTTAGACGAACAGTTAAGTAAATGGGCTACATGACAAGAAGAGAAGAAAACATATTAGAAAAATCAACTGAATTTATACATACACATAAGAAGCTTATAAATAGATAGGCAAGTGTAAAAGTTTATACCCATTCTAAATATTTTATTTACTATTTGTATTATAAATAATTTTAAGTAGAACAGTAATGAATGTAATACTCATGTTGTATTCTAATTTTCGATTTCCACTAATACTAATTTTACAATCATATGGAAACTTTTTGATTATCCGTCATTGAGATTTTAGTAGTAAGTATAAATTTAATATTAGGCATTCATAAAACTGATGGTGATTGATGTAACATTTTCAAGTCTTCTTATCCTCGACTATAAATAAAGACATTATTCAATTATGACATGACTTACAAAACTTTTCACAAAAATATTATCTTTTTTCATTTCTATTCTTCCCAAGTACCAATTGTAAAGTAAAGTATAAAATTAGACTGTTTTTATACCCCTTAGAGGCTATTGTAACTATGCTTTTAAATGTTCAATGCATAGAAGGAAACGTCTCATACATAAAGTATACACACTCCCCGAAATTCGATTAAATGCACTTTATTTTTTCCTTATAAAACTGGAAATAAAATTTTAAAATTGTTTTCTTCCACAAAATTTAGCTGTTTCAAAAACAAGTTAAATAAAAATGGAATTAAATTTCTATAATTAACATAAAATTTTTGCAAAATTCGATCAAAGGCAGTGCTAATAAAATTAATATAATATGTAGAAATGACATGAAATACTAAATACTTGATTGAACTACTTTTTAGAACTCAAATAGCGGGAATTTGGACCATTCATTAACGACAGCATTCGCAGCTGCTCAACCGTCTCAAACTGTCGATAAAGCTGCGACACATGTAATGGAGCATTATCCTGTTGGAATAAGACTTCATAAAGTTCGCGAAAACTGTGTACAAGTTTATATAACCTTAAGAGATCATACGGCCTGAAAATTTACAAATCAGTGCCCTTTTGTGATGAATGAATGCAGCTCAAATCATGAGTGAAGCACTGCTACAGCTTCGAGTAAGAAAAATCTCTGACTTAGTTAAATCATGCCAGTAATAATTTAAAGCGTTTGGACCATCGAAATCTAATTTTATCTCATCAGAAAATACCACATTTTGCCACTCCTGGATCCACGACACAAAGAATATTTATATGTGTTTCGATATTTGTAACCGGGGAATTTTTATCCAATCCAGCCCGAAAGATTTCAGATTTTTGTTTTTTAGCGTTGTTGTTTCTTTTAACCTTAACTTGTTATTGTAATTTCATTGATATTTGTCTGTTACTCAATCCAGTATCCTTGTTAGCCAGGATCTTAGGTATCTCCCCAGGTCAAAGTGTTTTTTACTTTCCCATTCAAAATTTGTGTATGAAACTAATATATTTTTACCTATAAAATATTAAATAGATATTAAATATTAAATTCTATACAACGCTATACGTCCTTTTCCGAAGGCTGCGAAGTGACTGTCTTTCGCACCCAAACTAGATCAAAACACACAAATATGCAAAAATCTTGGAAAAAAGTAACCGAACTTTCATTCCAGTGCATCATAACAGTGTAAGAAGCACATTTTTAAAATGCGTAAACAAGGTCCCGTTAGGTTTGGTATAGTTTTTAGCACCATAAAAACGAGTGCCTTTAATCGAATTTCGGGGAGTGTATGTATATTCTTAATCAAGCATTCGATATAGCCATGTCCCCCTATCCTTCCATCTCCATCGGAGCTGAACAAAATCGGACTCTTTATTATATAGATGCCATAGACATCAATTTCTCAGCTTAAATACCAAATATCGATACAAATGCTAAGTATCAAAACGTAAAAAAAATAAACCCGATAATCCGGACTAAGGTGTAGATGTTGGGATGTTAACTCCGGTCTATGTAATATTCGATCAATGACAAGATTTCCTGGCACACCTAACCTCGCCCCTAAACATAGGACATACTCTTGAGATAGCCACCAAATGTGGAAGGTAGCTACGAATCATCAATAAATATTTTGATGCACACGTCCAATTTCGACTTCAAAATGCCTAATAAATCTATAAATCCTAAATATTTCCAATTGTTTTTAAGGTAGACTCACCAAATTGCGAAATTGTAATATACTTGAAATATCTGTCTTATACATTTCCTGTTTAAATGTTGTATATTTTGGAATGTAACTATCAAATAGTTCTTACCTTATGATCACCCATGCACACAGATTCTCCAATCATATCATATTTCCAGTCATCCCCATCGACGATGTCTTTGACTTGCAGATCCATAAAAACACGATCGCACCATGACGGACATCTTGTTGACATATAATCGGTAGGCATTTCTGGATCTTCTTCAAATGGATATGATGGAATAAAAGTTATGGGATATTCAACCAAAATTTCCGAAAGAGGTTCCAATTCTCTGTCAAATTCCTTTAACTACAAGGACATTAAAGTTGTTAAAAACATTTTTGCTTATGTAATAAAATATTACCCAATGTTCTTTAAATTTAAGTTGATGATCGGCGTGACTAAATTCTTTTTTGCCTACTGTAAGTATATTGTTGCCATCCGAGTTGCGATAATTCATTTTAGTGCTCTCATTCTTTACACTTTGGACGCGATGAGCAGTTAAATTTGCAGTTAATTCCTGTTTACAAAAAAGTATATCATTTCCAAATACAAATAAAATAATTTATATGAATTAATACCTTCACAACACCTGCAGTGTCACATCTGAAGTTAAAATCTCCGAATAAAAAAAATGGGACGGATCTATTTTCGTCATCCAGATGGAACCTAATTATTAGTGATAAAAATACAAATACGAAAACAAACAATATATGCGTATCAATTTAAATATAGTAACAGAAATACTGATAGACATATTTTATTTTTTTTTTTAAACTTTGATACCCAAGGTATCATAGTGTATTGGTTTTGTGCAATGTCCGTAATGCTGTCTGTCCGTTTGTACGATCACAAAGTTTTTCGACACCCTTAGAGATATAGACTTGAAACTTGGAACATGCATATATGTATATTGGTATGTGCCCGCGTCAGACAAAGTGTAAAAATAAGTGCTACGTCCACTAGGGGCTAGGAAATAAATTCGATATTCGGATATCGGAGCCCCAAATTTGGTTGATTGGTTGTTGGCCTCGGCACTAGAAATTTGAAATGTCCATATCTTTTTCAATTTGTAACTCCCCCCAATAAAAAAAATTGAATGACCACGCCCACTCCGACTCCCTAATCCGATACACCTAACCTAACGTACTAATTAGGAGTCCCCAACATATCTTTCTTAAGATCTTACATTTAGTATGTAATTCCATTTTTCATAGTCAGCTGAGCTAATTGATTATTTACAAATTCAACTATCTAGCAGGAATAAGTTTCATGAGAAGTGTTGTTGTTTCCGTTTACTTTCAATCCCCAATAATGTAATTTATTTGTTAACAATAATGCGAGTTGGAAAAATACGATGATTTGTAGCGAGACGACAGACACTCCGCTGTTACAAATCTGGAAAGCATATATTATCCACAGTTTTTGCACAGTAAATTGCTATTAGCCCACTACAAACAAATGCAAATATATTTTCTGATCAATGGAAAAAATAAATAGTTTGATGTGGTGTGGTCAATATCGAGAAGTTTTTGTATAAGTATAAAAAGTAAAAACATGTGTGAATTACCTTTCAATAGTATGTATTAGAGCTCTTCTCCTTGTTTTGCAGTACACTGAAGGAAAATCTTCACATGCTGCCAAATTGGATGCATCATGAAAAAGGTGTATATTGACTAAATCAATGGCAGTGCCATTAATTTCCCATCGTGATCGCATAAACCCTTTCCGAGACCATTTACACTAGGATGAAATATAAAATATATTTTTATGTGCAATAAGCTACATACGCATTTGGATTAGCATGGTTCGTTAAATTATAAACAAAATATTAATACTTAGTTTACATACAGTGCAGATTACTGCAATTAGCAGTATATATTATCATTTCCCAAAACAATTCGGAAAATTTATTCGATGAATGGATTTTGGCAGACCCGCTTCGAGAAATTAAATTAAATTCCAGGAAATTTGGGGAAATTCAGATAAATGGCATACGTAAAGAATGGGTTAGCATACCCTTTACGCCTTTGACTGGCTGTGAATACAGGCTTTTAGACTAAAATTATATTTTAAATAACGTGTCATATAGTTGGACGAGTCGCTAAGCATACATCATATGGAGTCGTCACATCTACTAAAAAGTGATTGCATAAGAAATCATTGCGATCCAGTCCGAAAAAGCTCTACTTTCTCTGTGCTCCATGTACGAGAGCGAGAAGCTAAAAAGTCGAAATGACGAAAAGGCCGAAATCCGAGTTGGCTGTCTATAACTTTTTAATGCTTAGTGTGTTCATTTTAATTATTATAGATGAGCAAAGCATTGCGCATTGTGTACAGCAGTCTCAAATTCGAAAAATGTATTTAATTAAAATAAATTATTGATAGTCTAAATAAACTCAAAAATCTAAATTAAAATATTCTATGTCGATTTAAAAATAATTTTAAAAAATTCGAATTTGGTTTATATTTAGGTATACCAATAGAAAGAAGAATAAAATACAATTATTCGTGACATATAATACTATACTTTGTTCACATATTTATACATACGTAGAGTTTAGTGATTTCTCCGACCCAATAAAGTATGTTTATATTACTTAATGGTTTCACTATCCATGTGCACATATACACACGCGTACATTTGCAAAGCATTGCAAATCTGAAAACCGAAAATCAAACCGCAAAGCATTCAAAACCAAACAGTGAAAATTGACAACGTTGCTAGAAAGCGGTTACTGCTGGTTTTGCACACACATACGAAGATTTCTGAGTATAGATATATTCATGCAGCTGCGATAGCAAGCAAGGGAGTGAAGTGCGTCATGCTATTGTCCACAAAATACAGGGTATTGATTGCTGTTGCGGTTTTGGTCCAACACACTAAAATTACTGTGTGTAAAAGGTGGGTCGACAACGACGTCTAAGTTTCATTATATTCCAATTATTTATGTATATTGTCATTTTGCTTAACGTATAATTTGTTTGATTATTATTATTAATGTTGTAGAACTAAAAAACTTGTTAGGTTTTGTGGATTAACTTATTAGTAATAAGAAAACTTACTTCCGGAAAAAAATGTTGAGGAAATTTTGATTTCTCCTTGGTTGGAACTGTTTCAATATTACCAGAATATATATGTTTGCCTTCGTCCAGTTTATCCTCCCATCCATGAGTTTGAAAATTCCAAATTCTCAAAGAACATAAATCCTTGTGACCAAAGTAAATGTTGCCGAGAGCCTGTGGGACAACGAGAGATAGAATAAATTCCAGAGTAAACTACAGCTAAGCTACTCACAGTAAAATGTTCCGCTGACTTAAAATCTTCGTCCATATAAATACGAACGTAAATAAATTTACTCTTCGCCATGGCCTCGCATAAGCATCTGATAAACTCTTTTACGTTATCCATTGAATTCTCGTACGTCTTTCCGCCCACCTCTTGAAGATGTAAGGCCAAAAATCTTGGGCCGATTTCCGTTACTTTGGCTATGAACTCCTCCAGCCATATTGTAAGAAGTCTTTCTGGCTGCGCAGCGAGGTGGTTCATGGAACGATTTACATTCAAACTTATTTACTTCAATACAAATATAGGTATGCACATACATATATGCACACATACTTTCATTAGGACACAAATATGTGTGTAAGAATCAATAAGTATGCACACAATTAAATAAAAAGTACATACATCTTCAAATAAACTTCCGACGTTAGCTGTCACAAGCAATAGTTTAGCATCTGTAAGGTCTTCATTTGTTTCCATTTTATCTAATATTCCCCAAATTTAATTATATTTTGGTACGCTCAAGCACAGAAGAGTGGGGATGTAAGAAACACATTAATAAATCGATATATTTATGGTTCAAAGATAATATCGACAATATGAGGACAATATTCATCGCTCTCGATTCGATATTTCTTTAAAGTCGGTGTCGATTAAGCTTTTTCATCTGCCTCCCAGCCGGCTTAAGACACTAAAACGGTTTCTAAATCCCTATCAGAAAATCTCTTACTGTATTGGGTGAACCGATTTAGATGAAATTTTGTGTGTTAGAACGGCTTGAACGGATAAATATATGATAAAAAATTTGAATCACGCCTTTACTTCTACTAGAGTTTTTTATAATAAGAGCATGATATGAAATCGGGAAATATTGAACGAGAAAGATATATAAAGAATTTTCTGCCTCTTTTTCTTCAAACTTGTAGTTCGAATAATAATCATAGCCCCTTTAGGATCTTATGCGCAAATAATAGTATGCTTTACCCGTTAAGTTGTGCTTCTTCTATTAAAGCTGTTGTGTTAAGTCATCTGTCTGTTAATTCGAGATCTTGGTAACCGCACATTATGCGGCGCGCCCCTTGGTCGGTTGGGTAAGAGGTGTGTCGCAGTTTGCATTGATCCGTGCTTCAAAAAGCCCGTGCTTGGTATCGTTGGGCCACTTGAATTTAAATGTTTAAATAATAAAAAAAACCGTAAGATTTCAGCATTGCAGAGGTCTTCGACAAAGATCAAATCAAACATGTTAAAATTGTTATGAATTTAAAACAACAAATCGACAATCGACATTCCGGACAAACGAATAATTCGTGTGCGGTTTCGAGGCTCTCTACTCAGGTGCAGCAGTTAATGTCCGCCGATTTGTGTTTGGAATTTGAATACTAACCCATATACATTACCATAAAGATCGAGGATAGTGAATTTATATTAGCATATACCGCATATGGATTTCATATATTTTATTATTTATTTATTATTTTTGGGATACTTTTCTTAAATCAACATATAGTTTTTCTAAGTGCGAATTAGTAACTGGAAGTGCATTGTAATGATACCTGATGCTAAACCATAAATTATCAGATAATTCAGACAAAAATTTGCTTCGCTATTGAAGGTAGAACGGTCGACAGCAAATTACAGATTTTGTCTATTGCGTGCAGTAAGTTCGAACAACTTATCAACTAAGAATGATATATTTTAAAAATGTTCCTTAACTTTGTCTTTAAATGCTGACCGTAATAGATTTTCTGGTATATTTCAAAATCTGCGCGTGTGTAGTCAAAATTCCAAAGTCTCGAAATCATCGAGCTTATACAGACAGCATAAGAAGCGACAGTTTACGGTATCTTAACAACAACCGGAGTAGAGAAAAATTTGAAAATTTAAATATTAAAAATTGTATTATATATCAGATAGTAATAGAAGGTTTTTTTCTATATCAGCTGCATTTTTGCTTTGTGAATATCTTTGACTCTCTCTTCATCAATTTCTATTTTATTATTATGTTTTCCCAAGTGGTGTACATCATCGAAAAAAACACCATGCGTTCCGCATTTTGAACTGTTTGGCTTTTGATGTTGATCAAGATATACATATTGTTACACACTTTTGTACATCATTAATATACCCTACCATCCATTTTCATTGAGTTCAGAGTAAGAGGCGAAGGTACCCCCAAAATACTCCATGTTTTTCTAGTTAAGGAGACCCAATCTGCTAGGATGTCCTTTGACGATTCTTTTTCGCTTTCACAAAACCGACACAGTTTGCTACTATAAATACCCAGTTTTGATTGGTGATTTCTTAGGTGAGTATCCTAAGCCTATTCTACCCTATGGTTGAATCAAAGGGTCGGAGACGCAATGCAATATAGCGGCAGGAGAATTGGAGGAGGAAGTGAAGATTTTTTTGTCGTCGACCGTATTTCAAGGTATGAAAGCTCCAAAATTAATTTTCTTCAATAAATATTATCTATTAAAAATAATATAATACAATATTTAATAAAAAAAATTGTATTTAGTAATTGCAAATTGTTCAAAAACGGTCAAACAAGAGCACATATACGCCATAAGTTTAAATTTCTAAAGATGGCACTGATGACAAATTTACATCCTAAAGTTTACGCTAATTTAAATTAGTTAGCTGATATTCTGTTTTCGGCAAGTTAAGGTGATTGAACTAAATCTAGAAAATAATATAGTTTTGCAGCAGGCTAATTGTGGCGTGACTTTTACGATAGGGAATGAAGTAAAAGCAATTCTGTCGTTCCCGTTCCGAACCTTGTCCCCCCGGCTGAAAATCTTCCTTTCAGAATCTAAAACTATCAAAGAACTAAAAGCACGCCAATCAGTGAAGTTCGAAAAGGTTCAGAAATCAAATTATCATTTTCTTTTTTATTCCTCCTTTCAAAAAAGATTAGCATAATAAGTGTATATATACCAATATTAGCAAAGAGGAACAAATCCTAACTATTTTACATTTACTGGCACCTTTAAGTCGAACAATAAATAGCAACCGGATGAGTATGCTATTTACTACATTTATGAAGTACTTGTCAAATATTTTGTTTATCGGAAAAATATTGAATGCAACCAAATGAATAAGGAACAGTGACTGACGCGGGGTGTTTGGAACTGAAAAAGCACATAAAACATTTTCGATAACACGCTAAATATCTAGCTTCTCCTTTATATTTGATTTATAAGCTAATAATAATTAATAAACTTTTTATAAAAGTTGTAAGGGCTCACAAATAAATGTACATAATAAGTCCATTATTTTGAAGTGCTCAAAATAATTTGAAAATACAAGTCAAGTGTGTGGTTTTATAGTTATTTAGGCACATTCTGCATATTTTAGACTCTAAAAATATCTCAAGAATTAAAACTGCTTATGCAAAAGGCTCCTTAAATGAATGGTGCTGCAATTTTAAAATAATTTGTCATGTTTCATTCCACAGTTCCAAAGTTGTTTATGTAGTGCGATATTCGTGAGAAGCAACCTTCATCAGAAATCATGAATATCGAGAATATGATATTCTACAACGTTTCGATATACCATAATCGTACTTTGATGTAATCTGGAGAATTTGTGTCATCTATATTTTGTATTACATTTTCTGTGCTGAAATGAAAATTGAGGAGTCGTATTTCATATAGTCAAAGAAATTAAATATGGTTTCTATGCAATTCGTGCTACAACCGCTTCCCGGAACTGATGAACAATTCATTGAAAGGTAAGAACTGTTTGAGAAAATATGAAAAAATACGCATTCTTACATATGTACATATAGTATTGATCATCTGCACATGTTTCACACATGCATATACATAAATACAGCTACAGACCGATATACGCTTATACATTTATTTACATACTTATGCGCAAAATCTTAACTCCATGTTACATTCATGCCTAGCAATAAAACAAATGCATATAATGCATACTTAAATGTGTGTGCATGTGTGTGTGTACATTTGTACATCATTTTGGAATCAACTGAACTTGCATTGATATGCACGTATGTACGTATCGTATGTAGCAGTAATACATTTTTATCTAAAAATCAGCATATGTATGTATAATGATTGAATATACATGTGTGCATTTAATAGTTTGATAAATATAGGAGAATGCCATAACGTACTTATTTGAGAATATAACATTCTAAATTTATTGAACACGTATGCATGTGTGTGTGTGTGTAAATGTGCACATGTGTGAATGGTGCATACATTCATAGCATTTCGGCACTCAACATACACACTTTGCTTGTAGGTAGACAATTGCCCCTATGCAGGACTTGTGTATTTTCAATCTAACCACCCTTAAGCGAGTTTCAACTGTTATAAAACTCAATCGCACCGTATACCTGATATGCTTATGCATATATCTATAAGTAAAGACATATATGCAAATGTAGTAACGTTTTGGTGTATACTTGATCTGAGTTCCAAAAATTTACTTTAATTTACAAATTATAAATGATCCAAAGTTTTAAATAAATCCATGTCCAGTTCAACTACTTTTAATAATAACAGTTTTACATAAATTAATTTTATTGCATCCTCTTCAACTAATGCATTAGCTCTGTATTATCTAAGACTTAACCATATACATATTTTGATATTTATTTATAATGTATAAGTGTCAAATCGCATATTTGCACTTCCTTAGTATGACAATTATAAAATTATTTCTTCTGGTTAAAAACCGTATTCTATTAAAAGCAAAGTGCATATAATAGACGCGAACGGTATTCACCCATTTGTTTTTTATTCGTTTCAAATATATTTTTATTAATTTTCAATTTAGAATACGAGAAGTCACGGATAAAGTAAACCGTTTCGGTTCCGGTACTCATAGGATATTTGAGCAATTGAAAATTCCAGTAAGGGAAGTGGTAATTGGACCTAATCATATAGGAGTGCTTTTGGAAGACGGGAAAGCGTTTCGCGTCGCCTTCTCAATCAATTCTGAAAAGCTTGATTTGACCAAATCGGACAATAAGTGGTATGTCTATAAGCAAACTGCACATTTCTACGTTCATGCTAATGATTTTGCTTGGTTTAAAGTGCCCCATCTGGTGGAGTATCGGCAACAAATGCTCCGAAGGCACCAACATCATCTCGGGCTATGCCCCGTTCTCGGGCTCGACTTCTTCGTGCAACAGGGAGAACAAGCTCAAGTGGACAAGGATCTGGATCAAGAAGTACAGGTGTAATAATTGGAGGAAGTACATCGAACCGACCCCTAGTAACAGTGCCGGCCACATATGTGCCTGAAGAACTTATATCTCAAGCAGAAGTCGTACTACAAGGAAAGAGCAGAAATCTCATTATAAGGGAGCTTCAGGTAAATAGTTTAATGCCTTAATCAATTCCAGACTAATTTCCATACTTAAATTATAGCGCACAAATCTTGATGTGAATTTAGCTGTAAACAATTTGCTTTCACGTGATGACGAAGAGGCCGAAGATACAGAAGAGGGAGGCGATAATTATGTTCCTGAAGACCTAATTTCATTATTGGACAATGGTTTTTCGGGTGAAAACAATAGCGTCATCATTGATCCATCAGACGGACTTTTTTCGGAAGAAATATTCAGCAATTATTCAAGCATAAGAAAGTAAGTTTTTTCAATAATACTATTTTTACATTCAAAATATTTATTTTACATATTAAGTAGTTCTGAAACAAGAAGTGTTCGATCCGTACAAAAAATGCAAACATGTCGCAGAAATAGAATCTATTTAGTTTTTAAAGCATATTCACAAATCTTTTTCAAATTTGACTACATAGGGTATGCCCAACATTTAACACTTGTTCTGCATTATTGTTGATTTTGTTGTCGGTAGTAAAATTTGTCACAAATGTTCGCAAGGGACTATAATTTTAATATTTTGCTCGTCAAAAAATATCTACTTAAAAACAGGAAACTAAAATTGGATGAAAATAGAAAGTTTATCTAGCGACTAATGATAATTTATTATTATTGTTTTTATGAATTAATCGGAAATTAAACAATCTGCATAAATATGTTTTTCAATATTATTATTGTGTATGAGAGCTGCACATATCCAATTCACAGGCCTATTTTCATATCGAATTGTAATTGTAATTGAAGTGACATTTGAGCCAAAACTATTTGTTTGGCACCGGCAGTTTTTTATATGACAATATACTTACAAAGCTAACAAAAGTATTTTTCTCTCTTAGTCTTCTTTTCGATCGAATTCGTAGTGAACGGAGCAACGCAGGTTCAACTGCAGATAGTAATCAATCCAATCGGGCATCCACATCTAGCGGCGTAATAGCAGGCAGTGGCAGCCTTTCAGCTCAAATATCATCTGCTAATGCTGATCGCGAAGCTTTCAGTCGATGGCGTGATCGTCAGTATTATGGCCCACGACGATGGATTAGTAAAGACGATTATACGTGGGATAAGGATACTGGTAAAAAGAAAAACCATAACTCTCTTGCATTTAATTTTATGTTACCAAAATTAATTTCTTAGATTCCAAAAAGAAAGAACCCTCTACAATGCCATCGCCGATATGGATATCAGAAGAACTGCAACCATGGCCTGATAAAGTTTCAACACGTTTTAAGACTATTGGAGCATTGTATTCCGAATTTATTGCGCTCTCGGAAAGTGGGGAATTGCATCAGTGGCGTTGGTCTGACTTGGAGCCATTCAAATCCGATGTGAGTAGATTTTGTCTTCGATTCTTAAACGAGTAATAGGGAGAGCAGAGATGGTCAAAGTATGGCTTATTCTCTTAAAAATCCTATAGAAAATCTATTTTGATCAATATTACACTTAAATATATTTTTGTATATATCAGTTGTAAAAAAAATAAGAAAGATAAGCTGTCTGAGACACAACATTTAAATTCCATGTTAATCATTTGTCCAAATATTAGGAGCTTGTTAATTTCTAATTAGTGAGTTCGGTGCGGACATCATTAATCAAACAAGTTTTTCTTTTGAAAATAATTGTTCAACCAATTGATATATATAATATTGTGTTCTTGCTCCGAGATAGGAACTGCCTGCATCCTAAAGACGGATGTATTTTTCAAGTTTTCTCCCTGTGTAATTAAATTTCGAATTTTAAATAAAACAGTTCATTTTATTGAAAAATATTTCACAGTTCAAAAGAAACTTAGATTTAGATTTATTCGAAAAAGACTGATAATAATCTGGCAGATACAGGTTTGACGTCTTCTATTAATTGGTTTTGAAAACGCTTAATGCTTTCCTTGTTTAATTATGTAAATAATATTTAAAATATATTTATTCAAACATTTCAAATGATGACTTCAGTAAGTGTTCGAATTAGTATACCTGAAAGCCACAATTATATATTTAATAGCCGAATTCATATTTTGGATCTCGAGGCTACAAGATATTTATTAAAAAACTTACTATTTCCAATTAGATATATATTTATATATTTTTTAAGCTATATATATATTGTAATATCTGCATTTCACTTTAAATTTATAATTTTCGATGTAGACGGACAATGTTTATCATCCGAAGACTTTGGCGCTCAACATAGCAGAAAAAGTAGAGCTAATATCAGCAAATTTTATTAGATGCTCTGTTGTAACTGAGTCAAATCGTGTTGCCACTTGGATGGATGAACAGTTGGGATACCTCGGAGTGAAATTGGAGCATACCGCTACAGCTTTCAATGAGTTCAACATCGACCCAATCGCAACAATACATGTTTGCTCTTTATACACAGCTGTTCGAACTGATAATAACAATATCTATTGGTGGGGTGTTCTACCATTCGATCAACGCCGCTATTTGTGGGATAAGTTTCGAACAAAAACCAAAAAACCTTTTAAAATGGTTGTTGCAGACGTTAACGTTGGATCACAAGTTATAATGAAGAAGTGTCCTATTTTCCAAACTGGATCAATCGGGTTTACCTGTACCAATGGTGTACCCAAAGTTGGACAGCTCTTAAACTCTGTGTGGGATTTCTCGGACGTTTGTCGTATGAAAATCTTAAATATCGGGACATCTTCAGTTATAGATAAATGTCCGGCTACGGGAACCATTTCGAATACCCTTACCAACATTACTGATAAGGATATCTCCAAGACAACACCTGTGCAAGCAACAAGTTCAACCAAAAGTGGACAAATTAGTTCGACAAGTAAAGAATCGACAGATCGTATCGATATGCCACCACCACCTTCTCCTGCGTCCAGTACTTGCAGTGATACCGGCAGTGTTACTTCTCATAAGCGCACTAAAAGAATGACAACTAAAGAAGATAGTAACAATTGTCAGGAGGGTAGAAAAGATGAGGAACTGTGGCAACTCAAGGATGTTGTTTTCGTAGAGGACAAAGTGGGACCGATCGGAAAAGTTCTTAAAGTCGATGGAGACTATGTGGCAGTCCGATTTCCGCCATTAAGTTGCGTCACCAGCGTCACCGGATTGGGCACTAAAGATGAAGGAAAAGAGGATGACTGGCAACAATGCCGTCTTTTGAGACGCGAAGATGTCCAAATCTTTCGAACAGCAGTCTCGTCGCGTGGACCAGATTGGCTACAAAAGCAGCCCAAGAAAATAAATATTGGCGCTGATCCGGCAAACGCCCAGCTTTTAACAATAGCTGTAGATACGCGTGGCATTCATGTGATTAAAAAAGTGTTTGGGAAAATACATTACAGCCTTTATAACTTGTACAATAGCAAGCAGGAACAAAACTGTCAATTTCCCACAGACTGTGCGTCATTTATTGGAGCATCCTCTAACAATATAACAATGGCCTGCAACAATGATTGCAGTGGGAATAGCAGTACGATTGTACTTCGGGATGGTAATGGAGCGCTTTATCCACTGGCTAAGGACTGTATTGGTTCCATAAAGGACCCGCAATGGTTCGATTTGCCACCGGTTAAATCAGTCACCATGGCCACAATATCGCTGCCGCCTACAGCATCTTGCATCAATCTTAAGTCAAAGGTATGCATGACTGCCCTGCTTTTTGAAACCCAGAAGCTAATGCCACATATTCTACGTTGTGATGTAAAAAACTGCATTGCTCTGCTGATGCGTCTTGAAAAAGAAGACCGCAAAGACACTGTTTCCGTTGTTGAAGAGCGGTGTGATGGTAACCGAAACATATTCCATGCTTGTGTTATAATGTGTGCCCCAACATCCAACAAGGATTCACAGCACTCACCGGAATTAAGCAGCAGCAGCTCGGAGAAAAAGCCAGTTGCTTCAGGGGTTTCTTTGCCACGAACAGCAGGACCAGGTTTGTCATATGGCGGCAGCGCATTTGCTGGCAATGGGAGCAGCTTCAGCGAGAACTCTAGCTTTTCGACAGTAACGGCCGGCGTCAGTTCATCATCGTCAACGTCAGCAACATTGACCAGGGAAAATCGAATTAGTCTTCGGGACATGATGCATCGACTCATTAACACGGAGCAATCAACAGAGCAAAATAGTCAGCCAGCAACGACGAGTGCAGGCGAAGATCACGCATATATGCCATTGCCATGGTCATTGGAATCGGGAGCGGCGGCAAGCAATCTTTGTGCTAGCGGAGCTCAAAATGTTGCGGATATAACCGATGAGGATGTTTCAAAAGTACTACCATCGTCGTCTCAAAACATAGGTGTTTCAAATAGCAAAATGGGAACGCCAAATTATACATTCGACTTGACGCAACGACGTGAACACGCCATCCTCATTCTTCAACATATGTGTGCCAGCGCTGCGATGCGGCCTTATCTTTTCCAGATGCTTAGCGCCAAGGATGCTCAGGGTCAGACCGCGTTCATGCTGGCGGTTTCGTGCCGCGCTTACGAGGCTGGTATTATACTATTGAGCACTATACTCAGTGTTTCTGAACAAGATACACATCTTAAGGAAGCTATGATATTCCCGAGTGGCTCGCCAGCTGACCAATCGCCTTTGCATGTTATCTGCTTCAACGACACTTGCTCGTTCACTTGGACAGGCGCCGATCATATAAACCAAAATATTTTTGAATGTAAAACTTGCGGCTTAACTGGCTCACTCTGCTGCTGCACCGAATGTGCACGAGTCTGCCACAAGGGGCACGACTGCAAACTGAAACGGACTGCACCAACAGCTTACTGCGACTGCTGGGAGAAATGTAAATGCAAAGCACTGATTGCCGGTAATCTTACAAAGCGTTTTGCTTTACTCTGCAAACTAGTTTCGAGCACTGATCTGGTTACAAAATTCAACTCAAAAGGTGAATCCATATTGCTATTCCTTATACAGACTGTGGGCCGTCAGATAGTGGAGCAAAGGCAATACCGCTTTAGTGTAAGAGTTCGGAATGTGAGTAATAATACGGGAAGTGCCAATGGAAGCAATACAGTTATAACCAATCGAAAACCGTCATCTCTAGACATCGATAGCGATATGCCAGACCACGATCTTGAGCCACCCAAATTTGCTAGAAAAGCGCTTGAACGCCTTTTAATTGACTGGCAAGCCGTGCGTTCAATGATAATGAGCGGTGCAGAACGAAATGAAGCTAATGCAAACCTACATGGAAATCCAGGTGACGGAGGTAACTCAGAATGCTTTAACGTTTTTATGCAATCCCAGCATGGCTCGACACTGATCGACAAGTTTACACATAGCTTGATAGTGAAATGTACAAGCGATCATTTGGATACTCTATTGCTGACACTGGTGCGTGAGTTGCAAAACTTTCTTGTTGTTGATCGATGCAAAGAGGCCGAGGAGGTTGCGCGACGATTTGTGCGGTCTGTAGCTCGTGTGTTTGTTATTTTTAATTTGGAGAAACAACCAAATCCCGATAAGCGCAAAAGTCACACATCTTGCAACAAGTATGTGCAAAGCTGTGTTAAGGTTTTTCAAACTTTGCACAAAATTTCGATTGAAGAGTTGTGCGAGGTCTCCGAGGCCCTCATTGCACCAGTTAGGCTCGGCGTAGTACGACCAACCGCTCCGTTTACAATGTCTTCATCTAATTTGGATGTAAGTTGCTTACATATTTCCCTCTTACTACCCAGCTATAATGTTACTCGTTGAATTTTGTAGAATTCTGATGACCTGTTTAGCGTTGAGCCGCTGACACCTTCCAATGTTGAGTCAACAGCCGAGCAGATTGTAGTGCATGATGCTATTAATGTTCAAAGCACTAGCTTCAATGTACAACAAAATTATGATGTTGTTGCGATGGATAGTAAGTGTATTCTTATTAAAAAAAAACAAAATATATTAAATTCACCATGTAATTTTAGCTCTTAGAGATCCTTCCGAATCGGAAGAGATTCCCAATCGAGAATCAAACTTAAGTGGTCATGACGAAGACATGATTGAGAGCCAACGAAATGAAGAAGGCATGCAGGATGACGAAAGTGACAACGATTTCACTTTTAATGACGCTGAAACCGAGTCGGATTCGGACGATAACCAGAGCAATCAAGATGCACAAAGAAGCGTTCAAACAGGTGCAACTGTTGGTTCAGAAACAGGTAATTCACAAGATGCTATTTATTTGCTTTAATAGACATCTAAAGCATGCGAGGATAGGTTTATTCGTCATGGTTATGCTTTACTAATTTAGAAATGCATTTGCTGCTTATTTGGTATAATTATCTGATTTTAGCCACCGTTGTATTATAGCCGAGAGCAATATTATCAATAACTATTATATTGTTAGACGACTTACATTGTTTACCAAAATATTTTATTTTCCGTCATTTTCAACCGGTTGTTTACCTTTTTGATTGATGATGGCCAGGTGACAGTGAATTACATTATATTATAAATCATCTTAGCCACAACGTACTTCAGTTTTCAGAGTTTCGTTTCTGAATTACGCGTTTTTTATCTCAAGAGGGAAACCTCTTCGTGAATTCATTTAATAAACATAAGTAAATTTATAAATTTCTTTAAGCAATTAAATTTCTAGCATATACAAACACAAATGCTCCCAACCCTATGGGTGAAATTTATCTTAATATAAATAAATATAATATAAATGTAAACTGCACACGTCATATCGGCTTTCTATTGAGTACTATTAAATTACAAATTTTTATTTTTAGATATTGGAGTTCTCTTTCTGGAGGATGAATCTGGTGATTCTTCCGCTCAGGAGGAAGATGGGTCTGAAGATGGTGAATCGGATGATCAGTCTGATGAATTTAGTTTCAACGATCAGCAACTCGAGCGCCGCAACATCAACCCTAACTCACGCAATGATCTCACTCCACAAACAATGCAATGGGCAATCAGAAGCCGCGATAATGCTCGATCGTCTGTTCGTGTCCCAACTGGTTCGAATTTAGTTTTCATTGACCCAATGGCATTGCGTCGATCTGCTGTTCCAGCCAACACTGCGGTCAATACAACATCCGCCGAGTCTCACACAATGGCAACCACCGCTAGCAATTTAGGCCGAGCTTTTGGTATTACGATTCGACAAATATCCGAGCTCTTAGCTATCATGTCATACAATGTGACCAATGATATTGAAACCTCATTGAAAATACCCATTGAGGAAGCCCTTGCAGTTCAAGTAAGTATTTCAAATAATCGACTGCCTACGTTTATTTTTGAATCATTTTATTGCTTTCATATTGTGAAAGGCGTTTGTTGAGAAACGCTTGAAGCCAACATGGGACTGGATGTTTACTGTGATGGATGGAACAGAGGCGCAGCTGAAATTTGGTGCATATTTGACGAACTACACTGATCCAAATCACCCATTGCATCCTCTAAACCTGAGTGCACAAGCTACCACAAGCCAATCATCAACTTCGACTTCTTCAACTGTTGGAGTTAATGTGATCGGTATGAAAAATTTTAACATATGTCTGATGCATTATATTGATCTTGTTCAATTATTAGGTTCAAGTTCTCGAAGGGATTTCTTTACATACTGTCTTTCTTTAATGCGCGCTCATACATCGGAGCATAGGGATGCGCTGCCAGTATTGGACATAACTGCGTTGCGCCACATGGCATACGTGCTGGATGCATTCGTATACTATATGCGCAACGACTCTAGCTTCTACGATAGGAACGATTCTATTGCTGGACGTGTTAACAATCTATCGAACTGCATCGAAAACGATGATACTGACGACGAGTTGAGCAACATTGAGGAGTCTAATATCGAAAGGCAATATTCTGCCAGCTCTTCCCCCAATGTTAACATGCGAAAGTATACATTCTTTGCTCGATCTGATTCAACTTTGAGCTTGGGTTGCTCGGCACCGGAAGGGTTTGATTTACCCCTTGATATGGCCATGCCATTAGCGGACAAGCCACACCTGCTGCAGCCAAATTCAAAGCGACAGGACCTCTTTGCGAATCTTCCTTTGCATGTGGTTCCTACTGTGAAAAACAACACCGCCAAAAGAAAAATGTCCCATCAGGGATCTATTGACCAACCTCCCACAAGGTTAGGATTCTCCAATTTTATGAAAATGGAAAATGAGATTGGCGTAAGCCAGCATACGCCGGAGCAGGAAAATAATGCAGAAGCACTCGAACCGAAAGAAGACAGCAGCACATATAAAGACGACGACACCGCTGATTCCAATATTTACGTTCAACTAAAGAAGAAACAGTGCTTAGACGATTTAAAATTACATAAGGGAGTTGAAGGTAAATCGTTTATATTGTATTTGTTGAACTTTGTATTATTTTATTTTAAGAGTGAGAATTCGAGAAAAATTCATATTTTGCATCTATACTATTCACTAACCTAACTTAATTATTCTCAATGCGCATATTTCATTATATGAGGACATGTTTATTTTTCGGTTATATGAACAAAGACAGATATCTTTGCTTTGTATCCAAGATTTTAAGACTTCTGTTGCAATATTGCACTAACCTTAAATTTTTAATTGGCTGTTTATGCTGATTCGCATTACACACATAGTAATGCGAATGAATACATCTATGATACACGAACATAGGTTTTTCTTTAAAAATAGATGTTCGTATTTTTGGATATTGGATGGTTGTTATAATGGAATTGGATTGTAAGAAGAAAAAAGAAGACATTTATCACAATTGTAAAACTTAAATATTTGAGTTAGGTTTTGCTTCGATAATTTAATATAAAAAAAGCGATATTAACAGGGCATTAATCTTAAAATTTACGTTTTTCTTAATAGGTAATCACTACATTGAAGACCATGCAGATGCAGTTGATGTACAAATGATTGATGAATCGCCAGGAACTAGTAGAAAGTCGGATATCTTAATTACAACTCGGCCAGAAGTGATCATTGCGCCAAACAAAAGCATACTTCGAATTGGAACTAGGGATGACTTAGCCACTTTAGAGAACTCCTTATCAGAATCTTTACAGAGCTCTTTATCTGCAGTTCGCAGCGTTATTGTACGAGCTGGCGCATCCAGTTTTAAATTAGAATCAAACGACAGCAGCTTGCCCGAATGCAAAAATTCATCTGCCAGCACATCACATGCATCGCACCTTACATGCGATTATAGTCGCGAAAAGACATCATCCCAGTCAGTAGTATTTCCGGTTCGTGGTTCTTTGTTCTACAAAAGCAGTTCTTCAGAACTGCCATCGTGGAATTTTTTGCTGAGTCGTTGGAAACTGGCTCTTGATCTTTTTGGACGTGTTTTTATGGATGATGTTGGTATGGAACACGGATCTGTATTGCCGGAATTGAGAGGATTTCCTGTTAAGGAAATGCGCTTTAGACGGCATATGGAAAAGCTTCGTAATGGACAGCAGAGGGACTTGGTTCTTTGTAAGCTTGAGCGGAACCGGGAGAGTTTAATAATCCAAACCTTTAAGGAATTAAATGCTCAATTTGGCACACAAAATCGTCGAGCTCAACCGCCCATTACATTCAACAGAGTTAAGGTGACATTTAAAGATGAGCCAGGGGAAGGGTCGGGCGTGGCGCGCAGTTTTTATACTTCCATTTCGGAAGCGTTGTTGGCAAGTGCAAAAATGCCCAATCTGGATTCAGTGCAGGCGGGCGGTACTCATAGTAAGTACGGTGTACCATTCTCGAGTATATTGCGTAGTAGAACCGTGTCTGGCTCAAGTCGCGATCCGCCCACATTGCAGAGGCGTGGAACAGGCAGCAAAATATTATGGCGTACGGCTCGGGAGCGAAAAGCATTAAATGCCGATGCAAGACCGTACACCCCAACTACCAATGCAGGTATGGAATAAACGAATAAGGATTTGCATATGAAATATGATTAACATGTATTTGAATCCAACGTCAATATAGATATTTCTGCTACAGAAACGTCAAACGACCATTTGTCTGTCCACCTACAACAGCTTGGAGAGCGCCTCTACCCCAAGGTGAGTAAAACTTTATACCGTATATTTTCTAAGCCAGAAATGAACAAGTTTATATTTCTACCAGATTCACTCAATCAACTCATCGCACGCATCGAAGATAACGGGCATGCTTCTAGAAATACCCACTCCCCAACTTCTGTCTGTACTGTCCTCGGATGAAACGCTCAGGCAGAAAGTTAATGAGGCAGTTGAAATAATTAATTTTAAGCAAAAGTCTGAGATAAACATGCAAAATCAACAAAAAAAATTACCGTCTGCGGCGCTTGCTGAACCTATTGATGAGGATAATGAGCCATTGTTTTACTCTCCGGGTAAACGTGGCTTTTATACTCCACGACAAGGGCTTGCGTCTTTTGAACGTATCAACGCATTTAGAAATATTGGCAGGTTAGACCAGAATAATTAGCAAAAGATTAACAAAACACAGATTCGTAATGCTTCTCTTAATTTTTTTCATTAGACTAATTGGACTCTGCCTCTTGCAAAACGAATTGCTCCCGCTGTTCCTCCAAAGACATGTGTTGAAGTACATGCTTGGTAGAAAAATCAAATTTCATGATTTAGCCTTTTTTGATCCAACGTTGTATGAATCGTTCAGACAAATCATACAAGATGCTCAAACAAAAGAAGGTGAAGAAATCATCAACCGAATGGAGCTGAGCTTTGTGTAAGTGTGCATCAATCAGTTACATGTTTGCAATAGTAGTATATAAACATATGTTTTTTCCCACTAAAGAATTGATTTGATGAAAGAAGAAGGATGTGGTAACCGCGAATTGATCCCAGGCGGACGCGACGTTCCCGTAACGTCAGCTAACATATTCGAATACATAAGGCGTTATACTGAATATAGACTTATAAAATCACAAGAAAAGGCTCTTGAGGTAATGATTATAAATGCTATTCGATTCTGGCGATTGCTCATATACTTATTTATATTTACAGGCTTTGAAAGACGGTATATTTGACGTATTACCAGACAACTGCATGAACAGCTTGACTGCTGAAGATTTACGTTTGCTCTTGAATGGTGTCGGTGATATCAATGTTTCCACACTGATTTCCTATACGACTTTTAATGACGAATCAAGTGAGGGACCTGACAAACTTCTCAAATTTAAAAGATGGTTTTGGAGTATTGTCGAAAAAATGAATACGCTGGAGCGCCAGGACTTGGTAAGTATTATTTCGATATGTTTTATTTTCTTGATTTAACATATTCCTATTTCAGGTTTATTTTTGGACAGGGTCGCCAGCCTTGCCAGCTTCGGAGGAAGGATTTCAGCCTCTACCGTCTGTTACCATACGACCTGCGGATGACTCTCATCTTCCTACTGCAAATACTTGTATATCTCGGCTGTATATCCCCCTTTATTCCAGCAAATCAATTTTACGTAGTAAAATGCTGATGGCCATTAAATCCAAAAACTTTGGATTCGTTTGAGCAAATGACTAACAATTTCTGGTTTGATATTTGCTTATTGAGAATTTTTTATATGTGAAACTTTGAAATATGACTTCCACATTTGTAACCAACAACATTTGTATGTATATCCATTCCTTGTTTTTGGATTTGACTTTATACCTATTGAAATAGTCCAGTTTAAAGATTGAAAATGAAAAAGTACATTCACTTTTTTAAATAATTCGACTGGATGAAAAGCACTAAGGATGTGTCGAAAGAAACAAAGATTAAGATGTAGGCGTTGCGTTAGGGCAAGTTGGCGTTTATTATTAAATTTATTTAAATGTAGGACATGTAATAAACTACAATATATAAATATGTATATTAACCAGGGAATAAAACTATATTGGTAATCGCAATTGCAAAAAATTAAAAAATGACTACGATAATTTAAGTAGGGCACACGCATGGCGTATATATAATGCAGAATTTTTGCCAAGGTTTTTGTTGCATACGAATTTCAGGTTTTAATATTGGAGAGTTGTATTTGTTTTATTTTTATAAAAGCTAACCTTGGGTGTATCATGCTTTGAAAGACGGGATACATGTCTCTCATTTTTCGGTCGTCGCGCCCGCGCCATTTTATTTTATTTTAGTTTTGCTTAACATTGTTTTTGTACGTAAGTACACAACATCGTTTGTAATACTTCAACCCTTGTGTGTTCAAAGTGTTTATTTTGTGCTTGTTTATTCTGTAGTTCTTTTTACATTTTATTAATTTCAAATTATTATCATTATGTCGAATGTCTGTTATAATAAAAAATGCCAGGTCCGTGCAAATATTAGGATGGGCTTTGTATGTTGCTGGCTGTGTGATAATGTATCACACGAAAAATGTGCTTCCGAAACGGCCGTATTATTGACCTGATTGAGTCCAAATCAGGTCTAAAGTGGACATGTGAAACGTGCATGTTGAGAGGGACATGGTGGGATTCATTAGGCAGACCAAAAATGGCTTTTTCGGTAGGTTTAAAAAACTTTTCGATGGGTTCTCAGCTATGGAAAATGATTTCAAAGGTTTGAAACTTATGAATGAATCTCCGAAGCGTAAAAAGGCCAATTTTAGGCTGTCTATTGGCCCAAATGAACTTCCCGTCTCTTCACAATTGCCCACAAAGTCCGTACCTAATTTAGAATTGAATAATCTGTCTTCCCCATCTGTACAAATACCATATAGAAGCGACGATAACAACACTATGCCCATGGATGTTGCTGCTTCTATCCCCGAAATTGTGGTCGATCCAGTGATTGTTGACACCGTTGTTGCAATTCGACATTCAGGTGCTAACACATCACCTGAATCAAATGGTCACTTAACCAAAGCAATAGCTCCACCGGATGCTACTGTTAAGGTTCCTAACGTGACCCTGGTAGGTGTCCCACTCAAAAAACAAATATTTGTTTCACGGTTTCCCCTGACACCACATCTGAGGATGTCAAGGCTTTTATCCAAGCCAAATTTAAAGCTGTCGTTACTGTGGAAAAATTCCAATACTCTTATATTCGGGAGATTTCTTCATTTAAAATAAATGTTCCGGCAGAACACTTTAGCACCATCTGTGGTAAAGAATTCTGGCCGGACCATGTAATGGTAAAAGAATTTACAAAAAAGACTGATCGGTCTCCGATTGCGGTACTTCCATCTACTACTAATTCAAGTAAACCTATTGCGGTATCTGGTAGCTCAAAAAACTAACTCTCTTGGTTATCAAAATGCAAGAGATATCTGTAGTAAGCTTTCAAATCTATACCTAAATCTATAATAAACTACGGTACCAAGTTTGGCTATGAACAACAAATGTTATAAGGATTACCTAAGAAGCTGTAGTTTACAGTTTCAGCGGGATCCTAAACGTTTTTTATGATTTTGTTAATGCTAAGAGAGGCTCAACAATATTTCCTGCTACCGTATTTTTTGAAAACAAGACTGCAGACTCAGATCTGGCCATTGCCGATTTATTTGCCGAATTTTTTCAAACTACATATAGTTCCCATAATCATCTGTGCAGATCCTTAATTTCTCCCTGCCAGCAGGGGCTTATGAAATATAGATCTACCACCACTAACCTGTTAGAATTCACTTCTTTTGTTATTAAGGGATTTCAAACCAAGATGCAAACGGAGGTTGTTTAGACTGACTTTAGTAAGGCATTTGATTCTGTTAATCATTCATTGCTTATTCACAAACTTAATCTTCTGGGATTCCCACATAACTTAATTTGTTGGATCTCAAACTACTTAACACGTAGGACACAGAAAGTTTACTTTAGAGGTTCTATCTCAAAGTCTGTTCGGGTTACTTCCGGAGTTCCACAAGGAAATCACCTTGGCCCTTTGCTATTCACTTTATTCATAAATGATCTTCCGTCCGTTATATGTCATTCTCGGGTACTAATGCATGCCGACGATGTAAAACTGTGTCTGTCGTCTACCAACCCGTTTGCTGGACAGAGGCTTCAGGCTGACTTAGATAGTTTTGAAGCCTGGTGTCGTGTAAATTTTTTAAATCTAAATTGTGAAAAATGCAAATTTATGTCTTTTTATAGGCGATTGCCCTATTTAAATACATATTTTCTTCATGGCAAGCCACTAAAACGCATTGAATGTGTTGATAATTAGGAAATACTTTTAGATCCCAAGCTTAAGTTCGACAAGCATGTTTCTTCCTCTGTTAATCGAGCCTTTGGGGTCCTGGGTTTCATCAAGCGCTCTTTATATTTCATTTGTGCGTCCTATTCTGGAATATGGATCTTGTATATGGTCACCCAATTACAAGGTTCATCAGGATAGAATAGAATCCGTACAAAAACAATTTCTATTGTTTGCCCTTAGGGGTCTTCATTGGAATACTAATACTAATACTTACCCTCTTACCATAGTAGACTTTTACTAATAATTGTTCCTTCTCTTTCTGATCGTAGAACAATGCTTGGTGTTATTTTTTTACACAAGCTTATAAATGGTTAAATTGATTCTTCGGAGTTGATCAGCCAACTTAATTTTACAGTTCCAATCAGAAATACAAGGAATTTTCTGCCACTGTTACTTAAAACTTGTAGTGCCAATTTTGCTATTCATAACCCATTTAGAATGTTGTGTACAAATTATAATACGCTTTTTCCATTAATATGTTGTACTTCCTCCATTTCATCTATTAAATCAATTGTCTTATCTCATCTTTCTTTTAATTCACGAACTTCGTAACCGCACGTTATGCGGCGCACCCCTCGGTCGGTTGGGTGGGAGGTGGGTTGCAGTTTCGCTTGGGTCCGTGCGTTAACAAGCCCGTGCTTGGTATCGTTGGGCCACTTGAATGTGCTGCTCGTTAGTACTTCAACGTCCAAATATATAAAAAAAAAGGTGCGATAAGCAAAAGCACATTCAGGCGAATGTGATCGATCTATGACGACCATGCTATAAGGTGGAAACCGAAGACGGATGATTATAAATTCAAAGCAGCAGGATTTGATTCGCTTTTGAATTTAATTTTTTTGTGTTTGCACAATTTTATTGCATATATAAAGGAAGAAACTAAATACAAATGGTGCACGAAGGCTATGTGTCTGGAGAATTTTTTTGAATTGCTTAAGTTATTAAAGAAAATATCAGAAATCTATTTCCAAAAATAACACCTTTTCTATTAAGGCTGCATAAATAGCCAAAAAAGTGCTGTTTTTATTTATTATTTATTTGACTCGCGTTTTGACTGATCCGGTGTATTTTCAGTATAAAATAGCAAATCTTCCTTTTTAAGGCTGAAAACACCCCAACCGTTAAAACATTTTTGACTCATAAAGCAAGAAGTTTTTAATTTTTTTTGGTACCTTTCGATAAATAAAACAAATTTGTTTTCCACAACGTTATAAAGTCTATTAAATCTTTATTTAGCGAAAACTAGCTAAATGTAAAAAATAGTAACTAAACTGCAGGCGGCTGCAAATCAGCGGGAAGATCTTTCGAGCAAGACCGAAGCACAAAGTGAAACACTAATATATAATATGAAATTTGGATGCTGTTGCTGCCAAAAAGCGCAAAGTGAAACTTTGGTGTGTCCTGATAAAACAAAAACGGTAAGTAATTACTTAGAAAAAATAGTTTAGTGATGAATTTATTTTAAACTTGAATTTAAAATATAAGTCTGTCGCTCTGTCAAAAGTTTTGCAATAATAAAACTAAAAAGATTGACAAAGAAAACACTGGATCGGTCAGCTGATTTGAAAAGTTTTGGACTAATTGCGCGATATGTAATTTAGACATTCAGATGCAAAACACTTCAAAGCAAAATGTTTTGCTGTGCATGCTTTGCATATTGCGTATGCATTCTTATCATATCCATCCATATTCCATTTCATTCGATAACAAAAAAACGAATTCCCAATTTCTTTCGCAATAACGATTTCATATTTTATTTTATAAATGTGTTCTTTCTATTATCGGTGTCAGGATCCTTTTTCTTGAGCTTGTAGCAAAATCGTAGTCTATGAAATTCGAGTCTTCCCATTACGAAAAGCTGAGTATGCACTTGGATATGTAGTAGGCGTGTGAATTCAAAATTTTTTTAAGTAATCTGTTGAAAGACTCAGTACTTATTACACAATCAATGATATTTGTATACACATCTTAAAAGGTTATTGGAACAGAGAAAATAATAATTTAATCAAGATGTTGCGCATACCAGGTATGCCCCTCCTGCCGGGGACGGTCTTTCGCGAAGTGAGTACTGATTTGCTTAATGGTTTTATATAAATAAATGAATACATGTACATGTGCATGCATATATGTTGTATACCTTTTAATAGGTCAATAAAGTCAACTATCCAAAATCGCAAACGTTGCTCAATTTTCGTGGCATACCGATGTTAAGTGATCGTCAGCCCGCGATGCCCGAGGATCCAGCCGGCGTTGTCATCGACATTGCCTGTCCGCCGGCTAATGCACATGCGTTATTTCCACCCCGAACGGGCCCACGGCTACCGCCCTGGCTAGCCTACGACAAAAAAGTGCTCTTCTTTCGAGCCTATTTAAAGCAGACACTGCAGGAAAACTATCATGCACCGTATATGGTACGACATTTTAAGATTTATTACTATCTGGAGGATGGCACTCTCGAAATATACGAACCCAGGGTTGAGAACTCTGGCATTGTGCAGGGGTGTATTCTGCATCGCCAGCGTGTCCCCAAGCCACCGCCATGCGAGAACGAATTCATATCGATCATTGATCTCAATGTTGATCGCACCGTGCAAATCTACGATCGCAATTACCACTTTGTCGACTGTGATCGCTTTACACGCGATTTTCTCAACAAGCGCGGCATAGTGGTCCCAGATCCTGCGATGGCAGCCATGTAAGCGCAAAAACAAAAGAAATGGAAAGAGAGAGCAAAATACATCTTTAGATAATTTCCTCATAATTCACTTTGTAATTCCCTCAGTGATCCTGCCGAAGGGGTGAGGAAACGTGGTCATGCCCGACCCAGCAATCCACCCGAGAAGCGACATCCTTTTGCCCAGTTCCTCAAGTATGATCGACAGATATTGAAGTTTCAGGCATATTGGGATGATCGTACCGACATGGGCGATGTGCGCAAACTCGAGGTGTGCTATTATCTAGCCGACGATACTATCGAGGTGAAGGAGGCCCACATAACGAACTCGGGTCGCGATGGGCCCACTGTCTTCCTCAAACGGGGACGCTTGCAACGCGTAAGTAAAACGAGATCATTAAAAGTTACTTAAATGACTCCGAATTTAAGTACCCGGTCCGTGTATTTCTCCACCTATTTTTTCGAATGATTTCTGATCGCCCGTTCTGCAGGAATTTGATGGAATGTTGATGCCGGGTCAACAAACACCTAAAACCTTGCTTAATGTTTTGGGAACAGCGCGGAATGTGCGCTACTGCGTCGATCCTTTGAATATGGGTACCAAGGAGATATTGTATTATAGCCAGCGGGACCTGCAGATCGGCACCGTGATCAATGTATATGGCCGTCCTGTGGTCATCACCGACATGGATCCATTTACAAAGCAATACTATCGTGATCACTACGGGATAGAGGACTTTACGCCGATTGCGGTGCCAACACGATCGGATGTCTGCAAACCGTATGACAAATCGAGCAGGGTGCTGCCACCGTTCAATGGCTGGGGCAGTTTCGAGGACTCCGCTGGCAATTGTGTATCCATTGTGGCCAAACGTCCCAAAACTGATTTCAGGAAATTCATAAAATACGATCGCTATGTGCTGCGTTTTGGGGCCAAAATGTTGTCCACAATACGAGAAAACTGCGAGCGGATCTTTGTGATTAGCTATTACCTTAGCGATGATACGATGCAGGTACAGGAGATAGCGGTGCGCAATTCAGGATTCCTTGGCGGTGTCTTTATGAAGCGGGGTCGCGTCCTTATTCCCGGACAGGAGACGTTCACCTGCAAGCAGCCTCAATATTATAAGCCCTGCAATTTCTTCATTGGTGGCACCATGGTCATAAGAGACTTTATCTTTTATTTGGCTTCGGCTGATGAGTTCACTTTGATGTATATGGAGCATCATCCGGAACAGTTTCCGCACTGCGATATCGAAAAGATTTTGGAAAAGGCGCGTAAATCTCTAGAGCCTCATATAGCACAATTTGTTGCGTCCTGTGTGCCTGACGGCACTGATATGGAGCGAAAGATGGAGAAGAGCACGGTGTTCGTTTCCTTTGAGAGCCTTAAGAGCGCTTTGATTGCCATCATGGGCAATACGATCAGTGATCATGAGATCATCTCCCTCTGCCGTCATTTCTCTGGGGAGCAGGCTCCCTCAAATGCTTGCGCTAGGGATAAGGTGCGTGCATCCGCTCATTTGGAGATCAAGCGTTCGCTGTGGAATGGTAGAGATGAGTTGATGGAGCATTTCCACCACATCAATCCCACTAATAAACCGTTCCTGGCGGAGAACCAAGTGCGGTCAACTCTGCGGGGATTCCGCATGCCCTTTACTCTAGAGCTAATCGATAATATACTGTCCGTGCTGAATCGCAATGATTGTGACGATATCGAGGTCTGTGATCTGATGAATTTCATTGATGTCTCTTGTACCAAGGGCTGCGATATGCCTCCCATAAATTACGCATTTGAACTCTGCCCCAAATTACCCTTTCAGTACAAGGGACGCGTCGTTGACTTTGGGTGCTTCATTAAAGCACTCGGCTGTCCCCTCAATCTGCCCAGTGCCAATCCTCAAGCGATAAATATGGCTGGTGATGCTAGAATTCTGCCACCATCAGCTACAGTCGAATGCTAAACACGCACTCGATGCTTAATCGCTTAAAGTGTTTCGCATGCTTAGTTTCTGAAAAACTTTTCAGACTTTAATTCAAAATTTCATGTACGATGTCGGACTAGCCGGATATTGACATCTGCATTATGTAAGGAGTTAATCAGGAGATTGGGGTCTATTCGGTTTATCAATTAACGAAGTTTGGGTCTCCTTTACACTGAGTGGATCATTTTGAGAATCTTTTTAAATGCAGAATAAATTTGTGCCTAAAATAAGGCGAATGGTACATCGATTATTATAATCTTATAGCTCGTTCAAAAAAATTGATGTATTGTATTTTTGTTCTTCGCAGATTGAGATAAGTGCGACTGTTGTTTGGAAAAGTTTAATTTCGAAGTGGCCATGTTAGTAAAATGACCAGGACGATTACGTCCATTAGTTAAAATTCCAATTCAGATTCCGGTACAGAGTATAAAAATTCCGCTGATCTTTCAAAAAAATTTTGGCTTTTTATGGTATGCTACTGGTACTATACCGATGCGTAATGGTACAATAAAAAGTTTGACAAAAGAAATTAAGAGCCTTCCAGTTGAGCGTAACTGTCGGCGAAATTCTATCATACCAGATCATGGAGCCATCAGTTGAGCAAAGAAATTATCATCAAGGATGTCTGTGTTATCTTCAGCACGCCTAGAACAGCCGTAATTTCTTATTGTAGCTGAACCCATTAAAAACTGGTAAATAAAATTGTGAAAATTACCCATTAAGTATAAGGATGCTCGCGGCAGGTTCAAGCGTCTGCGCGATCCGCTAGCAACATAGCTGCTTTTGCGCACACGTGCATAACCTATTAGGACCTACTAGAAATGTTAAGTTGTCGCAAGCGAAGTCAAGTGAAATAATGCCTGCAAAATTTTCGACGCGTTGCCTTCTGAGCAGAATATGACTACAGGCTCAGAAAAAAACTGATGCACATTTTGTCGATTTGACGCCTGCTTAGCGGTTGCACTGTCAGTATATTTCCACAATTTTTCCATATGCAGAGCGTAACTAACAAAGTTTCTAAGAGTTTATTTTTCTAACAGACCTGGATTTTGTACTTTGATACCGAAGCTATCATAGTATATTGGTTTTGTGCAATGTTCGTCATGCTGTCTGTCCGTCCGTCCGTCTGTCTTTCCGGCTTTTTTCGACACCCTTAGACATATAAACTTGAAACATATGCTCGTCTGTGCCCGCGTTCGGCAAAGTGTCTAGGCTAGGAAATCGATAAAATCGGTTATTGAAAATCGATAAGGCCACATATCTTCTATAATTTTAAGGCTACAGTCACCAAATTTGGTTGATAGGTTGATGTTGATGGCCACCAAAGATCGGCATATGACACGCCCACGAAGTTCTTAGGGGCGGCGAGAGTGATGCATGGTCTAAAAATGTGTATGCCGATCTTTGAAGGAGGTTACCAGCAAGTTGTTTTTCCCGTTTGGAGGCTTTATCATTAAAATTGTGGGAGATATTATCGACTTACACTTTCCGAAATATCGGTTTTGGCAAACCTGGACACAGTTGTGGGCGTGGCCATCGTTTTCATAGCTTCCTAGTGGACGTTGTACTCAAATTTTTACACTTGTTCTGACGCCGTGCCTACCTGCTTTTTTTTGGAAATAAGTTCATTAAGAATCTAATAAATTATAAATTGTCATTAAAATGCAAACTGAGTGCATTGATTTCAGTAAAGCGTACGAATCAGTTAGATTAGAATTCTAAGAAAACCCTTGCTCGTTTCTGTCGTCAACATCTTGAAATTTACCGGATTCAATGAGTGTTACTTAGGTTTCCTACCTTAAAAACGGTTCTCCTTACTTCTGCACCTTGGACTTATTTTGCAGTACATCAATCCTCTCTTCTATACTAGTCTCATATTGTAGATATAGCCTATTCAGCACTGATGATTTGCCAACCAGTTTCATCATAATTGTTAAGTATGTATGCTTATGACTTTTAGTCACAATACGACAGGCAATGCTGCATTGCTAAGAATACTTACAATGCCAGATCTTACAGTTCTCTTTGATACCAAACTGAGCTTAAATTTCTCAAGTCCTTTCAATCTACCAACTTCCTAGAAAGTTATATTTGAAAAAAAAACTATATATATATACAGTTCTGATAAAAGTTACATTTACACATGCGAAGATGTCAATAAAATGTTTAGTTTAATTGTAATGCCTCTATTTTTAAATTTAAGCCACGAATTTGGCTTTAAATTAAAATTTTTCGTACATATAAATATCAGTTCTGAAGATAACAAATGAGGTTATAAGAATCCAAAAATAAGAAAAAAATATATACATCTTTCAGAGCAATTTATTTTTAATTAATATTGCATAAGATGTGCTAATATCATATTAATAAGTAAGCTATATTTATTTAGAAGATATTATAAAAATCCGTCAGTTTATAGCGACTTAAATTTGGTAATGTATAATATAAATCTGAAAGCATTTCCGAAGCTCAATTAAGGTTAATTAATTTGACTATAAAATAAATAAAATAAAAATTCTACAAATTGGATAGTGAAAGTTAAGTTATTTGCTGCAAATCCAAAAAGAGTTTGAATCGACTGTTGCACGTACGAAAGAAACAGAAAATCACGTCGCAAGTCTGCCACACTCTTATGCATACGAAATTCGAAAACGAACAATGTATGGAATTGTTAAAGAAAACGAGAAAATCGGTTATATTTACTAATGTATGCATGGTCGGCCCTTAACTCTTACATTCGAGGCTTAAAACATACTACTTGGCATACACACCGTTCATTTGAGTTTCGGTAACAGTCTCAGACAAATGATAGAGCTCCGTAGAAAAATGAAAATACATTTGTTAACCGTTTTCGTGTTTGGGTACATTGCGGTGTGCACCTGTTCACCGGAGCTATCTTTACCAACGGATACATATGTGAACGCTTTGCAAAATTCACATAATAGTATTGATTATGGTGCGTGAATCTGAATGTGGACATTCTGGCTTAAAGTCTTAAGAATTTTAAAATAACTTACTGAAAATTATACTTTACAAAAATAAAAAGTGCAGCTGCCAAAAGCATTCGACATACTTACTGTTATTTAAAAAGCTCTTGCGGACCGATAATCGCATTGTCAATCAATCAGTTTACCATATTTTAAAATATTGTAATATGCGAACTGCACTAACTGCAATTGTGAAATACATTGTGCAAAATATGCTAAATGCATTTTTAATTTATTAAATTATTGTTTTTTCACAAACTTTTCATGCAAGTTATGTTATGGCTCGAATATGTATTCGCCATTTAATGGATACCTTCAATTGATATAAGAAATGATTGAACTTTAATATGCTTTAATCAGTGTTACTTTGTCAAGAGGTTAATAGTAATAAAAATAACTAAAATTATGCTTATTTAGCGTCTGCTGGATATATACAGTGGCTCACAGTTCAAGTTGACCAGTGTCGAAGAAAAAAAGTAACTGCTCGCCATATGCTAATCATTCATTATTTTTCCAAAGACCGATGGTAGGTACACATATTAACCACCAAAATTAATATATAGCCCTAATACACTGAGGTTTCCCCACCTGCTAGGTAGAGTTATGTAAAAAAAGTACCCTATTTTTTGTTTACTGCTTATTTCGAGCTGTCTTAAAAAATTAATATATTTTTCGTATCAAAACTAAAATAAGGATGTTAATACTTAGTATGATATCCTTTAGCCTTAACCTCTCTTTATCTATTATTCATGGAAGATACCAAGATACCAGATACTGATTCTGCTCCACTCATCCCGCAGAGCATTTTTGAGGTCTTCTTTGCTGGATATGCTGTGCTTCCGGATGTTATTTTCCAGCAGAGCCGACAAATTCTCAATAACATTTAAATCTGGAGACTGGGCCGGTGGAATTATTATGTGGGGGCAGTTCCTTATGAGCCAGGACTGTACTATCTTGGCCTTATGCTTGGGATCGTTGTCCTGGTTGAACCGGAAAATACGTTGGATTCCTAGCTTCTCGGCACTTCTTAGTAAATTTTCCTTTTGTATGTTGAAGTACACATTCTTGTCCATTGTTGTTTCAAAAATCCCAAAATTCCCGAATCCGGCTGACGAGATACATACCCATGCCATGTCACTTCCTCCACCATGCTTGACTGTTGCCTTTACGTGTTTGGGATTCTGGTCAGTATTGGACTGTCGCCACACACAATTCCGTCCGTCTGAGTTAAAAATGTTGAATTTGGACTCATTTAAAGTCAATTTTGCGCACAAACCTGCGCACAGTCTCCACATAGCACTTTTTTCCCATTTCATTCTGCACATGTTGAGTCAGTTTTGGAGCCGATAGCTTGGGATTTCCCCTTATTTTCCTGATGATCCTCCGCTCCTCCTCTTCGGTGAAAATCTTGTTTGGTGACATTCTGCCCTTGCACTGATTGCGATTTGCGTCGACGAACCGCCGAATGATGTTATACGCAGTTGAGTTGCTCAGATTGACTATTTGGCGATGTGAATATCAGATTTTGTGGTGTTCCAGAATGAGTTTCCGTAGTTCAATGGTAGTCTCTTTGTCCATAGTCCTTGTTGGCTTATTACACCCGAAACTAAACTGACTACGAAGGATTGGACTATTTATACTGAAAATACTCAACTTTAGGTAAAAGATCCGTATTTTATGGCACCCAGGTGTCCACAATGTAGCAGGTCCAAATAAAATTTCCCCTCGAAATAGGGTTCTTTTTTACATAATCCTACCTATCATCGGTCTTTGGAAAAATAATGAATGACACTGGTTGACTTGAACTGTGAGCCACTGTATATGTATATTTTATAATTGTGTTTTTGATATATTAAAGAGTTGGAAAGACTTATTTAAATTGGTATGTTGTAAAGGAATGATTTATGTGAAAATAGGGTATTCCCTTTTTGACTGAGTAATTTGAGGAGCGGTTGCACGTTTCAAGGTAGAAAGTATATTGGTTGTATACAATGTCGGTCACGCGTTCCGTCCACATAAGCGCAACAATGGTAAATTTGCCAGCTACTTTAACTTTTGCCACACAATTCGCGAAAACCATTATCTCCCACAAAATAGTTACTAAATTTAATTTAAAATCCATCAAATTAGGTTAGTGACATTATTCACTTATAGCCCTAAAAATGTTGACCCATTTTAAATTGTACTATAAAAAGTATATATTATCATATTAGGGCTGCTACTTCGATTTGGCCGTAACATATTTTTTGTGATTTTGTTTTATTGGCAGACCTTATTTATGAATGTCTTTCAGCTGATTTTTTAATAAGTGTTATCGAATCTAAGTAGGATATTTTCAGTTGATTCGATTTTAATATTTTTCTTAGAAAGATAAGTATCTTTAATGATCTGAATTTCCACTATTACAATGCGTCTTTCTAATCTATTTTGCTTTTATATTCAAATAGATGCTAATGGAGGAGGATATCAATACAACCCACCACCAGATAATAGCTATTTACCACCTGATAATAGCTATTTACCGCCAGATAATAGCTATTTACCGCCAGCTACGTCGCCACCGGCTCCTATATACGGTCCTCCACCATTGCCTTATAACTCCCAACCACCAGTATTTTATAGACCATCTTATCCAACACCATATCATAAGCACGATTCGTTTTTGGATAAACTAAAATCTAATATAAGTCTATTAACAATTGGAAAATTAATTCTAAAGCTATTAATATTTAAAAAAATAGTTAAATTTATCGGAATAATTTGTTTGCTTCTGGTTTTACCCAAGCTTAAGAATATGTTCCACGCTAGCATGCCTATGGAGCATAGCATGGAGGACGACGGAATGAACAGCAAAATTGTGCAGACTGATCAAGGTACGACAATTGAAATATACATTTATAATAAAAACTTAATTTTCTTATAATCGATTTTCAGACCAATTACAAAAACAAATAAATGATGTTTATGAGTTTATAATGAACTCCATTCAATACCTCGATGAAGAAAATACCTAAAATGTAAATGTTATATATCGTGACAATTCACATATGTTTTTACTATCTACAAAAGTATTATTTATTTATTTATTATAAAATTTAATAATTTTTGAAAAAATAAATATTTCTATAAATAAAAATGTTTGTCATATATACTGGCTTAATTGAAGTATGCAAAAGCCGCCAAGTTGCCGAATTGTCGAAAAGATAAATATAATTAATTCCAATAATGCATTAAATATAAAAACGGAGGAATATTTGTAACACAAAATACTTGTGAGAGGATGGACTCCAGTCTGCCCGGGCTGTGGCGAGATAGCCATTGTTAAAATTATATTGATTCATTCGTTTTATCTTGTCGTAAGTAAAAAAAGCAACACATAAGTTGACAAAAATATATATTTTGGCTGGTTTTCATAAGCAACTTATATTAATATTTGTACTTAAACTCCATGCGGAGCAAATATTGAATGTTAACCTGTGCAATATCATATACGATATACTCATTATACAGCAACGAAGACTTTAATTTTTCATTAGTCACAGGCTTTCCAAGTGGAATCTCTACACCATCATCCCGTACATTTGAGCCTTTTGGATCTGGCATCGTGCGACCATGGCCAAAACAGCTATGTTTACCTTTTGGTAATTTTTCCACATATTTAGCGGACGTACATTCCATCATGTCACCCAAGGCAACTTCAGACAATAGCATTATTCCTGTAGAATTTTGCTGACTGGTACAACAATAATTTGCTGATTTGGACACCATATCTGCAAAATAAATACCCTTGCCGAACATGTAGCCGGTTGGTGGAGCTTCAGGCGGCGCAATTTTCAAGCCATGCGACAATATTCCAACAAAGTTTGTTAGTCGAGAACCGTGCCATAGCAATTTACGATTATGAAGTTTCTTGAATGGCTTAAAACGCCGAGCTTCTCCTTGACGTGCAACCTTAAATACGTCTATAACTTGAAGCTCATATGAACTATGTGTAGATGCATGTGTATTTTGCACATAACTGTTCAAAGTTACAAATTCTTCACTATTTTTGTCTAGTGGTTGTAGATGTGTTTTCAACTGTTCGTAATGTTTATCCAGCGGATTGATGTCTTCCGTAATATCCTCGCTTTTAATTAAATTGTAGGCAACTTCAATCTCCGCCAACGAATCCAGCATTTGACGTAAACTTTCGACCTGTTCTACTGTATCAATCAAAGGCGGCGCGTGTACTCCAAAACTGTGAGGAATTAATGTGTAGAATCGATTACTGGCATCAATAAATCCAGGGTTACTGCCATGTGTCTGTATTAAATTATATATTTCCGTAACAACCGAGTATGCAGACTGAATTTGCTTCAAGCTCAGTTTTCCCAATGGCATTTTTTCCATATCTATGTGAAATTCCATCATACTTTTCTTCATAGATTCGATATCAAAAATAAGCTTTATTAAGCTTTGAAGCGATGGTTCAAGTTTAGAATCAATATGTTCATTGCCGGTGTCTTTCACTGCATTATCATCTTCATATTGAATGTCTATTGGATACATGCGACCCGGAACTTTTACAAAATTATTTCTGTTTTTAAAATCATTTCCTGTTTTTTCAGAATATACAACACAAAAACAATTTATAGCGTCTATTACCGTACTAAAATCTTCCACCTTTGAACCTCCAATAGTCGTGCCAATACGGCCCCAAGAGCGGAAAATCCAATACCTATAAAATTAAAATTGAGTATACTTATTTGCTGAATATGAATATATGATGCAAATTATAGACGTACCTATGCTTATTATCGGCTTCCAAAAGTTGCAGTTTATAATATGAACATTTATTACGCTGTATGTCTGTTAAGCCTAGTACAATATTATACTTATCATCGCCTTTGACATACACATGCGCTATATCCTCTAGACCACTATCAGGATCTACAGCAAGTCCATTCTTTACCTTAAGAGTCACTGACTTTGGCACAGATTTTGTGTAGATGCTTTTCGACTTTGAACTTTTTAATTCTTCTTGAGGAAGACGGGCTGATGGGTCTGTACCCCAGTCGCAAAGAGTCATACTACTAATGAAATTAAGGGCACCAGTGCCATCAGATTCCACAGAATCAAGATATTTCTCAGGAATAATATGAATACCAAGCTCTTTTGCTCTTTTCATACGAGAGCTCATCTTCTCTACTTCTTTTTCTGTAGATATAATAGCTATGGTATCACCAAGTATTTTAGTATCGAATTTTCCCCCTAACTTTCCGATACGTTTTTTTATTTCGGACTCATTATCTTTCAGACCAATTAATGCCAGTTTAAAATTGTATAATGGGGGTCGTTCTCGTTTAATTTTGGGACTGAAAAAAAACAGGTAAAATATTTTAATTGTTTGGCGTGTATTGAATTTTTGTAATGAAAAATGTGTTGTTTACTAACCCATCAATTTCATCTGGATTTTTCTTTATGGTTATGTCCTTGGCAATAGTTGATGCACTTGGAGGCACGTAATGAATAATTCGTGTTTCTGGTTTTTTTTTAATATCGCTCCAAAAATTGTAAGTAGTTTTGAAGTCTTTCGGAACCTTACATGCTCTTCGCTTGGGTTCAGTGAATAACTTTGTACACTTTGTCCATTCTGAGAAGTTGCCATTACAAAGGTAACCACATTTATTAAAAATAAACTGTGTACTCTTGCATTCTGGACAAGATTCAATTGCGCCAAATGCCAATAGATCTGCCGCTTGATCTAAAAGTTTTTCAGAATCACCAGCTATAGGTGTCTGTCCGTTGTACTCCAAAAGCTTCTCAATATCTGTTTTTTTCATTCCGTTTTTTAATACGTCACGGAATTTGAATAAATTATCATTCTGCTCCTTAACCCTTTTCATCTTTTCATTTTCTTCGGCCTCATCTTTTGGCTCCAACTTCGGTTTCTTGGCGTCTGGTGTATCATCAGACTTTATTAAACTGCAATCAAAAATTTAACATTTAGCTGTTTGTAATTTATTGTTATTTAATACAAAAAGTGAATAATGAATACAGAACACTAAGGAGCTAATTCGCATGGGGACTGACAAATACGGCTATATAATTTAATTAAGTTGAATAACATGAATGAATAACAATGAAAAATACTCACGGCAACAATTTTAAGACTTCTGCTTTGCCGTCAGCTTTCAAGCCTTTATATCCAGGAAGAGTTTCACCTGTATCAAACCAACCAAGATCCGATCGCAATTTAGCAAAGCACTCCAAATGATGCCAGACTTTTTGACCACCGTATTTCATTCCAATTTCGGTATCGTAAAGTGTTTTGCTTACTCGAACTTCATCTTTGTTTATTTTTAGTTCGCATCCACGGCATGCTGCCCGTCCAGATTTTGAGTACTCAATCCCGAAATCTTTAATTGCTTGCTGTTCGGACTTTGAACGCTTACCCGCTTTGCCAGCAACGGCTACTTGTGCATTACCTAATAACAACCATTTTTGTTGAGCTTTTCATTCTCTATACATGTTATACTTACCAATTTGTTTTGTCAGCTCAGTTTGGTCATCAAATCTCAAATTTTCAAAGTTCTTAATATCCCCTACAGTGGCTGGCCGCTGTTTCTTCAAAAAACAGTCTTTATGAAACCAGTTCGGAACTTTTCCATCATGAAAGGGAGACTAGTAAATATAATTAATAATCGTGTCAGTGTGCTCAATGATTTCGACGCTCAGGATCAGCCAGCTCAAGGCCACCGTAACAAGGAAACCACCCAGTTTTCGTACAAGCAAGATCTCGGATATTTTTCGTACTGAACTGTACAAATTTTCTATTTCAGCAATTATTACGAATGGTGACATTTAGAACAACTTTCAATTTTGGGTAAAGTGGGGTTAAAACGTCGCAACGCAACTAATAAGCACTTTCGCGCATTGTAATGCTCAGTTGGATAAAATTTGTTGTATCGACGGCTATTCCACTTATTTGTTATACGCAGCAGATAAATTCCCAATTTTGTGTGCTAAGACAATTAAGTTTGCATTATATGTCTTAAGAAAAGTTTTGTGTAATAATGCAAATTTGAAAATAATATTGTGTTCATTAAAAATATGCGTCGTTTGAGTAGATTAATGGCTGAAGCCTTAGGTCTCAAAACTAGCCAGAGATCACAATTACACTTCTTTGCAAAGGAGTACAATTCTGGTCCTAAAACTAAATAAAAATAATAATACTAAAGAAAGTAAGAGGTTGCCTTTGATAAAGAAAATATGATACCAAAATTTCAACAGGTTGGAGGTGGAAGAATAATTAAATATTCAATGACATTCAGTGGTCCTGGTAAATTGGCATATATTGAATCCATAACATATATACATATGTCTATTGTTGGGGGCAGAGGTCGATTTTTACTCTTGGCCAGACAAAGAGCCAAATACAGCTCAAATGTATGAATATATTTCAACTTTATATAATATTCATAATAGTATATTTGTGGGTCTTAAATATGGAACTCAAGTAATTAAGTCTTGGATAGGCAAAGCGCAAAAGCCGAGGCCACACAGTCTGAAAATAGGCTTAAGAGCGACTGCAGCAGCAGGAATGGCATCCGCTACTTAAACAAAAAAACAGCACAAGTACTCACGAGTGTGGCACATAAATAATATATTTGTCTATACTCGATGTACACAATATAGCAAACATAAAGAAAACCATCAATTATAGATGTACATATGCACGATGTACTTACTTGGACCATGGTAGCTATGCGTAAAGAATCTTTTGGAATTGGAGTTTTACAGCCTTTACAAGAAGCACGGCCACTTTTTGCATACTCTGCCGTGTAGGGCAATTCGATGTCCATCTTTGATGCTTTTGGTTTTGCTTTCCAGTATATACTAAATTATTTCACCACAAGCGAATTTTGCCGCTTAACAAAATTGTGCGAGTTTAAAACTGATATCATCGTACGTCGATAATTTATCGATTACTTATAGCGTCGTTCTGGAACTGTGAAATAAAACACAAAACGAAATTTCTGTGTTACCCACAGCGTCGCCGTATTAGCATTTATCCCGAGTTGATTGAGAGAGCAAACATCAAAGGTGCCACAGAAAACGTTTCGGATTTGATTGGGGATGATTTGTCAATTTACAAATCATTTAAAAATTTTCTGCAAATGGTATGCAATTAAAAATAATATAGCGTTATGCTTGTTCTGAATTATATCTTGATTTCTGGTCACTGGCACAACTGGTCAGCTAAACTAATGACTTGTCTATAATATAAAACATTCCAATGTATTTTCCCGCCAAGCCACGCACACTTTTTAATTGTACTTGCAGTCTAAATTGTCCTCTCATACAGAAATTGTGCATAACTATGCAGTTTCCGTTTCAACTTCAATAGTTCCAATTTTTCTTAACAGTTTTGCTGACCTGAATCAAATAATTTACGGTCATTTGCTGGTGATGCAGAAGCGATGCGCAATTATGGGAACGCAAACCGTTACGATAAATCATCAAAAATATTGTTTCATGGCGACACTAGATTTAGTTAATAGAGTGTTTTTATATACAATTTAAATTTAAGACTATCTAGTTTAGTAATATAGTATATATAGTCAATTTGCCAGCTCATTAGCTGGCGAAAAATTCCATATTATTTTGATTAACTGTGTTTTTGCCACTTGTTCTGGTATGCAGTTCCTACACAGAATTTTAATTCCATTGTTTTAGTATCGTCTTCATTTTGGCTTCTTCGAGCGCAAACTCGTAATTTTTTAATAGGCTTTTTCAATGGACAAGACCACTACAATTGGTGACAACATTAATTATAATGTTAATATAGTAATTATAATATCAATATTATTGTGTTTAATTTGCTGACTAGTTTGTGGTATTGATTGATTTTATGTCGAGTATTTTAATTTAATTTTAACATTGTAAAACTCTCTTGTTTCTCTGTGCTTGTGTTCTTGTTAATTTTTTGTAAAAGCTTTTATTATTTGGGTTTTTGCAGTAATTTAACAACTCATAAAAATCTTTATACATTATTCACGCAGTACGTGGTTAACAGCTGTGCTTTGTTTCTGTGTGCGCCTTGTGCTCTCGTCCCACGGTTCGGTAAGCGTTGTAATAAACCAAGCTACTTGCATACTCCCAATACGCTCGATCGCAGTGTATTGTTTTTATAGAGGTTTTTGTGTGCGCTTTCTTAGGCTAGCTCTCGCTAAGGTCTGTTCCTTGAACTTCGGACATGGTCTTGTTATAGATTTGTCCTTGGTAATGGGGCATATCATGGATCGAGGTAGACCGGACTAAGGTGTAATGCGCCCTTTGCTCATGGTCAGCTTGGCTGGTGGCCCGTAAATAGCCCATTAATAAGCCTTACCTGGTGCGAAGGGCGAACTGCTAACCACCAGTACCATGGCACGAAAATTTTAAAATGGCAGAACGCCAACACAGGGCCCAATCCACCAGCAGAATGGCTGAATAAAGTGGAATGGAATGAATGGAGTGGAAAAAAGTCACCAGGCGAGGCAAGTGGAGGTCATGGAGATATAATCTACTAATGAAGCTGCGAGGCTCAGGAAAACCACCCCCACATAAGGTTATCTCAAAGGAGATGACAACTCTTGGACTGACTCCAGTGAAGACTCACTAGATGTCCTCTTAAATACTCAACTCCGAGGGTGGTGTAAGCTTCGTATGATCCAAAATTGTATGAGGCCTGAAGAGATCACAGTAATGAAAGCAAATAAAATTAAATAAACGGACAATGGCTGGCTCTATTCAAAAATCACTTTCATACATAAAGCTGAGAAGCCACCATGCCCAAAGGCACAAAAGTTGTACACTCTAATAGCTGGACATCGAGGGTGCCTTTAACATTGTTATTCCGGAAGAAAGTACCCTCAAAATCTATTTGATAAATAAATATACTGCCATCCTGGGCGAACAATTGCCAACTAAGCGTAAACCCCAAGCCGTAAGACTTAGAGAATCCGCAGAACATAGGCCATGCCTCTATTCTATTGGGAAACGCAACGATGCCCACAAATCCGACTACTGTGTGCTATTAGCACAACTCAATATACATAGAGTGGAATGGAAAACCCGGACCACCGGCAACCGTAGCTTTCTGACTTTCTGTATTCTGTATGCAGCGGTCTCAAACATAGGCCTTGAGGCTGGGTTGTATTGAGGCACGCTATTCTCCTCCCTCGGAAAAGGAAGGAATATGTATGTCTCTAGCTACCAGCAAGCTCAAAATCAGAGTAAAGAATGGACTCAGCTCAAATGACAAACGGCTAAATGCCAACTGTGTTCGGTAAACCTGTCCAAATTTAAATAGTAAACGGTGTAGTCTAATTCGCACAATTTGGTCTGCAGAAATTCGTGCAATAACCGGGTAGTGGGTATTCATGCCAATTGGCTGCAAGCACCCTACAATGATTCCCGAAGAAACTGCAGAGGAGATATAATCTCCGGAATATTGTCATTGCTTTTGTCCTGTACTTGCGAATAAAAGATGCACCAAACTAGGAAATCACTTCTTATCAAGTCTAAAAGAATTACGAAATTCATAAATAAATTGCCGGGCATACCCCTGATTCATGCTCACACGATAGTGAAATAAGGAAGTGAGATCCACAGGGTAACACAACGGGCCAATGATGGCCGAAGTGTGCCGGCAACCATCAAACCTAACCTAACCTGCTGAAACTTGGTTAATGCCTGATATTTCTGATCATTCATTATTTTCTATTAGATATACCACTTACAGGTGTGATCACGTATCACGCTTGGGTGGTGTTTGTCTGATTGCTGTTGACTCTGAACTTGCTTCAGATAATTTCTTACCTCCTTTTATACTTTAATATATTCGAATTTAAATTGAATTAAATTGAATTATTTACTTTCTGTATATGTTTGTGCCAACTAATCTTAGTTGACGTTAAATGCATAAGATAAATAAAAAAAAAAAAGAAGCTGAATTGACAGCACTGCCGCCAGCAAACGAATACGATAATCAAAATTTGTGTAGCATAACGTTATCGATGACTATATATATTTCCAAAAATTTTATATCGATACAATTATTGATAATATCAATGTAAAAAACTTCTGAACTTAGGTAGGAAGAAGTAAATCCAACACCCTGAGTATTAATATATATTAATATCTGGCAGTAAAATGACCGAAATTTCGGAACCACTGACCTTGGCTAGAGGTAAGGCACACATGTTTATTTGAGGTGTGTATTTAGTCTAATAATAAAACATATTTTTACAGATGTTAAGAGGTCAATCGAGCTATTGGAAAAGCTTCAATCTAGCGGAGATTTTCCAACTACAAAATTGGCAGCATTGCAAAAGGTGTTAAGCTCTGACTTTCTGAATTCTGTACGTGAAGTCTATGAACATGTTTTCGAAACAGTTGACATTCAAGGCTCACACGATGTTCGTGCCTCAGCAACCGCCAAAGCTACCGTGGCTGCTTTTGCTGCCAGTGAAGGACATGCCCACCCACGGGTTGTAGAGCTGCCAAAAACAGAGGAAGGTAAGCAATTAGTGTATTAACCGAGGAACCAGGATTTGGATGCTATGCCTTTAAATATTAGTATAACCCGAAAAGGGAATGTTCGTACATTATGTACATACGTACAAATATGGAAATGTACATTTTTATGTATACAGCCGAATTCATTTGTAGTGAACTTCTGTGCAATATCAAGCGTGTTCCTACATGTAACGAATTTTTTCAACAAATTTTTGTTACGCATTCTCACCGAAAAAACTCGAATAGGATAAAATAACCTAAGGCAGCGTATTTTTTGTTTACAATCGAACTTACATTACTAGCGACAATATGGGCAATGTGTATGGACCCTGGAAGATTACCTTTTATTGCTATGGGAAATCGGAATGCAATATTCTCGATAAAAAGGCAGTTATAGATTAAATTAAATAAACGTGATCTGCGACAATTGGTATTTGAAATTAAAAGTATCTAAATCTTATAGCCTCTGAGATCAGAGTGTTAATAAGGACTAACAGATGATTAGATGGTCATGCCTAGATCGACTCTCCTGATCAAGAATTTATATACTTTATGTAGTCAGAGATGCTTTCTTCTGCCTCTTATATATTTTCGCACAAATCTATAATATCCTCTTTAGGTTATATAACATTAAATGAAAATATCAATTGGACGCACATTAATATTATTTTTCTATTACATTTGTCTTCTTTCTTTCTATGTGCAGGACTGGGTTTCAATGTTATGGGTGGCAAAGAGCAGAATTCTCCAATTTATATATCTCGAATAATACCCGGTGGAGTTGCAGATAGACATGGAGGACTTAAAAGGGGAGATCAATTACTTTCAGTTAACGGTGTGGTAAGTACATATCTTACATAAATTAAAAGCTTCTTCCGAAACAGGGCTATAAAGTTATTGTTCAAATCGAGTCGCATATAAGGACCTTAGCACGAAAATTGCTACACTAGTCAACTACTTATAAGCAAAAACTTTTTTCAATATATTTTTATTTAAACTACAACAACTGTAGAGAGTGTTTAGATTGTTTATTGTTTTGTTTATTATTTATTTCGCGAACTGAAACTGAAAATTTAATACAACTTGACAAGTGATGGACTAAAGCATAGAATCTGAACATTTCCCTCTATCCTCGAAAACTTCAGTTGCCCGGCAGACATCCATTAAGAGTCTTGGTTGGTGCTTCTTGTCAATCATGTATAACTACAACTATATTTTTGTAGAGACTAGTCCAGTAATTTTTGTTTCTTATTGTGTATTTGTTTACTATTTCATTGCAGTCTGTTGAAGGTGAAAACCACGAGAGAGCAGTTGAACTATTGAAGCAAGCGGTTGGCTCAGTAAAGCTTGTCGTACGTTACACCCCCAAAGTTCTTGAGGAAATGGAAATGCGGTTCGACAAACAACGTAATACACGTCGTCGTCAATAAAACAAATTAATATAAATACATCAATTTATCAGACAAGTTTCATTACAAGTTTTGTGAATCTCATACAAACTTAAGTCGTTCTCTTTTGCTGTAATTACGAGGGTTGCTGCTTAGTTATTCCTAATTGATCCAAATGAGGCTCATTTAAGGGGTAGAATAAAATCTATGCATTAAACGCTATTTATAAAAATGAAAAGATGTGGGAAATCTTAAATACAGCTCAATGACTAAACAGCGCACTTGTAGATCTGTCAAAATTTTAAACTAGTGGAAAGAAGACAACAAATGAGCAAGGAATGTCTTGGTTGTTAAATTCATTTTCCGTTTAGGTTTGTAAAAAGGGCGTATGAATAAATTTATAAGATGCCTTTTATTTTTGGCAAATACATAGTCACTTGTCCGTGCGTACCTGCATTCGACCAAACCAAATCACTATAGGTGTCCAGTTTTTAAAATAGATTGTTGTTTTAGTTGCATTTTTACGGGTAGCCGCTTGAGTTGACATATCTGCATGCAAGCCAGTGAGCTCTTTCGTAGAGCACCCGCGTATATTTAGGTTTCATGTGTGTGCAATTGTATTGGATTTTGAACAATTTAGAAAGGAATCGAAAAACTCAAAAGCCAAATCATAAAATACAATCATTTGAAATGCATTAAAGTGTTTATTAAAGACAGCAGCAACCTTCGTAATTTTGTGTTTCTTGCTTTTTTACATAACCTGTTAGTAATGATTTTTTCCTTTCAAGAAATCAACCGAAAATGCACCAAAACCATTATATAGTATTTAATAAACCATTATTATACCATAATTTTGTTTTAATAACGCCCAGTAAAAATATATTCAGCATTATTTACATTGTAATTGATTAATTAAACAGAAATCGGAATAATCAGATAAGCATGCAACTCAAAGATGCATCAAATGGAATAAATATATAATACAAAATAAAGCTATTCTTATTGGAACTACGATAGTTGAATATCCCAGGAAAGCCAATCATAAGTAGGAGTCTAAGAGCAAAGATCGAAATGAAGCTTGTTTTGATGCAGGTGTCATTATACCTTACAACATATGGCCCAAACGGATGAATGAGAATATGAGAGGCCAACAAAACTAAAGCCAGCTCAGCACCGATATCGCCCCTGATAAAAAGTTGGTGGTCCAAAGAACATTTCATTACCTTAGGCGATTAATTACTGCCCAATACTCCCAATACTGGTAAACAATTTACCAGACGCTTACTCAGGCCCCAACAAATCTTAAAAACCAGCATATCACATAGCCTCAGATCTAGTCTAAAACATTGAAAAGTAGATTACTGGTGAACTCATAGAAAAAGTGCCGCCTCAAAAAAAAATTATATTGTTATAGAGCTAGTAACTCTAGAACTCCAGTAATTTCAATGGTAAATTAATAGTATCTAAGTTTTGCAGAATAAGGCAACCCGAAGCTGATTACTAACCTAATTTTCTGAGAATTGCTTGTCTAACCAAAACCACAAAACTAACACCTGATAACTGTTATATACAGCCAAAGTTCTATGCTGGGGCCTACTTGAACCCAATTGCATTCCTTCAAGCAACTATTGCCTTTTTATTTCATTTTTATCGTATACTGCACGCATATCAAATCTATTTCATTTGATGCATATCAATTTCTGTGTATTTCCCGACATATTAGGAAACACCCAAGTGAAAGCACAAAAAGAATTCTCATATTGATATTGACCTTCCTGCGAGCAACTGTTTGCCTTTTTTCCTGGCATTTTAGTTATTTGTCATAATGACACACAGATTTTGAGGGAACTTCACCTTAAATGCGCTTCCTGAGGCGTGACCGTGCTGACGACCCTGGAGAGGGTGTACGATCTCAATGTGGTTGTCAGAATCTTGCATATGAGCCATTAATTTATCAATACCACTCAATCAATCGGGCGTCAACTTACAGGTCTGTAAGGACTCCAGTTATCGCTTCTTTCCAGCTACCTACCTGTTTGCTGGATGATGTTTAATTAGGTAAAATCCTTGCTTCTCCAAACTCCAGAATTAGCCATCATTTGAGACAGTTTCAGGTCCTACGCTACCGTAGATATCCAAATTCACAGCCGAATAACGCTATCGTTACCATTTTTTTTGTTCTATTAACATGTTTGATCTGCTTTTACCTGAAAGCTAATAGCGTGGACATCCTAGCCTATAGCCTTTGCTGCAATAAACTAAGGTTGTTGGACTAGTCCAGTGGTTGAGGATTATCTGCAGGTGCATTGCTGTTCTCCTCCTCCAATGTCAACAAATCTTCCCTGTTAACCTTTCCTACAGATGGCCAATAGAAACCGTGTCAGCAAGGATGTATCGGACATATACCAATCTCTGGTTTGACAGCAGAGTCCGGTCCATTCGTTATATCCGAATAATACGTACTTTCGGTAAAAGTGCTGACGCCGAAGTTCAGTTTTGCGCCTGCTGTTTCAATCAGCTGCAGCGATTTTTTTTTAAAGCCACCGCTTTAATTATTGGCCGCTGCAAAGGTTCGCTTCAATCCTGGATGAAAGTAGGATCAATGGACAAAGAAGATTATCATTTATAAGCCGTCGAGCGGCGGGGACTCGGTGGTTCCATGGACACTATGATTATGCTAGTGGTGCGCATCGAGAAGCTACGCACCACTGTGTTACAGAGTGGCAACGAACCGGCACCGTTCAACGAATATGAATTTCCCCTGGACTCAAACTGGGAATTGACAGTCAACTTATACTCGGCGCCACACTTGGCGAGGGAGCCTTCGGGCGAGTCGTCATGGCGGAGGTTAACAATGCGATTGTCGCCGTCAAGATGGTCAAGGAGGGGCACACAGATGATGATATTGCCAGTTTAGTGCGCGAGATGGAGGTGATGAAGATCATTGGACGGCACATAAATATCAATAATCTGCTGGGCTGCTGCAGCCAGAGTGGACCACTCTATGTCATTGAGCAATTGGACAACTGTTCACAGTCGACACCGGCGGAACCGCAGCATATCATCACAGAGAGGGTCCTGATCAAGTTCGCCCATCAGATAGCACGCGGCATGGATTATCTTGCCTCACGGCGTTGCATTCACCGCGATCTCGCCGCCCGCAATGTGCTCGTCTGCGATGATTATGTGCTGAAGATTGCCGACTTTGGGTTGGCTCGGAATATACAGAGCACCGTTTATTATCGCAAAAATACGAACGGACGCTTGCCAATCAAGTGAATCGCTGCAAGAGAAATTCACAGAGCGATGTCTGGTCGTATGGCATTCTACTGTGGGAGACCATGACGTTTGGAGCGCAAACGTATCCGGCAATTATGTCGGCGGAGGAACTTTATAGTTATCTCATGTCCGGGCAGCGTATGGAGAAACCGGCTGAATGTTCGATGAATATATACATTCTGATGCGGCAGTGTTGGCATTTTGATGCCAGTGCAAGGCCGCGGAGATCGTGGAGTATATGGATAAATTGCTGCAGGCCAAGGAGGATTATCTGCATGTAGATGTGGCCAATTTGGAGACGCCACCATCGACCAGTGACGAGGAGGACGATGACGCGGATGCTTCGGATCTGGAGCATTCGCGATATCATTACTAACTTATCGATAACAAGAACGAGATTGCGATAAGCTACTATACTGTATATATGTATACTTAGCTTGCGGGCTAACTAACGATAAGTCTGTAAATCGCTTGAAATTTTACTGCACCAAAGGCGTAAACCAAAAAATGTTAGTTCTAAGGCAGCTCTAATATATTATTATTATTATATTTCATTTAATTATATGTCATGTTAATCGTATTAGTTTCTATGTATAATAATGTAAAGTATTTATATACAAATATTCATAATCCGACACCAAATCTTGTGGTTTGTAGAAAATGTTTTGGTGGTATGAATGTGAAAGATTTAAACATCAAAAATGATTTGAGCTGGGGAAAAAATGTAATAATAATGAATGAATTTAGACTCATTTTCAAGGAGCTTGAATAATTTAGTTTGCTAAAATGAAAATATAAATATAAAACCAAAATTAATTTTGTGTAGCATTTATTTCGATATAAAAATTAATTTTGACATATTTTTGCATTAGAAAGAAAATTTCACAAAATATCCGACAAATATTTATATATGAACATTTACAATGTCACACGTATTACGTATTTAAAATATGAGAAATATACATAAGTTAACAAAGTAGCATGAAAACGAATAGAATTCAATAAGTTTTTTGTGTATTTTAGGTGCATTTGCAATGAGTTTGGCGTAGTCCAAGTGGCTGCGGGCCTTTTGTTGGCCGAGTTACTTGAGTCTGGTGGCAGCATTGTTGGGTTGGTCCGTCAGCGATTGCAACACATTTGAGATATGATTTCTGTGGCAATATTAATTAAAATCAGCACAAGCTGCCATACATTATAGAGAATTATAATTTTTAAAAGAAAATAAAATGTCAGCATAATTTTCAACGATTACAACTTTATTTTATTGTACAAAAATGATTTACATTTTGAATTAGAAATGTGAAGCTGATATCATTTTTAAGCGGATGTTAGATCAATTTTGTTTGACATTAGATCGAAAAGCAGCTAAGTGACGATTTTTCCAAGTAAATAATGAGTTTATAATTTTATGTCTAACTTAAACTTATGCATGATATGACTCTGTGGACTACTTTATATATTCTCTATATAACATTCTAAAGTAGTACACATAAATTGCTTCCATAAATAATGGACATAGCAGCGAACTTTTATTTAATTTTTAATCTCAATTTAATAATTTTGGATTTTTTATTATTATTATTGGAATACTACTAGATCTATTGTGCCCCATTTTGGATTTTACAATGAACAAAAAATATTAGCCACCAGCTTACGCGTTTGATTGTGTTTGTTGCCTTGCCTTGTCTTATTTGGAGATCCACACGATTGGCCGACAAGTTTTGGTGGTTTTTTCCAAAAAGTCATTAATTATGCAGCATTAAACAATCTTTAATCGGTGATCGCCGACGCAGTAAATGCGTTGTAGATTTTCTTTCGTTTCGATTATTAATCTCAATATCAATTGTGCCTGGTGGCACATGCTAAACTGAATTTTCGATCATTTATCGAGATGCATTTTCTTGGGCCTTCAAAAAAAAATATGTGTTCAATAAAAAAAATACGAAGTGTGGCATTAAAATTGTTTTGTCTGTAGTTTTAATTAGGGCTTGGTCCGCTGCAGCCGCTGCAGCTGTGTGGGCGTGACAGCGATGCGCCCCTAATGATCGGAAGTTTGACACGTGGCTGAACGCTGAACGTGGCAGCACCGCCGATCGCTGACCACAGCAAATAGCGTGGGTGGACCCCGCTCTGCTCGCGGCAATTATTGCGTGAATATGTTAATTGAAAAATTTGTTAATTGATCCATGAAAAAAATAAAAGCACATTTCACCAGACAATCAAAAACAGACACAACGGGTGTGCATAGATCTACTACCACCTCAGGAAGTTTGGCCATAATACGATCGGGCCAAATATGCGGGCAGTTACCAGCACAAATTCGTTACGATCGGCTATCGATCGGTCAGTTTGCAATATCTACACTCTGTTACTGTTACTGCTGTCTCGAGTGATCAATTAATTTTTCGGCCAGAGTTGGCTATTAATTTGCATGCACTTTTTGTGTGTTTGTTGTTGTTTGTTTGTTGATCGATGCCGCGATCGCAGCAACTGCCACAGGTTGCCAGATTGAACGTCCAGTCGAGTCTTTGCCGTCTTTGCTGCCTTGGCTGTCTACTTGGCTGCTGTACCATTTGTGAAACTATTTTAAAAGTCTACAAATTGCCTGTCCAATCCACCGGTCGTTGGATCGTTGCACTGCCTGCCTGCCTGGCTGCCAGTCAGTCAGTCCGTCAGTCAACTGCCATGCAAAATCGATTGCACAGCTTCGATTTGACCTCGTCTTTTGCAGTCTTATGGACTTCTTTTTTTTACGTTTCTGTTAGTACGACTCCTGTAGGAGTGCGCAATGCCAAATATAAGATTATCCAATGATTCAAATCCACTCCTTTTATTTTTTTTAAGCCGCTATTAGGTTATTTTCATGGATTTTATTACGGAGATTCGCGTTATGGAGATAGCCCCTCTTAAGGCCGTAGGGTGTCAGGTATCCGCCAGGTATTTTCGATACGGGTCGCTAACACCTTAAAAAAGCCTATCACCTCAGACTATACAAGACCATGCGTGAGGTGTGGGGTGCGAGTCTTAACCGTCGTCGGTACCTTGCGGGACCAATGTGTCGATAGTTCAGTTGGGGGTTTTCTCAAATTTTGTGTTTCAATAACGATAATGAATCTTTAGCAAGCAGCAACGCAACTCCAAGTGGTAGGAAAGACAACTATTGTTAACTCCTTCAAATATACGAAAAGGGCAATTCATCGTAGTTTAATTTACTCTTTATAGCCTACTAGTTTGTATCTTAATGGCTCTGTCAAAGAAGAATAATAGAATAGCTAAATTTTTAGGTATTTATGAGATTAAAAATTTGAGCATGATTTATGATTTAGGGAAATCCCCTGTGGACACCGAAATGATGCGAAGTATTTGGAACGTTCCAAAATGACGCTCTGAGTAAATCCCACTTTTGTGCTTCAAGGCTGTTCTGCTACCAAAAACAGATTGCAAAAACAGGACAGTTGAAAAAGAAACGAACTGATAAAGACAGATCGAAAATCTTTAAATGAATAGGAAACAGGATCTGGGATTTACAATATGAGACCTAATTTAAGATGATTTAAAAAAACTTTAAGATATATAATTTATTTAAATAATCATTCTATTAATTGGAGTACACAATTGCAGAATTAATTATTTAAATAATCAATTCTTTTAATTTTGTATTATTGTAGTATTATTTAAATAAAAGATGGGTTGACTACCTGTCAGATTGTCTTTGCTAATTTTTCCAGTTAACTCAAATGAAAAGTGGACAGTTCTAGCCAGAAAAAGGCTAAAATGGTAGGTAGTCTGATATTGAAATTCCTTAACACCAATGTTTAATTAGGCAAGAGAAATCTTGTACTATCGATATTTAAAGATTCACAAAGTGAAGCTTATCGAACATACAACCTTGTTATTGTGAATACAAACAACTGTGTGTGAGAACAATAGCAAATACAATATTTTTGTGTCTGATTTAAGAAATTGTTTATGTGCTAGAAAATAAGAGTAAGTATTCATAAATATAAATATATGTAATTTATTTACGAGCTTGGATACACTTATACGTAACTGATATGTTTTGTATCCCACTACACAAATATATAGATAAACCGACGGTCGACATGGGAAGTATTGAGAAGGCCTGTATTTCCGGATTTCTTTGCCGTCTTTGCTCAGAAATGCACAGGACAGTTATACACATTTATGGAGACCATGGTCAGCGCTTATGCCTTGTCGAAAAGATTAACGGCTATTTGCCTATTACGGTAAGTAATACCATAAATATTTTGATGTTCCAAAATGCATTCAAATGTTTTATAGATATCACCAACTGATCCTTTACCTAAGACCATATGCAAAACATGTCTACATCGGGTCGAACAGCACTATACCCTGCTAATGAGACTAACTCGTATGAGAGAGGAACGCAAGCTTAAATTGCAGGGTTATAAACCACAAAGAGATACGGTAACTTAAAAATACTTGCATCCAGTTACGAGTTTGTTTTCTGAACTTCTTAATTTTTTAAGGATAATTTCTCGATATCCAGTGTGGAATGTTCCGATGATGAAGAAACAACATCTACAAGAAATAAAAGTACACCTGGCTCAGCTACATCATCAAGCTCCAAGTCTCCAAGTCCAACTTCAATTAGAAATAGAAACATTAATAATTTAGACACCGCAGGGACAAGCAGTGTCACTGGTATACCTAGTACTACAGAAAATGACGCGCAGGAACTTTATCCAACTACTTAGAAGACCCTATATTATTTATCTTTGTTTAACTTTACCAAACACCACTTTAATATGTACGTATTACTGATAAATTAATATATATATATATACAAATATATATATATATTTTTATTTAATATCTTTGTTGTATAAGCGTAGTGTTTTTTTGCTTTCTTTGCAATCTTGAAATGACATTCTTCAATAGACTCCCAAAATTTGGAGGACATTTAGTCAATAACGGACTGCTGTATCAAATATGTATGTATTTTGCTATCATTGAAGAAATGAAAAAAAAAAATTTAGTTACACAAACCAAAATGTTTTACAATCATCAATCGACAATTGCGATTCAAGTGTGTTCGAAGGCTGAGTGAAGATAATCAATCATAACATGCTTGAAATTAAATCTGATCGCTGCCTGCTCAGAAAACGGGTTACCACCCATATTCAAGAAAATCAAGAAAAGAAGCCTGAAATCGATGCCAGAAAAAATGAATGTATTAAAGCAAATGAATAATCGCTATTGCGGTCGAAATAGGAAGTTAGCTTTTTTATTTTCGAACAAAGTAAAGAAATGTTCTTCAACACAAATTCATGGAAACATGGATGTAAGGTACCGATCTCGATTCTTGCAAATAAGGTGGAATACTCTGATACCATTTCCCCCTTCAGTTATGTTACTTACGCATCTACACATCAAGTTTTAGGCGTCGTGGTTCATACCGTTGATTGTATTAATATGGCTAAATAAATGTTGGACCGATTCCTCATTTTTTCATTCACTGTTGAATAGTTTATTATCATCCAGTGATTTGGGTTACTGCACTACGGTTTTTCTTAGTGTTCCTCCTCCTACCCAACTTTGCCGTCGGTACATTCCTTGCATCAGTTCAACAACTACTTAGGCCAATGATTCAAACGCGATCGTCTAATAAAATACATTCCTGCTTTCGAAATCTGTAATTAACAAAGATTTAAAGTACTTCTCTTTGGGTTGGTATAAATTCAAAGAAGCAGAGAAATTCGAACTAAGCGATATGCGATGGGATGACGGAGCAAAAGCTTTTAGTGAAGCATATTTAGCAAGCTAAATAGCTTTGATTACTTTTAGTTAAACTTAAATGTGCTTTTCGATTCTGAGTGGGAAATGCCGTTTATTTGGGAAGCCTATTGAAACAGATCCCGATTTCGTTGAAAAGGTTTTTTGACTTATGTTTGCATTTTGCAAAACACAATCATTGATTCAAGATTAAAGCAAAAATTAAAACTATAACCAAGCTGAGCCGTTCAATTTCATTAATTTCCAAGCAGAAATGCTTTAGTACACAAAAATAACTCTAATTTGACACTATTACAATATTTAGGCACAAATTAATATATTTATAAACACACATTTGGCGTTTCCAATTTTTCTCAACCACAATTCGATTGGGACAAGAGCAAAGAAACGGAGCCTTAAAGCGCATTGTTGTTTAAACTTTTTACAATACGAGGTACAAGGTACATATTTCCGGCAACAAACTTAAAAGCTGGCCAGAGTAAGTTTAGCAAACACCTTAACATTCCCTTATATGTGCTCTACTTGCAAAAATAAGAGATTGAGTAAAACGGAAAAATATTTTGTCTGACAAGACGGCAAATCAGAACTGCGACTATATAGCACTGCTTTGGTCGCTTTAGGAAGCATTGTGGTAAAACAAATAATGAGATGGTTGGCTATGGTCTAAAATGGTGGGTTAGGTTAAGTTTAACGGTTGCCGATTAAGGTCGACACCCTTAGACCAGTGTTGGCCCGTTGTGGTACCGTCCAGGGGTATGTGTATTGAAATAATGAAGTCTATTAATTTGTTGTTCTTATGTATTCATATATTTTAAAACTTAGTATTAATATATTATAATTTAATACACAAATAAGAAATTAATCTTAATAGTTAACAACTGCTCAAAACAGGTACAAGAAAAATATCTGTTTTCAAAATCTTGTACGGTACGCGGATTAATATGTGAGTAACCAAGACGACTGCCAATGAAAATTATCTACAGTTGTTTGTACATTCTTCCACATTTGCCACGCATTGAAGGTCTATATATTAGTGATCACAATCATTAGATCTAAGCTTAATAGCAATCTGGATGAAACTTATATGCGTCTTTTGCTGAAGGCTCGCTTTAAGACTTTAAATTGATATGTACACATTCGAGATTTTTACTCAGTCGTCGTTGTGTTTTACAAGTGTGCTTTAAGATATTTTGATCAAATTTTCCTAAACTATTAAATCCGTCGTTTAGGCTGGCCATGGATTTGCAAATATATATATTTTTTAATAAATAATGAAATCTATACCGATTCTATTTTGTTGAAACGAAACTTTTAATTATTTACAAACAAATTTTATAATGAAATCGGCTTGGTTATAAATACCGTGTTCCCTTACATGAATTGACCAAAACTTATAGTTCTTAATATTTACTGTCGAAGAGACTGTTTGCCACTAAAAGAATATCACTTGAGATTTTCCCACAACTAGATTCATTAATATGTTGCGCCATTAATGCTGAGCGCAGCGGCAACAAAAAATCGGCGTATGCATTAGACGTAAATTGATAGCTTTCAATTGCACCATAAATTGTTTTAAATAATGGTTGCTTATTTGAATGAAAATAACCTCTATTGCCATGAATTAACTTTATTCCAGATCGAGAAGTATTGCATATACTCATATACATGCAGTGATCTGGACGATAGTTATATTCGCATGGCATTATATGGAGTTTGTCGGGATGATAATAAAACAGAATATTTATAATATCTTGGTCGCCCCAGGTAATACGTAGCTTAAACTCCTTATATATAGGGAATACATGATGTTCCCAATTGAATTTTCTCATGCGTGTAAGATTCATCAGCATGACTCCAGAGTTTACTCCAAGTCGGCCATAGAAGGGATGACGGGCAAAGCGGTTGTACCATCCAATATTTTCATTTTCGTGCTCTGGCGTTAGAGCAGCAATTTGACTCTCGTTAAATTTTCCAAAGAACTGCCATATGTCGGAAATCGGTGATAAAAATAAAATATCCGTATCAACGTACAGCAGCGAGTCGACATCCGTCAATAGAGACTTGAAATAAAACGCAAATGTTATTTATTATTTTTTCTGATTTGAATTAGCAATGAAACCTAGTACTGGGATAAGTGGAGTGACACTAATTTAAAATAAATTATTTAATTAATTATTGCACAAGTGCAGCTGAATGCTTTTTTGATAATTCTGAATTTTTTTCTTTAGCTATGAAAACCCAAAAGAATTGTACTTTAAACAGTTTGACGTTATTTTATTAAAAATATAAAAACTATTTTTATAAATACTATTTTAAATTCAGTAAACTAGGTTCTTCAGTGGTTAATAAATTTGCCTTTCGATTTATAAACTACAGTTATAAAAAAAAAGTTTTGCATTGGAAATACAATATTCTATGCTAAGCCAACATTAATTGACAGTGTACAACTTCTACGTACCGGCAAAAATAGGCGTTGTGCTGCACATGGTTTAAAAAGGTTTTTCCACTCCATCTCGCTTTTGTTTGGAAATTTTAATGGCAAAAGCTCGAAGTCAAACAGTTGCGGGTATAGATCACGCCAGTCTGTCAGTTTCTCCCTTAATATACCAGTTAATGGATCTTCTGTAAATACTATGAACTTGAGGTATTCCTGATAATAATTAAAAAGGATAGCTGACTTTATCATAACTAGAGTCTCTTGAGCGCGCTGGCCACAGGCGACTGCAACGATGTGTATGGTGTTTTTGTGATACCTATTCAAAATATTTAAAATGAAGCAAATGAAAATATTAAACAAGTTGAGTCAGTAAACAATATCAAAACATTTAAGATCAAACTCTTAAAATCTCTAAATACAATCAGAAAGCTACATATCTAACAGTTTTTATTTCGTTAAAATGTAAGTTTATAGTCAAAAGACGAGTTCTTATTAGAACAACTTTTATTATCTATAAAGATATGAAAGCCGAAAAAATAATCGTAATCGGAAATATACCCATGCCATAGAATTTATTTATTAATCAATTCTTATGCTTTGATCCTAATTTTAATTTTCTTTTTAATATTGTTTCTGCAGTTCTATGTAAAGCAAAAAACAATTTTTACTGTCAATATTTATTTTATTTACTGTCAACTAAGATCAGTCGACTCAAAAAAATACAAAAAATAAGAAATTTAATTTGATTTGAAACAAAATTAAAATAATAAGTAAATTTAAAAACAAGAAATATTTATAAGATTTATTAGTGTATTTAAATGCAAAATGGTCCAACATTTGTTGCATGAATTGGGGAAAACCCAATCAGACTAAAAAGGAAAAGGAGAGGATTCTAGTTTTTTGGCGCAACATTCGAAGAAGAAGCACCAGAAGGATTCAGAGGCAGTGTAATAGGGGGCCGAATACGTTTTTATTTGTATACTCCTTTATTACCATTCCTTTTGGCCAGAAATTAGCACAGCAAATTGTGCGGAATACCTTAGGCGGAACACTTATTTTAAAAGAGGAAATTTCTCTTTCATAATTAAATTTAAATGCTTCAACCAATATCCCAGTAGATGCCATTTTGTCCTGTATTAATGTCATCTGCTGATATATCAGACGCAAGACGCGAAATAAAAATTTGCTTTCTAGGTGCAACCGCTATAAGAGGCTTGGGAGCACTGCTGGAAAGAGAGGTGGCGGAGTCGAATTGGACACTATGGACTGTGACACAATTTAGCCACCACAGTTGATTGCAGGTGGTGCGGGAGAAATAAACTCCATCAACTGCTGACCATTGTCAACAGTAGGTCTTATCGGTGTCGGGGGCAATGACAGAACCTGGTTCCCGAGGCACGGCAGGCAAGGCAGATCGCTTCTGCTTAAGAGACTCATTCAACAGTTTTACACTATTGAATTGACTCTCCAGTGCATCACTGAACCTACTAAAAGCTAGACGGAGATCGCGCAAGCCGCGTCTAATTTGCCTCATAAGCCCCTGCATAAAACCAACTTATTGCCGATTATATCCTTTATCCGTTGCGTGAAACCAGCACATTTGACGTGTGCCCCGTTATCACACAACCAACAACAGACGAAATCGGCCTTAGGGTCAGCCTGGCATTTGCAGTTTTTTAAAAAAAACAAATACAAAACACAGCTGTTAACCGCGCACTGTATGTTTACAAAAACAAAAATTGTTGTGTTTTGCAGCCAAATTATTAACAGAAAACCCAAATTACTAAAGCAATCACAGAAAAGTTAAAGAGAACAAAAGCACAGATACATTTTATATTAATCAAATTAAATGCACGAGATAAAATTTAATAATCACGAAATGGACACAGCACAGCAAAGGCTAACTGGAGTCGATAAGGAAGTTATTGTATTGTGATTAAGACAAATTGTACAACCCAAAATTTTTAAAAACATAAGATTGATTGATACCACCGCATGGATACTTACATTTCGTTGTGTCCTGTGTTGGATTCGGATGATCCTATGTAGTCCCAATGAGGACGTTCGTGTAATATGTAGAAAAGCGTAGCGAGAGCCGTGAAACTAAGGAAGCACATATAAAAGTGGCGCTGAAATATGGTAAGATATTAGTAACATTTTTAAATTTTATATTATTTCCGTGTACCATTTTGATCCCAAAATATTTATCTTTGTATTTATTTACAAGTCTGAAAATTTGGCACCGCCCAACATAAATCAATTGTTACTCGGCTACACATGGTCGCCGGTTATGATAAATAAACCCATAATGTACACACATAAACACATCATTTAAGTCAGTCTTGTAAATAAATACTAAATGAATAGTGATGTACAAAACTATCGGGTATCTAAAATTCAACTCTTTCTGCAGAGCGTAAGCCTATTATGGGCTATTCACATGCATAGTTATTCTTTATATGAGTTGATGTATGCTCTTCGTGATAAGCATTCGATATCGATAAATGCTGTTTCCGTGACATAAATTCAATTCGTTCCCAAAGCACGTTCCTATTCCAATTGATTGCACTCCGTATTTTCAACAATCTCTCCACAGCCAAAATAAGACCTGAAATATAGGAGACTTAAATGCGATGAAGAAATAGAATTGAAATTTTAATTAGACAAACAATATCACTTCAATTCAAAATGTCTCAAGTGTATTGGATTCTTTTAATATAACGCAATAGACTCTCATAACAAAATGGATCGTTTCTGTTGTACGAACTTCTTTCAGAATTAGGCAATCGACTCCTAACCTATATCATTTTTATGATTATTGAAAACCAGTTATGAAATGTGAAATTAATGCTCACTATTATTCATTATTTCCTTGCGTTCGATATTTGCTGAAACATTGAGCTGAGAAGGGACCCGATCGAAGCCGGTAAATACCATATAGTATATGTTTCTGTATGTATTCAGTAAATTCGATTATTAACTATCGATATGTCAATTCAATGACACAACCATCACTTATTTAGTTTGTGATTCATAGATTAGTATTAAATTACAACCATTTGGATTTTGCTAAAAATTAAGTGTTCTGATTTTATTAATTTGTTTTTATCGAATATGTCATACCATCAAAGTGGAATGCCTGATCAATCGTTTCTTTGGGACGTATTTCAAAGGTATATGTGCTGATATACTGTACATACAAATATGTGTCCAATGTGTTCTCTCTTGTAATCGGTGTAGTGATTGTTTTTTTTAGTTAATACGCAGGTTGTCATACGTGCTCAGGAGTCATTCCCTAAAATAAGTTATTTATGTCTGAGCGAAGGATGGGAGATGAAAGAAATAATGATAATTAGAATATAATTTAGGCTAGAGAAACGATTTTATGCGTCATTCAAATGCGATTTTTTCAGACGTATTGGGTTCGAAAAAAGACGGAAAATTGAGCATGAAATCATATCACAATATAAAAAAAAACTTTAGCTCTGTAGTAGGTTAGTGTTAACATTATAAACACTTTAGTTAAGAGGTATATTAGCAATAAATACAGGGGCTGATAGGTTATTTATAGGTATCGATGAAATTATAATATCACAAGCAATCGTATTAAATACGAAGTCGTAAACATTTGTAGCGCTTATCACGAAAGTTTACATTTTTTCGGTGCATACCATTTCATTTGGTTTTTAACAATCTTATCTATATTTTTGTTTTATTATTCATTTGAGAAAACACGCTTAATCAAGAAACCCTAATTTTTGTTATTTCAAATTTTCTGTTGCAAAGGAGAACATTGACCGTTTTGATGTGTCTGGGGGTATATCTCCAAAGATCGATAGATTCTTATATATATACTTTTTTTAAGCGCTGTACTACTAATTATTCCTTGAACTAACTTTTTCGAGTAATCTGTAATAAAACAATGGACTTTATCATGTAATCACTTCAGAGTCCTCTATTTCTATCATTAGGAACTCAATTCATGCAACAATTTTTGGACTATTTTGCATTTAAATAACACAAAAACTTAATAAATTTTTCTTATTTTTTTATTTAAATTTAAATATTACATTTTATTTATTTTCTACTTTGTGTATTTTTCAATGTAAACTGATAAGAGTCGACATGCACACATTAATACATTAATTATTCTCACATTAATAGCATACACACAACATATAAATATTTTGAAGAATAAGTACAAAGCGCAATAAATTTCTACAATGTGATTGATGGTTATTTTATGGGTATCATTGTAGAGTTGATAAGGACAGAAGCGGTCATATTTCTGCGGACGAACTCCAGGTGGCCCTTTCCAATGGCACGTGGTCTGCGTTCAACCCAGAAACCGTTCGACTTATGATCGGAATGTTTGATCGCGAGAACAGAGGAACTGTATCTTTTCAGGATTTTGGAGCTCTTTGGAAATATGTAACAGATTGGCAGAGCTGTTTTCGATCATTTGATCGTGATAATTCTGGCAATATTGATAAGCAAGAACTTAAAACGGCTCTTACTTCCTTTGGATATCGGCTCTCTGACCATCTAGTGGAAGTTTTGCTCCGCAAATTTGATCGTTTTGGCCGAGGAACCATACTTTTTGATGATTTTATACAATGTTGTATTGTCCTCTATGTGAGTATTGATTGAATGTCACTTTATTATAATTAAAGCAAACATAAGTCTATTTCAGCAATGTTAACACTCGGCTACCGATTGTAGAAGAGTTGGCACAATATCTGTCATGCTGTCCGTCCGTCCATAAATGCAAATCTATCAAGTCTTCTAAGTCCCCGATCTAAAGGTTGTAGTCCCCAAATTTGAAGGTAGCTTGGGACGACAATCAAAGATTGACATATAATTTTTGCAACAGCAACCACGCTAGAGTCCCAACATTTGGATGAAAATATATACTTCCACTCCTGAATCGTAAAACCCATTTATTTGGAACAATTTTAGAGATTAGAGTTACCAGCCTGCCCGCTCACTTAAGCCACAAAGTTTAAGAATCGTTTTGGAAATAAGATTTGTGTATCAGTGTAGTAATAATCATATGTTTTTAGATAAAACGCCTTTAAAAGTAAAATTCTTTTTTTAATTGCAGACGTTAACTACAGCCTTCAGACAACATGATACCGACATGGATGGTGTCATCACAATCCACTACGAACAGTTTTTAAGCATGGTCTTCTCACTTAAAATTTAATATTATCCTATCTTAATTTACAAAATTTTTCACAACATGGAACTTATGTATATATAAATGTAAATAGTAGTAAGTATTGCACAGCAATACTTCAGACTTACATTTAAATGTTATTCCTTAAACTTATTTGATAGAAATGTAAGACAGAAAATCATACACAATCATTTAAATTTTAAATTGATAATATAATTGAAAAATATTTGATCCCTTACAGCATAAAATATTAATGCTGAGCCAATGAACATGTCTGTTGAGTAAGACAATGCGATTTACACTTTAATAAGAAACAAATACATCCAGCTATTTCTAAACACAATCAGACTTTTAATTAACTTACTATATAAACGAGATCAAAATTAAACGGTTATTGCAAATGAAAGAAATTACTTTTTGGACGTTGAATTACTAACGAGTAACACATGCAAGTGGCCCAACTATGGCAAGCACGGGCTTGTTAACGCACGGACCCAGGCTAAACTGCTAAAACCGACCGATGGGTGCGCCGCATAACGTGCGTTTACGAAGATCTTAAATTAATAGAGAGATGAGTTAACAGTTTTAATAGATGAAATAGAAGAAGCACAACGAAACGGGAAAAGCATATTATTATTTGTGCATAAGATTCTAAATGGGTTATGAATACAAGGTCGAAGAAAAAGAAACAGAAAATTCATTGTATTTCTGATTGGAACTGTAAAACTAAGTTGGCTGATTAACTCCGAAGAATCAATCTCACCGTTTACACTAAGCATTGTTCTACGATCAGAAAGAGAAGGAAGATTTATTAATAACAGTCTACTAAGAAGAAGGTAAGCTAATATTAGTATTCCGATTAAAACCTCTATGGGCAAATAATAGAAATTGTTGATGTTCTGTACTGACTCATATTTTATAATTGGGCGCACAAGTGAAATATAAAGTGTTTTAGTAATGTAGGGATCGTCAAATTCTTTTGAAAAGCTCTTAATGAAACCCAGGATTCCAAACTTAAGATTGGGATCTAAAATTATACCCAAATCATCAACACATTCAATGCGTTCCAGTGGTTTGCCATTAAGAAAATATGTATTTAAATATGACATACAACTATAAAAACACTTAAATTTGCATTTATCACAATTAAGATTTAAAATGTCAATAAGACACCAGGCTTCAAACTATCTAAATCAGTTTGAAGCCTCTGTTCAGAAAACGTTTTACATCATCGGCATACATTAGTACCCGAGAATTACTTATAACGGACGGAAGATCATTTATAAATAAAGTGAATTACAAAGACCAAAGTGACTTCCTTGCAGTACTCCGGAAGTAACTCGAGACCGAATCTCCAAAGTAAACTCTCTGTGTCTTATGTGTTAAGTGTTTTGAGATCTTTCTTTATTTAACAAAAAATAAAATTTAAATGGAAAGATTTTCTAAAATGAAGAAATGCATCTGACAGGGAAATGTTCACTGGATAACTAGCTTAGTTGCTCAAAGTTTTCATTTTTTTACACCCTTATACGTGATTTTTCGAATAAATATACTTATTTAAGTGTATTTTGGGCTTGCTGCACTCTACTGCGATTTTCCTCCGTCCAACTTTGACAACTAAACCCTTTGAAAGATTGGTTTGCTCACAGTTGAACCTAATTGTCAGAACATAATTTTCAGGATATTATTGATCCCTAGCTCGGATTACTCTAATAAATTACTGGAAATACCTTAACCCAGGTGCAATGAAAACATCTGCGTTGTGGGGCGGTATATCTAGCCTGCTGTGCGACTGTTCTTTTATTAACAGGAGCGAACATGTTAGCCTAGAAGCACACGTTGATGGAGCTTCGCAACGTGTAGCTATTTGTAAAAATATTTAATGTTTGCTGTGCAGCCTAAGGGTGGACAGATACATTATTACAGTACTCCTCTTTAATTGATTAGTGTTCCACAGGTTCCTTATATTAGATTCTACGAACATTTTAGTTGGATTACATTATATCCTGGAAGACCTTAACTTCTAACTTCTTTTTTAAAGTTGAGGATTGAGTGTTCACTGGATTTCTGAGGGCAACCTTTTAAACTCGGTCAAATGCTTGTTATGTATCCAAATACGTCGTTTCGTCGTGTTGACTGCACACTATAAGTGTATTACATGTGTTTTGGTCCTTTGAGCCGGAGATTTCAAAATTAATCGTTGAATCTGTGTTTATAGTTCTACACTAAAATTAGTATTTACAATTTGAGCTTCGCGTCGGTTTCAGAATTCGAAACGTCGAATCTGAAAATATGTTGAAACTTCGAATATCCCAGCATGAATCTCAAAAGGTGGATATACTTCATTTCAACGGTGATGCCAAGCAATTGCCAATCTTTTTTGGCCTATTCACCGAAGTCATGCTCGAGTAGATATCAGCGACACAATAAAGCTGAATCACTTAAGATCAAGCCTGAAAAGAGATGTGTCTACGATGGTAAGCCACCTACTGATTGGCTCAGTAGTGAACTACAAGGAGGCACGGTTTGTAGGCGGCACGAAAATAAAAGAACCGGCTAAACACTACTTGAATTGGACCCGTTAAAGTGCTATTCAAAAGAAAGTATTCACAATGCATATGTAATCTTCGCCCAAATCCTTTGGAAGAAACGTGGTTAAAGACACAACGCAACGCCAGCAGACATCGTGCCGTATTGCGTTCAATCAGCGAGCAAGACGTAAACATACAGTGGCGAACAGCTTAATGCGAACAGTGTCAAGTAAATAATGTAATTGCCTGCCATGAACTAATTATTCATTATTTTTCAAAAATTCTAAAGACCTATGGTAGGTACATATATTAAGCACTGTAGGTAAAAAATGTACAGCAGCACAATTAAACAAACGAAAGGAGTCTGTGAAAGTGCAGCATCTATGTTTCCGTTGCCTGGGCACTCATACTATGGCGGAGTGCAAAAAGGAATGGGGATGTTGCAAGAAAGGAGATTGTGAACTGTCTTAAAATAAATAGCAGAAAACACTGTTGGCCACTGCAATTATCAGCGTGAGAAATGCCAGTAGAAATTATGAGCAACTTCGAGCACTGATGGATGGAGGATCGCAACGCACTCTGATATCAGCAGCGATTTTCAAGTAAATTCAATGGGAAGACTACGCGCTAGTACTTCCCAAATTGCAGAGAGCACTCCGATATTAATACAGATTGGAAGATATGCACTTTAACCGATCCAAATTTTAACATGCTTAGCAGAATAGACATGATCATTGGTGTGGACCTATTTCTCTTAATAATGATGAATCAAGTTAAAACAATAAATGGAGAGCTCGTGCAAAAAACGCGACTCTTATGGAAAGTTTCCGGAAATATTGCCTGAGTACCGCCAAAGAAAATTCTGACAGCGACCATGACTGTGAACATTGACGATCTGGAGCGCTTTTGGGAACTTAAAAAATGCAACTGAAGAAAGTCAACGTGAAAATTATTATCAACAAACGAATTCAGTGGATAAAGATCGGCAGATGTACCTACTCGAAGAACTGCATTCCATAAAATTCAGCGAGGACGAAGACTACAAGGAGCAACCGCAAACTACGGAGCAGAAGCTGGATGAAATGTCTGGCCAAATACAGCTGTTGCAGCAGGCCAAGCTGCATATGGAGATGACACTGAAGGTGCGAGACGAGGATCTCGATTAGACGCTTCGACAGTCACAGACCGGAGAGGCGGAACTTGCCGAGGTGCAGGCCGTGCTCGAAAAGTCGCATTGGGCTCGCATTGCGATTGCGTCAGATTGCAGGTTCAGCTCAAGGAGTACGAAGAGCAGCTGAGCAAGCTGAACTCGCGGCCATTGATCAATGGGAAATGAGAATGAGACGGATGATGTTCGCGCCGCTGGGCATTTCCTAGGAAGGTTGAATCCTATATTCATTCAGCCTTCTCAAATGTTGAAGGAAATTAGCAAAGAACAGGAATTTATGCCAAGCATCCTGGGATAACTGCTGGGCATAAACTACTAGCAGCATAAAAACTTCTCGAGGCGCATGCAATATAAGAACACTATGTTTACATTATAGAGAATTGGTTAATATTACATTTACTGCCCACCGGATGATGATCAAGTATAAACATGTGACGCTCTAAGATGCTGATAGCTGGCTCATGCAGCGCTCTCAAAATTAGGCACTTGAGGCCGACTTACATGGGGTCACGCTATTTTTAGAAATAAAAGAGGAGATGGAGATACATTGCGGTCGCCTTATAAGCGGCTGCACTAGATAAGAAAAACAATGTATTTAGGTTTAAGAATTTTAAATAAAATAAAGACCAGCTCGTCAGAGCAGGCAGTTCGATTCTAAACGTCGTCTCGTCGTGTTGACTACACACTATACGAGTGTGACACACTAGGTGTATCAGGTTTTTATTTCGCTTTTTAATCACTAGAAGTGAAAAGAAATTGCCATTTATACACGAGTTTCCAGATAATCTACGACCTGTTTAACTGTTCAATTCTGTTGGTAAGGCAATGCTGACTGATGTTAATCTATCAACCAAACGCACGCAAATGTTTCCCGTCGTTCCTGAGGGTGTAATGGGTGTTGGGGATTGGAAATCTGTAACGCTTCTTCTAGGAGTTTACCTATTAAATGGAGCGATTAGAGAGAAAATAGCGGTAAGTACTTTGGGTTGGCAGTGAAGTACCCTGTGTGGTCTGGTAAATATCTACATTTAGTGACTATGCATCATTATTGGACAAGTTGGCTGTAAGGCTGTATTGCCTGGGATATCATTGCAATAATCTAAGTAAATAACAAAAAAAATCGAAAATAAATAAATGCATGTCATAAAGAAATTTCAAATATGGCACAATCGAGCTCAAAGTTTTTGCTTTACAGTCTGCAAGAAGATACTGAATTTTTCTAGTAAAGTTCTGAGATGCTGAATTCTTCCGGGTAAGCTTCTCGTATTGGTGTAACCTAGAGACGAAATGACGAATAGACGTTTGAGCAACATTTTAATAGTCCACATGAGTAGTAAGAGGGAACATCATTAGATGAAGCCCACCATATGAAACCACACACCATAAAAATGTACACATATGGATAACGCACCCACAAGGGAGCGATGCAATTCTGCTGAAAATGCCAAAATAAAATTAAAAAATGTTGCATTGAGAAAGGTTTTCCGGCAACCTGGCCCTTAAGCATTTTCAACTATTTTTCTAATATCGAATTTAGTTACATTTTAATTGTTTATTAGTTTGAAATATTTACCTTTAGTTATTAGCTTAAATATGTATTGGCTATTAACATAAAAAACACTTTGCATTTGCTCCACTTATAATTATAGTTTCGCAGTATAGTCAAGTATCCTGATTGCATTAAAACGCAAAAGCATTTGGCCTGGCGATATTAATTGGCTCATCCATAGGTGAATCACACAGCTTTAGTCTTGTGGGCGGAATAGGAATTTTTCAAAGATGTGAAACACAATTCACATAGGTAGCATCAGTATCATCATCAGTTACGGCTGTTAGTTGATTATATACAAATTGTGCGCACATAAATAAACATAAACACATAAATATACATTGAATTTTGAAGAGAAATTAGTAGTTGTGGTTTCAATTTTGAATTTAGCAAGAAATGGTAAATGAATGGTAAAAGAGTTATGCAGAATAGTAATTTTAATTCTTACATATGTTTTGTTTACATTTTTACAGTGAATGCCAATTACCATTAGTGGTGGACCGTAAATTACTGACTTTATTTTTATTGCTACAAAATAATTTAGACAAAGTCAATATTAATGCGAAAAAAATCGAAGTTTTCGGCGTTGCAAATCGAGATCACACCACCATAAGACCGTTCTCAATATTATAAATTTATTAAAACTTCTATAATTTTACTGCATAACCGAACAAAATGTTCAAATTTAAAGTAAATTATGAAATAATATGTAACAAAAAGTGTTAATAAAAGAGAATAATTAGGTTAAAATAATTTCCGTTTTTAAGAAAAAGAGAAAACATTGGTATAATATTTTCGCAGCATCAAAAAAATATTTTGTAAATATGTAAGAGATTTTTAGATTGACGTTCCTTTCACCTGACTTTCCAGCTATTGTTAAAATATTCAAATTAAATCTTATATATTCTTTTCTTTGCAACTGAAAATAGTTATTACCTAGACATAAACCCGAATTTCACAATGCTGAGGCTGTCAGAATTCGATTTGTGACTAAGAAAATTGTTTCACTTCAATCGTTCCGCGAACTAGATCATTTTAGTTCATATGATAGGTCTGATTTCATTTCGTTTCAGTAAATTACTTTGTTTCGTCTGTAAAGAATGAAAAAGTACATTGTCGGCTTTCGTATGAGATAAAATAAATTTTTTTCATCGAAGCAGATCGCGGTAGTAAAGTAAATTTTTTCAATTGTGTAACTTATGTGTGCTTTATTCAATTAAAATATTCCAGAAACAAAGTCAAGATGTCCGAGCTTCAATCATCATTGCTGTTGAAAAAACAATTGGCAGGTATGTATTACACATGTCTAATATGTCCATATGAATATACATACGTACTTGTGTATATACATATTTAAAGAAGGTACATACAAATACATATGTTCATATGCAAAAATATCAGGAATACCAGCCCCAGGTATTTGAACAATAAGCGTGTTATACATAAATATATATACATCTACATTGCATGCATGTATGTGCGTATGCGTGCATGTACGTATGTATATAAGAAGTCTGCCTCACCACATTTATTTGGTTGGACCACATTTCGATGACAACTAATTACGAGGAAAATGTGCGTTTTTCTACATATGAAGAAAAATATACGTATAGATGTACACAATATGTATATGTAATTATGTACAACAAAAAAAGTAAAAGTTAGTCACGAAATGTGTAAGGCACTGAAAAGAGCAGGAGCACATATGTATGTAGGTAGGTATGTAGGTATATACACATATATATATATATATGAATGCTCGACTTGCCGTAGAGTCAGCATGTATTACCTATATGTATTATGTCCATTTGTCTGCTTCGATTCACAATGTTTGCATCGATATTGGCAATATGTTGATTTTTTGCTGCAGTCAGTATATATAAATACATTGCAATCGGACTAGTCGCACTTGTATACCAAATAGCTGATATAGGACATCGAAAGATGAGTTCTATAAGCAACTGTTTTGTTAATGAAGATATCCTTATGCGTGTTGTACTGCTGCATAATATTTGGGGAAGTAAACGCTTCTGCATCGGGCAATTAAATTATATGGCTGCCATAGCAGCTATCGGTCGTAGAGACATTATCTGGCTGCATTGAATTACCCTTGCACAAGGTGTATTATAATTTAGTCGTGAAATTTGCATTGTGCCAAGGACATATTCGTTCCCATAAGGTATTTATAATTAAATTTATTTCTGATCAACATCAAAAGCAGAGACTGACTATACGTTGCAAGCTGTTTCTATTTATTTATTTTTGCCAAAGTTAATGTATTTCTCACAGACAAGTATCTTATTTAGGTGCATTTAGGAAGGACTTTATTTCACGTAGATAAAGCCGAAATTAAGTGTATCTCGATTTTTTTGGGTAAGCACGTTAAACCCGTCGATCCCTGTTCACAAAATTATTTATGGGCGCATGATAGATTTATCGTTCACGCTCGCATCAAAATTTGTGTGATTATTTTCTTGATTATACTTAATATGAAAAAAATGAATAACCAGTTTTTGAACGTTACATTAATTTCAATCACTTTCTTCCAAAGAACCTACTTGAAAAAGACCTCAGAAGTCGGTCGTTATTAATGAGTTTGGTGACTCTTGGGAAGTATACGTTGGCTTTTGGAATTTTCGGGTGTGGGTGCCATGACCTGTAAGTAGTCTGTAATTGTGGTGAACCATTTGCTTACATGAGCTGGTCAAAGGGATTTGCGTGATAGCAACTGAGTTTTTAAAACTGCTTTACCTTTTGGGAGTTCACGTGATGAAAGGCTTACTCGCTGCGAGTAAAATGCATTGGCTGACGGCGCTTTCAATTGCTTCATTAAGCATATACATAAAATGTAAGCATGCATCATCCGCTTCGCAAGAGACGATAATTTTCGGGGTGCCAAAGAAACGGTTTTTTAAAAGTAACACTCAAGGTTAAATTATATGGGTAAGAAACAATGTTATAAATCTTATAAAATCAGACTGACATATCTACGTGTATTGAGCGTTTGAAAAACCTATTCATACAATATATATATATAAGTTTAATCAGTTGTAGATACAACATAGATGAATACATATATTTTAACATTACAAAATTATTACTGTTCCTTTATTTCAGAACTAAATAAAAACCCAGTAGAAGGTTTCTCAGCTGGATTAATTGATGAAAATGATATATTCCGTTGGGAAGTCCTAATAATTGGACCACCAGATACACTTTAGTAGGTTTATTACAGTAATTATATAAATATATATGTTTCTTATAATACAATACAGCAATGAACACATTTCATTTCTAAGCATTAATTTTGCTGCCTAAATTAGCATCAAGATGCCTGGGGCAATATATTGGTTGGCAATTGAATTGATATGATGTTCTTTTTTCCAACCTATTAATAGCATTTTGTTTTTCAACGTAAGTGCTCCGGTTTCTATTAGTTTTCTTTCATTATTATTATATTATGGATCGGACTACCATATTATTCAGATAAGGTAAGGTTGACGGGTTGAATGATTATCATGAGTCTTCCACATAAGCGAAACTTCTTCCCGGTTACGCTTAAAACGGCTTTGCAACAAAAAAATTTTTGTGGCTGATGATGTTTTTTTTTCGTCCACTATTCCAATATCAATGTTTGAATTAAAATGATCCGTACTTGTTAGCCGATTAATCAATGTATAAATAGTCGAAATTTTAAGAAAAGAAAGTTTATCCGTGCCCTGATACCTGGGGAGGAAAATGAACTACAAAAATATCCATGAATACGATAAGCATACCGTGTTTCTGCTATATTTTCGAAAGAATACTAAATATTCCCCGGAGATCACTTTTTCTTGAGCTTATTGCGAAATTTGTTGTTTGTAATATTTTTTACTATGTGATGTGCCTATCCAAACGAGGTAAAAGCTTATTATATTATAGTTTTGTGCAAATGTATGACACAGGAAATAGCTGCGAGATACTCTTAATTGGTATCAATAGCCAATTTGATCTAAACATGTTTGTCCGTTCTTGTCTGCATAAGGACGCAAATCTCACAGAAGGTTTACAATTTGGTTTTCGTACGCTTTACGCAAATCAAGTTTATTTAATTTGACTGGTGCCTCTTCCCAGTCGAAAATTTCCATTTATAGTAAGTTTCGAGCATATATATTTGCAATTCAAAGTACTGATATATATTGTCTATTATTGAGTGAGGGTACACAATCGTATTATATGACCAATAAATGTACCATTTTGATAAAGTACAATCGTACCAATTGTATAGCTTACACAGATCGAAAGTTTTGAATTTTTTAGATTCACCAAATAAAATGTGGTGACATATTTACCATTATATACACATAAAAACAAGCTACAATTATTTAATAATTCATTTGCAATGGTGTGCGCATCTGAACTTGGCTTAGATGCACTGTGTTCGTGCGTGATGTTTTGTCTGATGTATGACGAATATTTTCAAATCTGCTAGGGCACTAACGACTGTAACAATTGTTTTTCGGTTAATAAAAGTATATGCGCGAATTTATACCTAGATCTATTGAAATAAACTTAATTTTAATTCTGATTTTTTTTTTCTTGTCAACAGCGAAGGAGGTTTCTTCAAAGCGCATTTATACTTTCCTAAGGAGTACCCCCTGCGACCACCTCGAATGAAGTTTGTTACGGAAATCTGGCATCCAAATATTGAAAAGAATGGTGATGTCTGTATTTCGATTTTACATGAGCCAGGAGATGATAAGTGGGGCTACGAAAAAGCATCAGAGCGTTGGCTCCCTGTGCACACAGTAGAAACTATTTTGATATCCGTGATATCAATGTTAGCGGATCCCAACGATGAGTCCCCAGCAAATGTTGATGCTGCCAAGGAATGGAGAGAATCCTACACTGATTTCAAGCGCAAAGTGGCACGCTGTGTCCGAAAAAGCCAAGAGGAGTGTTCGTAGAAACCGGATTTGCTCTATATTTGTATATTTATATTAAAAGTTTGATACATTAAAATGAATAACTGAATTAATAGACATATAAAATTAACATTTTATATTATGATCTATGATCATGTCTTTTGAGCCATTTTGGAAAACATATTTTGCAATTCCCACCAAATGTTTTTCATACGTAGCATTTATTATAGGTGTAAGCCTGGGAATTGTTACATTTAAGTCTTCGAGTGGAGCTGTATACACGTATCAATGCTTCTCTACAGTGAGGAACTTCGTCGGCATTTTAGGCACCTTTACCCTCAGAAAGCTGTAGATTTTATTAATACTATGAAGAAACGAAATAATGTTTTGCTCTGCTTTAATGAAGCAATATTGTTGTCAAGAAGTAGTTTAATTAAAATTTGATATTTTTTAATGTATAAAACCTGTTTACGTTTTATATGGTATTAAAGATAACTGTCTTTCCGTGTCATCGTAGTCATCCCTAGACATAAATAAAAGCTTTTGAAAGTATTACTATGAGAAAATAGATTGATGCACGAATTCATAGTGGTTTGTATATAATTAACAAACATAAAACTAAACCAGTTAAAACTAATTAAATTGACATGTAATTTGATGAAACCAGGTCTGCCAATATGTGGGATCTACAAATGCATGGCGTTCCCTACGCTGAAAGTGAAAAATTAGGAAGCATTTTCCATTCACTGATTATGAACATTATGATACTCAAAACACGAAAACTATTGGGCTTACCGATGCGAAACAAAAAACAATTGAGCAAGAAGCTGATTATGGCTTATGTTTAATTTGTGAATGCGTGCTGCGACTTTGGTGTTATAAGAATTAAAGGCAGTGTCATTTAGAAACCCCGTGGATAGTGCAATTGAATTCATAAGTATTTGCAATTCTAATCCATTAATCAAAATTAATTAATTGATCAGTATTGAATATTCGGATCCTGACAAGTAGAAAAAAAACCAGATCATCCACATCACAATATTAGGCCAATCTTAATTTTAACATTTCTTTAAAAAGTTTTTTACAAATTTAATGTTGACTAAATTTAATGGATTCTTAGATGGCAATTAACTTCTAAATAACCAATAACAATCAATCTGAATTTCGAAAAAATACAACATTTACTATAGCAATTAATAAGTTACAATAGGCCTTAGTACTTTCTGAACTGTAATATGTGTATACAGTGGCTCACAGTTCAAGTCAACCAGTGTCAAAGAAAAAAAGTTATTGCCTGCCATAAGCTAATCATTCATTATTTTTCAGAAATTCCAAAGACCGATGGTTGGTACATATATTAACCACCAAAATAAATATATGGCCCTAATACACTGAGGTTTCCCAAACCTGCTAGGTAGGATTATGTAAAAAAGTAGCCTATTTTGAGGGGAAATTTTATTTGGACAAGTTACATTGTGGGCACCTGAGTGCCATAAATCCCCGGATTTTTTACCTAAAGTTGAGTATTTTCGGTATAATTAGACATATCCTTCGTAGTCAGTTTAGTTATATCCTGCATCTCGGGTGCAATAAGCCAACAAGGACTATGGACAAACAGACTACCATTGCACAACGGAAACTCATCCTGGAAAACCACAAAAACGGATATTCACATCGACAAATAGCTGAAATGGTCAATCCGAGCAACTGAACTGTGTATAACATCATTCGGCACTTCGTCGACGCAAATTGAGGACAAGGGCAGAATGGCACCAAACAAGATTTTCACCGAAGAGCAGGAGCGGAGGATCATCAGGAAAATAAGGGGAAATCCCAAGCTATCGGCTCCAAAACTGACTCAACATGTGCAGAATGAAATGGGAAAAAAGTGCTATGTGGAGACTGTGCGCAGGTTTGTGCGCAAAATTGACTTTAAATGAGTCCAAATTCAACATTTTTAACTCAGACGGACGGAATTGTGTGTGGCGACAGTCCAATACTGACCAGAATCCCAAACACGTAAAGGCAACAGTCAAGCATGGTGGAGGAAGTGACATGGCATGGGTTTGTATCTCGTCAGCCGGATTCGGGAATTTTGGGATTTTTGAAACAACAATGGACAAGAATGTGTACTTCAACATACTAAAGGAAAATTTACTCCAAAGTGCCGAGAAGGTAGGAATCCGACGTACTTTCCGGTTCAACCAGGACAACGATCCCAAGCATAAGGCCAAGATAGTACAGTCCTGGCTCATCAGGAACTGCCCCCACATGATAATTCCACCGGCCTAGTCTCCAGATTTAAATGTTATTGAGAATTTGTGGGCTCTGCTGGCAAATAACATCCGGAAACACAGCATATCCAGCAAAGAGGACCTCAAAAATGCTCTGCGGGATGAGAGGAGCAAAATCAGCCCAGAAGCTACCAGGAAGCTGGTATCTTCCATGAATAATAGGTTAAGGGAAGTTGTTAAGGCTAAAGGATATAATACTAAGTATTTACATTCGTATGTACGTTTTTATACGCCAAATATAATATTTTATTTAGACTGATCCAAATGAAAACTGCACCTGAAAGCAGGAAACATTTTTATAATCCTACCTAGCAGGTGGGGAAACCTCAGTGTATCAGCGCAATATATTAACTTTAGTGGTTATTATATGTACCTACCATCGGTCTTTGGAATTTCTGAAAAGTAATGAATGATTAGCTTATGACAGGCAATTACTTTTTTTCTTTGACACTGGTTGACTTGAACTGTGAGCCACTGTATATATATGCAAATATCAGACTTTGATTAATCTTACGTATTATGTAGGGGAAATACATAAATCATAAAAGTGGGGAAATTAAATGAATATCTCAGATAATATATGCAACTGTTTGAAACTAAAATATCACATAATATTTAATTAAAATGTCTTGTTTTTACTTGGATGATTTTTTTTTAACAATCTATATACTTCGCCGCACATTGACTGACTGACTACTACACATCGACCGACTGCCACACTCCAGCATCGATATGTTTAATAATCTAATTCGACAGAGTCCACTTCCAGTCGCAGGTTCGATATTGAAATGTAACAGCCCCGATATTTCAGCTTTTAAACTAATAAATGACACAACTCCCATTTACGCATTCCTCAACCTGAATTACTCGATACTTTCACTTAGTCAATAGGGTGTACAAATAGTGAGAATTAACCTGATAAATGTTCAGCATCTTTATGGCTAAGCATATGCTTGATCCAAACCGCTTTTTATCAATATTCTTTGCATAGTTGCTTCTTTATAAAGTCAAATAGTATAATTCCGTTAGGAAAATAAAATCACATACGCGGTTATTTTATACAAAAAAAGTCTTCTTCGAGGATAATATTACTTCCCTCTTATCCCCTTATAAAAAGAAACTCCCGAACTCCCACAACCCTAAAAATTCATATATATTATACATATAACAGCCACCAATATTAATAATTAAGTTAAAAAGGAAGCACAAGCGGAAACTCTTAATTTTAAAAACATTGTAAAAAAGAATGACACATTTACATCCAATTAAAATTTAATTAAAATAGCATAATGGAATGGTATGAGTTCCATTATGACTTCTATGGGCGTTGTCCGACATTATTTTTATTTAATTCTTGGCTATGCTATAACGTGTAAATCAGATTAACAAACGTTTCCGGTAGCACATTATTTCATCATACTTCTTGGTACATTGCCTCTTAGACATTCTCGAAAGAATGCAAAGAGCTCGGCCTCCAATGACATCGCTGGGAGCTAAGTGCTCAGCGTTCGATCATAGCACTTAACTCTTAGTAGGCAGAAAAACATTAGAGCATATAGATTTTAAATGCCATTATATTTTGACCATAGTGCAATTATGCAGGCTTGTGGCAGCATCTTTGTGTTGTACTACCCATAATAAAGTGCGAAAGAGATAGTATGATAATTAATGAATTTAATGAGTGTACAAGGGATGGCAGCTGATGGCTTATTTTCTTTTGCCAGAATTTGTCCAAAATTTAATTAATAGGAACAATAAGCAATGATCGTGCTGCGATTGTCTATGTTGGTAATTCACCCTGAGACGACCTTGTATAATTACACAATGGCTTAACAGATTTGATAAGTACAGATACTTAATCTGTGCTCTTCACATCAACATGTATATTCTAAGCAAAATCGATTAAGCATTTATCGACAACTTTAAAGGCTATTTACACCGGAATGGAATTTCTCCAGACGCAGTGTCACATTGAGAAATAGACAGCGAGGGACAGCCTCTTTAAAAATATCGGCAAGTTGTTATATGTTCATAGTACCGATTTTTTTTACTCAGGTATGCATTTGATCAATCAACAGTTAACATTTGTTTGCCTTTATATATCAATTTAAAAATCCAAAAGTCGGTCAGATTTTCACATTTAATTATATTTTCTATCTATTAATAACATGCTGTTACACTTCAATATTGGTAAATGCATTTATATGTACAATGATTCCACAATTGTCAACCAGATGTTTCATATGTCCTTCTCGTCCTCTGTTTGCTGAACTCCTGATCTATAGTATTTTTACTTATTTGATTTATTCACCTGAAGTCGCATCGTCAGAATAAATCAGCTGTTCAGTACAGCTGACACTGTAGCCGGTGTGAATAGCTTTTACTCCAACTTCAACTCTAACAGACTCTGTTAACTCAGGTGTATGTATGTATTATAGGTGTTTACGTTAGCGGATGCAAAGGCCTCTACCAAATTACATTATAAGTTTGTTTAACATGGCTGTCCACTTAACGCTTAAATCTGTTTTAGGGTACACATTTATAAATATATATAATATATTTTATATATATATATATATTTATGTGCGTAATGCATTAGCATGCTTTATTTACACTCATACATTTGTATGTATTTATGTAGTCGAGCCTCGCTATCTGCATATGCATATGTTTATATACAATGTGTACACATATATATACACACACATATATTTGTTTTATAAATATATACAAATATACTTATGTGTCTGCATTTGTTTGTTTTTGTATAAAGGTGATAAATCTCAAAGGTACACACACAAATTTTTAAAAATTTCAGTTCCGCCCAAGTGTTTGTTGAAGCTGCTCACTTTCACAGTTCACTTCCGAGGAATTAAAGCTTTAAAAGCTACTATCGCCAGCTTTAAATTTACTTTTAATGCAAAGCTATTTTTGCCCACGCTATTCCTTTCAGTCGACTTTTACATTTAACCGCGTATAGTGTTTTTTGTTTTTTATTAAATTTTGTGTATCATAAAAGTGTGGTAATGTAAGTTTTAAAACCAAATAAACTAGTTTTAAACTTGTGGTTATACATATATATATATATAAGTATGTACATACAACCAAAAGACATAAATGGTGTATATGTGTATACAAATGAACATGTATTGGAACCTTATCCTTATTGGACTGTCAAATGTAGAACTTATATCCATTTGCAAGGAAGTGAACTTGGTTGCTTATGTAAAAGCATCAATACATCAAGACATATATAGCTAGCTATATATATGTACATAAGCGAGTAGCAATAAGAGATTTTAGTAATCTTATGAGTGAGCAGTATTAAATATACACGAATACATGCATATGTACGCAAGTTTGTACATATGGATTTACAAGCTCGGCGCCACTGAACACTGAGCCAACATCCTTGATAAAGATGTATTATGTACATTCATTCGTACTACTCATAAGTACGTGTGCGTGTGTCCATATGTATGCATTGTTGCCGTCGCGTGCATTTTTCAAGCGATTGTGAATAATATTGCTGTGTTTTTTTTTGCTTGTTTCAGATGCTTTGCGTAGCTTTAGGTGCATTTGTATGAGTGTGTGTGTGTGTGTACATATATTGTGTGCTTCGTTTCTAAATATATGTATATAATAATAACCCTTAACCTCCGTGACTAAGTCGTCAAAGTGACATTAGTTAGTTAATGTTTATTCATTGCGCATTTACGAAATAAGAATTTGTACGCATAGCGTTCAAATTCGAAAGAGAATAATCGTGCATACACACATATGTGTTTACATATATAAACAAAACTTTATTATATATTGAGACACATATTTATATATTTATAGGTTATAAATACATATGTTTCATCAACTATATATGTGTTTTTTGATAAATGAGTGAAAATAATAAAATTAAGCATCTCCGACCCCATAAAGAATTTATATTCTTGATCAGGATCAACAATGCATCTAATATATAATATAAGTTTTATTTAAATGGAGCACATTCGCTATGGAATACTCTGAAACCAGCTGACCACAATTGTTGGAATTAAGGGGATTCCAAGTTTGGTAAACTTAACTCTAAAATTACAAAAAGCTTAATGCTATAAATAACATTTGTTTAAAAAGTACAAAATCATAATGTTACGAACAAGAAATTTAGATGTTTGCAGTAAGCCAGCCTGCAGCCTTTTCACTAGTTTATTCTTTTTATGCCAAAATGCATATACATAAAACCCTTTGTCGCTGTTATTGTGGTGCAAATTGCCGTACAAGAAGGTTGTAACCTTGTGGGGCATCCTCCCAGCTTTGACACCTCGTCCGTACCAAAGGATGAGTTATCTTCCCCAAAAACGGGGAAATAACCGGGATATTCATAAATTATCTTAAAATTCAACTAAATCTCAAAGGAGGACAACACGTAACTCGAACACATACATGCCTTTTAGCAAAACTTTTGGAAAATATTTGAAAAACTAAACAAACAACTAATATTACTCTAGTCGAGAAAGCTACGACATTGTTTTTGTCGACCCCGCCATTAATGCTAACTAAGAATATATTCACTAAATGTGCTCAAAGGTGTCTTCTTTACATACTTTTTACTTCGTTGTGCCCTTTTAACAAATTTTAAATCGATTCAGATGTATAAAAAACCAATTTCAAAATGCCATCTTTCCAGCTCCTATTGATAGCGTTATAATCGTTGTGGATTCTGAGCTTATATACGAATATTTTACGTATATACGCATATATACGAATATACATGAGTACATTTATACAGCAGCGATGGGGTATATGTATGTGTGTATTTATTTCTTAATATGTATGTACAAGGGTATATGTATGTATATCAAATTTCAATACTAGTTGTATGTTGTGTTGACTTTATCTGATAAGGCTCGTATACGAACATATACATCAAATAGAATATACATAAAAACGACGGAAAATTAATTAAAGTGAACCTTAAATGCTCGTAATTTATTTCAAAAAATATTTTTTAAATCGCAGGGTATTTATATAAAACATAATGGACAACATTATATAACAGATCTAAAATTTTATATAAATGTAAATTGCTTAGTGAACTTGCCGGTTATCAATATTTAGAGGAAATAGATCTTTTAGTTCACCCTAATCCGGGTGTCAGTAAAAAATCTTAAATCGACATTTCTGACAGTACTTGGGATTAATCTATTGCGATGGGATGCATATCAAAAGCCGTGCTGCTCATAATATTACTTAGTCTATGGTTGTCATCGGTAAAAAATACTGCGCACAATGAAGACGCCCTACATAAAATATCGACTAAATACAAAATGTCGCAACCAAGCGACAATGTGATAATCAATTCAATAGCAGTATTGATTGAGGCTATCACCGATATGCATAAGGTTGCAGACAATGATATTGCAATTCGAGTCTTCAATTTGCTTGGAGATTTCGTTTCGAAGGTTGTCCAAGAGGCCAAATTTTATGCAGCGCTATCATTTCGCAGGTTGGACCTAAGTCATATTGAGTTCGCGAAAGAAGAACTTGCTGGAGTTGCTCAATTGATTGAAAATGCATCCCAGTTTGTTAATAATACTGTAATCAATTACAAAGTACATGCAAATCAAAAGGAAATAAATGGAAAGAAAACCCAGATTGTTACATTTAAGAGTCGTCTTTTTAGTAGCGCTTGCTATATTGTGGATGACTTGGTTAAAATGAGTTTTACAGAATTACATACTTGCTGCAATGTCACAATGAAACCAATGATTACGCTATGTCAGGGCTTACGGATATTACTGCTCACAGGCTCTGGTTATATGTCTGATATAGCTCACATGATCAACCGTATAAATTTTTGCTTGGGTAATAAATCCTTTAACTTAGCATATAAAACAACATGCGTTCATTTTGCTTACAATGAGATCGCCAATCTTATTCAAGGCTTAGATAACATGTATCGTAAATTTTTAACTCTATTGCGTTTAAGAATTGTATACTCAAAGTGTTGTATTTCATTAGCAATAGTCGACAAAATTGAGAAGAATAAAAATGTTATCATTGTGTAAAATATTTGTCTCTTTTATTCACACAAAAAAACTATTACTAATATCCTAGTTAGTAATATTCAAATAAAATATGCCAATCTTTTGAGCGATCAATTCCGCATTGGTGTACAACGTAGAATCATTTCTATTTCACTACACCAAAAAGTCTCGTGCTTAATTGATTCGAACGTTGCGTTATCTTTGTAATCCACCCATTTAATAAAGAATTGTTTTACCTGTTGCATTGCACTTTCATTTTGATTGGATGGGGCTATTTTAAATTGTCTACTGCTTGATTTGCAGGAATTCCTCATGTGTGCTGTTGAAGACAAATGAGAGCTTCGATTTCATTTTGTTTTAATGTGTGACGCGTTGGTTGTCATATAGCAAACATAGTCAGTAATATTTTATTGAAAATTAACATAGCACCGATCATCAAAAGAGATTAGCACAATTCGGCTTTCATTTTTGTCGATTTACATATATATCTATACATGACAACATACAGTGGCTCGCACCTTATTTGGATCAGTGTCAAAGAAAAAAAGTAATTGCCTGCCATAAGCAAATTATTTATTATTTTTCAGAAATTCCAAAAACATTTTATGAATTTATTAATTAATAGTGAGTCAAAAATATATATATATATATATACTTTACAAATTTAAAGGAAACGCGTTTTTATTTTTTAATACGTGAATCATACAATATAACAACACAGCATTAAAGTATGCATTTTACACAAAATGTATTTAAAACAAAAAACTTACACACATTAAAATTGTATCAATATTTTCTCTTCTGTCCATATATGAATAAAATATATATTTTTTGAATCAATTCACAATGACATCGGTCTATTGCTTGAAATAATTCGAAGCGAAGTTTTGATTGTTTAAAATGCAACCTTTTTTGAGAATTATATGACAGGATTAATATATTTTTATGGAATAAAAACATTGCTTCAAGGTTTTATTCATTTGACCCTGTGGAAAATCGAAAGGTATGCAATGGTTGGGAACTGTTATGCTTTCTGAAGCACGTTTTTTGACTTGACTTCGACGACGCACTCTACGTGAGGAAACCAGACCCTTCTTCATTTTTAAGTCAAAATATGATTCTAGTTCCTCAAGTTTACTGAATAATAATTCGAAGTCACGTTCAGCATTTTTAAGAAATTTACATCGAATTTCATAATTTCCGAACAAAAAACAATTGCAAAGCCGTTGAATGCGAAACTCAAGCTGACGCATAATATATTTGCTAGTCATCTCAGTCATGGCAAACACATCCAATGCAACGGTGAGATCATGTCCTGCTGTACAATTAAAGATTTGTGCCGAATAAAGTTGCAAAAATTCCATGTACTGCTTACAGCAGCCAATGTCGCTCTTAAAATTCCAGTTCTGCAAAACAAATTGCTGTATATCGGCATAGTATGTAAAGGTTTTCTGGATCGCGATTAGTGTGTTCTGCGTGTATTCGAGTGCTTCGTCAATAATCTCAGAAAACATTATGTGAAAGAACTCCATTTCCTCAAAATAATTTGTTAGGAGCAGTTTGACCAGAGTAAGCTGCGTTGTTGGCATTTGGCGAAGCTGCAACAGAAATGTAAAACTGGAATTTTTGGCATCTTCATAGAACATCTCGGAATCATGTGCAAAATATTTAGCTACATCGGCGGCTGCATAAAAGAATGCCGACAAATCACGTAATTTTGCCATCTGATGTTCGGTATTTTGATAGTTATCGTCTAAAATACTTAGCACGGTGGACGTTGTTAAATTTTTCTGTAGATTTTCACGAAAATTCCTCAGCTGGTTTTGAAGTGATTGCTTAGAGTCCTCTGCTAATCTGATTGCATTAAAAAATGTTATTGGTGTATACACTCCTCCATTTGATTGCGTCCGCTTGTCAAGTCTATTGGCCACAGCTTCTCCTTTTAAGATAGGTAACGTCGCTACCACACATGTTAGCCATAAAATCGTATAACTCCAGCGACAAATCATTTTCTAAATTTTCATTCACATATATATAAAAAATATATTTTCTATCAAGTATATTAAACAATATATGTTATCTACAAATTATTTCTTACAAATTTATTTGAAGTCTTCTGTTGAAAAGATCAAAAACGAATGACAAAATTCACATATACTTTCTACACATATATAGATAGAATGCACAAGTATTAAAGATCACAAAATCTAAATATAGATTTTATTTAAATATTGCGTGTAGTTGTTGCTTTTTTCTTTTATATTTTTTAAATGCTAAGCGTTTGGTATGAAACTCATTATACTCTTGAATTGGATTATAAATGGTTAAAATTAATAAATAAAATTCCATAATATTTGTTATTTATTTTTTAGATCAAGATTATTTAGATATATTTAAATAAATATAAGTATACTTGTTTAGATAAGAATGTATGTACAGTGGTGGCCATATAACTAGGGGCAGTTTCTGAGACTTTGAATTGAATTTAAATGTTCAGTTTCAACAGTTCACTGTTAAATTTAACTTAGTTTACTTCGGAAAGTTGCATGTTCATTCTGTATTGGACGAATAATTTGAATTTAATTATTCACTTAACAACTGTTTGGTCCTAAAAAAGTAGTCCGCTGTTAATCAGTTTGTAAGGAGCTTAATAACACTTTTCAATAATAAAAAAATGTTAGATACATTTTTAAGCAAGAATCTCCTTTAAGCTAGAACTCATCTTTCGAGGAATTGTTCCGATTCAAGTTATATGCTATATAATCTCTTGCAGAAATGTTGCGAACATAATAACGCTCGGATATCCGGCCAAACGCTTTTTGCTTACAGGTACAGATATGACTAGAGTGACTAGCTATATATTTTGCATTGATACAGACGGATATTTGGTCTTACCTTTAGGTTTGATGAGAACGTAAAAAAAAAATTGTTCTCGAATATTTGGCGATTCTGAAACAGACATGAGACATGAACGAGTCCTACTGTGCGCCCTACTGTGTTTTAATATTTCCTAATGGCTGTGTGGGTTCTCTTGTAGGGCTGGCATCTGCTGTTCCATGATTGTTTACATCCGCTCTTTATTGACTTGTGAACGAAAATAGCAAGTTTGTTTAGAGAATAAACAAATATTTTAAATGCTAAAGAAAACATAAATAATTCTCGATGGTAGATGAGTGCTTTCGACTAGGATATACCCTTTACCCAGGCCTGAGTTGGTCAAAAAAATGTTGAATCCGTAGAGTTCAACATAACTGTCCGTTGGAAAACAATCCATTAAAACTTACGTGTTCACACTAGTTTTAGAGACCAGTAAAGAACTTTCTTGTGGGATTGGGAGAGTTGCGCAGGGCGTATTCCCCATCAACCATTGAGGGCTGCTAGAAAGCGGCTTCCTAGGGTGTTTATCTCACTGATTAGTACCGGGCAGGACGAGAATAAGTGTTTTAGAGATTCTGAATCTTCCTCCTCTTTGCAGCTTCTGCTGAAGTAATTTTAGGGGACTTTGAGTATATTGCCGTGAGAGCGGACTAATCAGTAGGCAGTTAATGTTCGTATGACTGCAGTGCAGTTAGGAAAATAACAAAAAATAAATTACAAAATATCACAAAATTTTGAGATGTGTTATTTTCGTCGCTTGTTGTAAGTCCACCCACAGCCGATTTGACATCTTAATTTTTAAATATCAGATTTAAATTATGATTGGGCTTTGTTAAGCAAACTATGGGATACCAATGACTGCAATATTAAGCGACTATTTAGGACTGTGCTTCGATATGGTACTCCCGTTATGTACACTTAAAATATCTCAGTGTATAATATTGAATTATGTATTACGCAAATTTTACTTTTGCCAAGTATATATTAAATTCGTTGCATTAATACTCCTATTGCTGAGATTTTTATATATTTACTATTTTAATTATTCAGGAACTGAAATAATGGACCTCAAATGCAGATATGGGTACCTATAAAAAGTCACATAATGTCGGATTTGAATGTACCAGATACAGAAAACAGCAGAGCCCCAGGCCGGGGTAATATTTTAAAATCTGCTGAAAAAACACAAGAAAAAGTTGATGATCCTGCATCCAAAGCAGAAAGTGCTATTGATTTTAACTGTGATGATGATGATAAGGATGTTAATATTGCCAAAATACAGAAAGGTTGTGAGTACGAAACAGTCGAGCCGACCAATAAAGAATCAACGTCGTGTTTGGATGGCCAATTAGACAGAATGCACATTAACTCAAAAGACTCAATCAAGGGACTTAACGCAGAGATTGGCGATCAGTCTAAACGTCAATATCTTAACTTTGTTGGAACCAAACCAACAATTCACAGTAGTGGGGCCAATTCGAACCAAAACATTAAAGCTGATAATGAGAAAATTGTTGAACTATTGGAATGTAAAAACCTTAGCACAAACAAGGAAAGTGAAATTGTGCAAAAACAAAAGTGTATTGACACAATAACTGTTAGGATGGGTTACTTACAAAAAAATCTACCTGTCCTACTAAAATCTCAGTCTCTGGACTTATACAATGAGGATTGTGGATCATTTAATGTTGATCAACAATTCCGTAATCGTCTCCTTCCAAATATTGAGGAATGTAGGCCTTTGGAGAGCGAAATTCTATCATCAAGCACACCGAGCACCGAGGAAACTCATTTGGATAAATCTACAGGAGAGACACGTCAGCGTCCAATACACCGGCCAAATATTGCAGCATCAATTTGCCAACAACAATCAACAGAATCTCGTCCAATTTATCCGAACGTCCCATATAGCCCATATGGCAGTCCATACGGTAGTCCCCGATCAGTTCGACGTCGGCCTCCCTTGCGTGAATCACGTCGAATATCTATTGAGAAGTCAGGTAGTTTTCTTCAGCTAAATCAATATAAACTTATGGATCAAATTGGACAGGTAATTATTAGTAGTTGCTAGTCATACAATTGTTAAAAAATTCCGTTAACAGGGTTCATATGGACTTGTAAAATTAGCTTATTCTGAGGAAGATTCCACTCATTATGCCATGAAGATTCTCTCTAAGAAGCGCTTACTACGACAAGCTGCTTTTATGCGTCGGGGCCCAAAACAAACCACATCACCACTGGATCGTGTTTACAGAGAAATTGCAGTTTTAAAAAAACTTGATCATCCTAATGTTGTGAAATTAGTGGAAGTACTAGACGATCCAATGGAAGACTCTCTTTATATGGTTTTTGAGTGGGTTAAAAAAGGAGAAGTTCTTTCTATACCCACAGATAAACCATTACCAGAGGAGCGTGCGTGGAGTGTGTTCCGAGACTGCCTTTTAGGATTAGAGTATTGTAAGTACATTTTTATTATTAGACCAAAAATGAGCTTCACATGCAGGAATGAAAAACAAAAACAATTATTTGTCAGATGTTCGCATGGACATTTTGTTGTGATCATCCCTGTAAAATTAGTGAAGAATAAATGTTATTGTGAACACGAACCCAAAAAGGTCTTTCTAACTCTGTTCGACCATTTTACTTTACCATAGTGCACTATCAAAAGATAATCCATGCGGATTTAAAACCTGGAAATTTGCTACTGACAGAGTGTGGGCATGTCAAAATTGCTGATCTGGGAGTTTGCAATGAGTTTCTTGGAGAAGATGCTATAATGAGTAATGGCTCAACAGGAGGTACACCAGCTTTTCGAGCACCAGAAACACTCGTTTTGGGAAAGGTACGTAATATGAAAAGAATTAGTTCACCAGTTGATAATTTTTCTTTTAATTAGAGTGTATACTGCGGCCGAGCAGCAGATGTTTGGGCTCTGGGAGCAACATTGTACTCTTTGGTGTATGGAAATGTACCATTCTTAGCTAATTCGATACCCATACTGTATGAGAAAATAAAAAACGATGTAGTGGTCCTCCCAGATACACCAAAACTAAGTGGGGAAATAAAACACTGCATTCTTCGTATGCTTGAAAAGGATCCAGCATATAGAATAAATTTGCCACAGTTAAAGGTACACTTAAAATCGATGTAAATTAAAATGAATATTCATACTTTATTAATTTTTTAATATTTCACCTTAGGTAAACCCGTGGGTTGCCAAAAATGGCGCTTATCCCTTACCAAATGAAGATGAAAACTGTTGCTTGGTTCAAGTAGACGACGAAGATATAAACTCGGTTGTCCGCAGCATTCCAAAGCTTGATACTCTTATATTGATTAAAACGATGCTCAAAAATCATTCCTTTGGGAATCCTTTCATGAAGAATGTATCCGGAAGGGCATTTCAACCGGGCGGTTCCAGGTTGGAAAAATTCGCACAATCAGGTAGATCGAATTCCGCACCAGGCTCTTATCATATGGAATTAGAGAGGTACGAAAATTACACATCACAAAAGGAATAGCATATATAAAAACATTTCTTTCTAGAGAGCCATCTATGGACAGTGTACTTCCAGCGCTGTCTGAACATTGCTCTAGCAAACAAAATGAAGAAAAGTAATGAATTAGACAAATAGCACATTATAAATAGCGAAATGATATAAGTTATACAAGGGACCGAAAAAACCGATAATGATATCAATTCTAATCTAAAAATATAAATAAATAGCTAAAAAAAAATGGCATTCGTCATTATTTATAAGCATTACATGTTTTTAATGTATATTATAAAAGTTAAATAATCCCGTATTGTATATTTGTATTTTCTGTTGTTTATTTTTTAAGGGAACTTTGTATACAGGGCTAGTGCAGAGCCCGTTTGTTTGGTTGTCCGCAAGGTTGGAGTTACTTAATTTGAATACAATGACTCAGTTTATATTATTTCCCATGTTTGTTTTGTTTTTCTTTTTTTTATAATAAAGTCCAATTATAATATGTTAGCGGATCTCTCTAACATATGAACTAGAGTCTTTTTGTGTGACACAGGCTCTCGCGATTTGTTGGGGCACAAGTCGGGACCAAGGAATTTTTTAGACAATCCTCGCATGTAACACCCAGTAATCTAACTTTAAAATTGACGAAGTCGAACTCTGGGAAAGATGGGTGTTACCGTAAAACTTTAGTAATCTTGGAGAAGGTTATTGGTAATCTACCAAGCACGATTTATAAACTTAGCTTTAAAACTGTGTATGATATGGGTTTTCAATTTTCTAGGAAAGCTTTTATCACTCATTTTTCTTAATTTTGAAACAAGCTGTAAAACTATGGAAGATTTAGGGTTTCACGACTGGTGAGAGTGAAGTGTCTGAGGGCGCTCTAATAGACGCGACCAGCAAATTGATAATCCGATTTTTTAAATAGCCAACGGTCTGAGTTTTGAGTATTATAAGATTGTGGGAATGTGTATGTGGGTCAAATCGATATTCTCTTTAAACTGTTATCGATTTTCGACAACAAGTCAACGTGACATTTCAAATTAAGCACTTTTTCTAAGCCAGTCACGAAGTATTTCTTCCCAGTAATTCTACTTCAATGGCGAAAAATTATATGGTAGAACGGACATCCAGGCGGACATTGCACAAAACCAATATACACTTTCAACTTTAATATCATAGTAAACAAATAATTTTTTGTCTTAACGCACACTTATGTATTTACTCTGAGCCGATTACCGGCCAAGCCCGTGCCTATGATAAATATTCGCTTGTCCTATTTACATTGGGTAGTATGGTGTGAACTTTTAGTGTTTCAAAATTGAAAGGTTAAATTGAATATATGATATACTCAAAAGATTATTAAAGAATCCTAATAATAATATGTAATCAATTAACTTCAAAGTTATTGGCACTGGTTAACTTCCTTGGTGCCACAGAAGATTGCCTTAGGCAGGTTGTTCAAAACTAATGCTTAATTGATATCACAAGAATAATAATAAAAAAAAAACACAGCCAAGACTGATTTTCTTGAGTTAAGTAAAAAATATTATATTGGTCATAGAGCATTTTATTTATTTACTGTCGATTTTTAAGTCAACACAAGAAAATTTAAAAATGTATCTGTTCAAATTAAGGAACCAAGAAAAAATGTGAAAACTCAACTATTAAGCTGTGAATAGGCCAACCGCATATTTTGTAAAGACTGGGGACATCCCCCAAAGAATTATATCAGACCAAAAAAACAAATTCAAAAGGTTAGTAAGATATTACGAGCAAGTTAAGGATTTTGAAATAAATTATTCTATAATTGCAAGCATATTTCGACGATAATTTAGAGATGGAAGGTTAATTAAGTAAAGCCCCCTGCAGTAATGCTAATTAAATCATGATCGTGCCAGTACAAACTATCTTTGCACTGGTTTAATTTTGTAATGATGAAACGGATATTGTGGAGAGAAACACATTTTAAAATTAGAAACTTAAAAAATGTTTAAAGTATCTTAGGTGTTAATGTATCATTAAACTTTTTTGACCGCATGATAAATCCAAGAAATTAAATAGCTTTATTGACAAATAGGTTAATTAGGGTTGGGTTACTCAGGTTACTCGATGAGGAGGTGGAGTTCGCTTAAGAGGCTGTTTCTCCATTGTGGGGCCTGCTATAATCGGTTTCTAAACCTCTGAATAGGTCGACATCCGTCGACCGTCATTTATTTCTGATTGGCCAAGAACCCAAAAAAGTCCGATTGAACAAAACTAGAAACATGCTACACGAAACACGACGGCGAAGACGGTTTTCAAGCTGTGTCGTCTCCCAAACCGGTAGGACCCAATGTAGGGTCCGACGAAATGCACGCTTCAAAAGTTTAATGATAGTGTTGTTGTATTAACGAAGTAGATCACTTAGAACAAGGTTCCTCAATAAGGGGATGTGGCATCTTCGAGCAATGTGTCTCTCATGATCTTTGTTTTCATTGCAAAGCTGAGTAGATTGTGGTGTTGGCAATACCGTCCCAAACTGCTTATCTGTTTTGAATGTTGCCCTCGTTGTAAGCCTATTTGTGTTTCCTTAAACTTGTCCGAATTGATCTTGGGCCTTGGAGGACAGTTGATCTGACAGCATTAGAAAAATGCTTTACTCGTAATTTCCGTAACTTTTTAAAATAGGATATATAGGTTCCTCCTTTAACAAATTCTTACCACGGTTCTTGGCTTATATTTATCTCGTTGGAAGAGTTTATTTTATCCGGGAGCTCACAAATTCTTTCATAAAAAAGCAGTATTAGGTGGGTTATACATCAACCAACCTCTCACCGACAAGCCAAAACAGTGAGACAGTTAATGATAGGACAGATGTTTAAAATCTTTCCTTCCGGGTCCTTCTTGGAGCGCCAGCATAGAACCAAATTGAGCAATGCTTGAGAGAGCTGAAGCTGTCAGAGAGTACATGGAAACCTGATCTAGGCACAATATTTCAGATAATTATTTATTAATGCACGAAAGATTTCAAATCTAATTGGTAGTAAAGTGTTAAGCTTACAGTTGATTTTGACAGATAGTGTGATATGATGGTCAAATTTAAATTTATAATTTAAACATAAATAATTTAGTTAGTTTAATCTCTCAAGTGCCATTCTCTCGAAAATACAATTTATATACTCGGAACAATAAATTTTTGCTTATGCAGTAAAAGACAGTGATAATCAAAATTAAAGGCCTTACTGAACTTAGTGTAAATCAAGTCAGTTTGCATCTTTTTCTCAAAATTATTTATCCCCAAGGAAGAAAATACATTGAAGTTTTATTATTCCCTTATTTCCATTAGATATAAAATGGAAAATTCAGAACAGGTTAGACTTTGATAAGGGGTCTTTATAATGAACAGAAAAAGAATACATTATAATTTTGTTCAATAAATAAGCTTTCCTTAATTTTATAAGCACATATATATAAATAACATAGTTATTCCTGCAGGAAACGATAATCTCGATAAGCAAAGCCGGATGGCAACTTAAAGTTTGTTATGCTGATATTATCAATAAATATAAAACATTATTACTTACTAAAAATAACACAAAATGAAAATTGAGAATAAAATGTTTTGGATCTTACCTAAGATTATTGAACCTCACAAACTCACTATTGTCTGTAATTTATTGTTTTATAAACTTCTGATTTTATCTTATTCCATACAAGGTTTGACCAATTTCTATAACTTGCGCATTACATTTTTGCAGACAAATAACTCACTTTATTAATATTTATTATAGTTGGTAAGTGTGCATTTGGTTGTATATAAATAGATACTTTAAATTTTATTTCAAATAATAGTCTAAAGGTAAGCCAGTCTACAACGAACATTTTAATAATTGTAAGTAATAAAACTTTGTCTTTTCACATGACCAAGAAATTAACTTATGATTTTTCTTATGTCAGTTAAGTGATATATTGTTTCGATTTTTAAATTAAATGCTTATGTGATATTTATGCAAAATAAAATGGACTTCATTTTTTTGTTATACTTTGAAACCATTAAAAATTGGTTTTTTGTACTATGTGTTATTACTGTTTTACTATCGACGTTTCAAATCAAGTCTTAAAAAACTGAAAGCATTCATTTCTAAAGACTCCCTTGACATTTAACGGCAAGAAAACAAGAAGTACTAAAACATAATATTTCGAGTCACACGAGCGTCTAGCCCATGGTAATTTGTGAAACTTTCGCAAATAAGATGTTGGTCTTCCGAAATTGACAAATTGAATTTTTTAAATAAAAAAAAATCGTATTTAGTTTGCTCACATTTTGCATTGTGCGCAACATTATGCCCACAAAGGGCTTTCAACACTAACATATATAAATCGATTTAAAATGTCATAGAGCGTGGACGAAGATGTGAGTTGAATATTACAAAAAATCATAATATAATTTTTTACATAATTTCCGTGACAGAAAATTACATTTAAATATCACTATATGAAAATGGCATACAGCAGTCAAAACGCCAAATATTTTATTCCATTAGAAAATCTGGAACCTAGACCGAAATCGCTCTAATTTTGTATTCGTCTTGATTTCGGGCCTTCTGATAAAATACTTGTCCGCGAGCTCACCGGCTTTACGCTTCGCCCTGAGTGTCCCGAGTATTAATCAGGTCAAAACATTTTAATTCCGTCTCCACATCTCGAGTGGTGCTAATTCCACAATCCCCGTCGATGATATCGATCAACAGCTACTCTTTGAGTACAGCCAGAGAGCAATGACACAGGTGTGGGAAGTTCGAGCTGATGCTTGCGAAGGATGAGCAGCAGAGGTTTTTCCATTAGGTCCCAAAGTACCACGAATGTGCGCAAAAATAATCTATGAATATGTGTAAGGAGAGTAACAACACTCTATATTCGCGTGCGACATTAGTATAATTGCTGAACGAAAGAGAGAAGACTCTACTGCGTGGCGGACTTCAGACCGTTCTCCTGGAGAAAGTATACCAGCTGTGAAAACTACTTCAGTTTCAGATTGTGATGGTATCTCTATGAGTTAACTGCCCCCAGTTGTGAGGTCCGTGAGATTGAGACATCAATCAGGCATAAATTTTTTCTGAAAATTACTCTTTGAACTGTAGTCGTAGTAGAATAGACTGAACCAGAAGGGCTTTGAAAAAAACTGTTTCAATGGTTACTCGGCCATGGCGAACGATTTCAAAAGAATGAAACTTTTGAATGTATTTCGAGAGCGTTAAGAGGCCAATTTTAGACTGTCTATTGGATCAAGCGAACCTTAAGGTCTGCAAATACATCCACAACATCCGCTCCCAATTTCCTGATTCTGGGATTGTTAGCACTGTTGACGCAAATGAAAATTCTAATGCTAAGGTATCAGCATAATCAAATGGTCATTTAACCAATCAGTGGCTTTATTGGATGCTACTGTAAAAATTTGCAACTCGATCAATCTAAGGCACAACCGTTTAGAAAAGTATCTCTAAAGAATGGGAATGATAAGATTTTTCTGAGGGAGGAAGCCATACAAGCAATGAAGAAGACCGCGACAAACACTGCCCCAGTACTTGTGCTTGCGTACTTATCCATTATTTTCCTTCTACAGAGCTATTCCATAGTGGAATCGCTTTGTAGCTGTCCAGGCCAATATCTGCATCACTGAAAATCTTAATCGGGACGCTATTACGCTGGTCATTGCAGCTACAAGGCAACATAGAACATCAAAAGGGCACCGAAAACATGACGGTATTTTATCGCTCAACGTTGATTTAGAGCGATTGTTGGATTTTACTAATTGATCAATCAAGTACGACAAGACAAATTTCCAAAAATTAAGAATGAGTACCCTATTATCCAACATATATTATATTTTATATAAGATGCTGATGTATGCTGGATAAGCATGATAGTTTCTCAAGAAAAGCAAAGTAAATCACTGAGTGAGACAGTGTGTATCAGTAACATAAGGCACTGAAAGTGGTAGTAGCCGATCGGTGCTTTTAAAAACTACATGTAAGCTTTTGATTCAAAGATCTCGTTTTTAATAGAGATGTGTGATGCTACGGCATTAAAAGTGGTTAACTTCCTCGTAAGTGATGATTTTTAATAAGTCAGGTATTCCAGCAACTTAAACAGCACGACTGAGTGAGCGCTAATATGCACTGTGCAAAGATAATAACTTATCGACCGTCCTCCACAGCAGCTGTTTAACAAGTTGTACCATGAAAACGATAAGCAGAGCCTGAGACCATCTTGGGTGTCTGCTTTATTGAAAATCGAATGTGCTGTAAATACTGAATGATGCTAAGTGATATGGTTACCGGCACATAGTTCTTTCGATATTGTTGACGTATATAAGCCTACTTGGTGTTTCATTTATATTTTATTCCAAAATAATTAAATGTATTATTCAATATTATTATAAATTTTAATTCATAAAACAAAAGTTGGCTCAATAGATTGAACATAAATTTGATTTTTGGAAAGAAAATTAAGTATTATGATGTAAAAGAGGTTGAATTGATGGACAATATAATTGATACTCTGTTAAATATTTCTAGTTATGTTATAATAAGGGTTCTCCTTTGTGAAAATGGGAAAGAAAATTATTCGATTTAAAATTGGTTTGAAAAAATCGATACATCGCTGCTTCGATGTTTTTGTTAGTATTTTGATACAGCTGTGCAACATTAGAGGAGGATTAGTACCGATTTATTTATCAAGAGGCAAATGTTCATAAGCATATATTTTGATTTTGCTGTTTGCATAGTATTCTAGACAATTAGAATGGGTATGTATTTAACTTTATGCGCTGTTGCATTTCATCCAAATAGAGAATACATGTAATAATTGTTATTGAACCAATAACTACAAGCATATATATGCAATGCACTAGCGTATAAATAAGCGTTTCGTACAAATGTATTTATACAATAACGAATATTAAGTAGCTTGAAACTTGTTGTCTTAGGTTGTAACGACGTTGTCTCAATAACCAAACTGCAAAAGCACCTGTCCTTGTTAAAAGATGAATACACAAAACTACAACACAGTTATGCAGAATTAGAACGCAAATACAACGAAGTTGTTGCCTCAACGGCCGATGCGGAGAGCAGTGGTGAATTCAGCAGCTTTGTGTCACGACTCGCACTAACGGCCTCTTCGCTATATGGACGCTCCATATATTCCGACATACAGATTAAAACCAACAGCAACGGTACAATTATGCCGGCACATAAATTTGTCCTTCATGCACGCTCGGAGAAATGGAGAAATGAGGCATTGGCCAACGCAAAAGAGTTAGATTGGAGCGATTTGGAGGAGGATATAGCCACAGCGCTATTACGTTGGATTTATACTGATGTTGTTGATTTACAACACGATCGATTGACATTGGGACTTTTGCGAGTGGCCCATCGCTTTTCTTTGCCCGCTCTTTTAGGGCTCTGTGAGAGAGCTTTGGTGGCCTCAGTGGGTGTACGATCTTGTGTGCGGTTCTATTGCGTTGCTGAAGAATCGGGTGCTGCTATGCTCCTTGATTACTGTTCTGGAATTATATCTACGCACTGGGATGATTTAACCCCACAGGACTTTGAGCACATGTCTGGACCACTACTGTTTAAAATGCTCAAAAGCAAAACCAAATATCCCCTCCATGCGGCAGTCAGACTTTTGCGCGAAGATGTTGTTTGCTTGTGTCTTGCTGAAAATGCTGCTGTGGTAAGTAAATTGAAAAGCCCATGTCGATAACTATTCTCTCATCTCGATATAAGACTTTGCTTGAGACGCCGAAAAGACTTCATTTTTTGGCACAATACGTGGGCGAATAAGCAAATATATTTTCTAAATTGGTAATTATATTTTCCTTGTTTATAAGTAAATCTATTAATTTTACTTTATCAAGAACGTCGAAAATGTTAGACATGAAGTATTTTATTTTGATCATGAGGTAGCTGTTTATAAAACAAAATACATCTCCAGCTCTGTGATCGGCGCCGTTTGCAAGTAAAAATTGTGTATAAACCATTTGTGCGCTTTTTAATTATTTGTTTACTCTGATTCGGAAGGTATATGTGTATTTTGACTTAGTGCAATATCCGTCTATCCTTCCGTATGTGTGTACGCAACTTTTTTCCAACTTAAAACTTTAAGCCTACAGGAAATCTCGATTGCAGTGCTACGTTTTCCGGTAGGCTGGGAAATCAATACCATTTATACTCAAACTTTAAAAGATGTTAACCAAATTTCGAGGGATAATTGATGGGATTAAAGATTGCCAAATTATTTTCCCGACCAATCACACACCACCCTCTCAAAAAATCTATATTTATATGTAACTTATAACAACGGTTTTAAAAGTGGAAGATTCTTTGAAAAACAGAACGGAAAAGGAAAACCATATTTTATTCACCGTCTTCAGCGTGTTTAAAAAATTTTGTAATTAAGAAAATTAACGAAAAAAAGAATAGAAAAAATAAATAACTACTTTATTACTTACAGTTAATTATTTATTAAAGCTAACATTATTTGATACATGTATTCTTTAGTTGCGTTCCGTATACTGTCATTAATGGCTTCGCAATGTCTTCTCATTGAATCAACCAAGATCTGGCAATTACACTCCAAAGTGATCCGCTGAAAATGAGTCTTTGACATCAGCCCATAGATTTTCAAAGGGATTGAGGTGTCTGGGCAGGCTATTCTATTGCTTTCTTGCAGATGTGCTTTGGGTTATTGTCTTGGTGGAAGACCCATATTAGTGGCTTCTCATATTCTGTTAAGGATAGCATGAAAGGATCCAAAATTTTAGCTTGCATGTGTAGTGTTCTTATGGCATTGAATCGATATATATATATTTATATATATATATATATAATACCATGTAATCAATTCAGAGTCCTCCATTTCTATAATTAAAAACGCAATTGTAAATGACCTATCTCAGGAATAACTTTTTCGTGGTGGTTAACTAGTTCTTACGAATTAACTCCTATTTGTCCATAAAATATTCATAAATAATTGAAAAAATGAACTATATTGGGCTGCAGACTATTAGATTAAGTTCCCCGAGACATATGCGAACTGATTGCACAGTTATATTGGAGTTATTTATCTGTCTCTGTTGCAGTATTGAAATTGGTTGACCTTTCGACATATATCTGTATCCAAGGCTCGTTTCGTCCAGCTTATTCAGCCTTTTTCATAGTTAGAGCAGTTTTTACTCAAACACCGAACAAATCAACCGACTCCTCTAAGGAATTATCCATACAATATAATTTTATCTTATGATTTTGCATTGATTTAATAATTTTGGTTTTGTTTTAAATAATAAGTTAGTGAAAGTCAAATCTATTATAAATATGTTTTTTTATAAACGCAAGTTTGCGAAACAGCGATTTCTTTAAAGAGTGAGTAAGGAGTAAGTTTTTGGCACTTTTCCTTTTTAAATTAAAAAATAAGTACATAAAAACGAATTCGAAGCAGTTGAATCGAATAATAAACCATATATTTTTTATCCAAATCGACGTAGTGGTACTCTTTTTTCCCCAACTGTGTACTGCTTTTATCGTTTTTTTTACCCCTTCGTTGGTAATATTGAAGGAGACATATCTGGCCCTTTAATGTATATACACATCACTAGCGTAATCGAAAGTATTGTCCTTTTTGTCATTGTTTTTTTACTGAGCTCCTGTTATGGGGCATGACACCCGTTCTGAAGCACTTGACACTCTATAATACCGTTCGGCCTACACACTCATTTACCTTACATGTGGCACAGCATTTTACAGCGTGGCTTTTTAAATATCAGTTTAAAAAGTTTAAATATCAGTTTAAAAATCCCTAAATATCTTAACTGAACGCCAGGCAGTGACAGAATCGATGAATTGTCGGTAACTTCGGCAGTAGTCGAAGTCAAAATTTAGATGTCGACAGTTTAACTTACTCATAAAGGGTACGTAATCTTCAGCATGCCTTCCCTTTTTCTATTATGTTCTTTGAAAGTTTTCTGAAGTTGTTTACTTATTTTCACATTGATTATTATATTGTAGTAAACCTTTGCTAGTTTTGTTTAGTTGGCGTTCATCTTCCAATTATTTAAAATCTACCCCTGACCACTGCTGACGCAAGAAGCAGAGGCGTATTGAACGTGCGCAACACAATTCGTCCGACTATGCTGTCTGTGCATAGTTTATTGTTGTTATTTCTTTGTGTTTCTTGTTTACAAGACAATATTTTAATTTGGATTGTAATGTTGTTGCTAAAAGTGCTTAAAGTGGGTGGATCCAATCATTAAATTAATTGTTATTGATATATAGTCACTGAATGGTTTATTGTTAACATTTAAATCAAGTTTTATATTATAATTTTTAATTTGAGCTATATATATATATTAAGGAAAACTGTTGTGGCTAATCTCAACAAAAGGAATGAAGATCTATTAAATACGTTTAAGGGGTTATTTGATAATTTCTGTAAATGTCAAATTTATGTCGTAACAAGGAGGAAATTAGAATCTAATAATTATAGTCGAAGCATCTTAAACATGCTTACTGTTGGCAGATTCTTAGAAGAAAAAATGAGCAAATCGAACACACTTTTTTTTATTTATATAATAAGTCGTTATTTATCTATTTAATAAACGAGACAAACGTAGCAAAAACAACAACAAAAACGAAACAATATACAACAAATTCAGCCACACATCATTTTTATTTATCTTCAGAATTCTTTTAAAGTATGCGTAAAAAATTGGATTGCTATTATCACAAAACTGCATACAAGATATTTTGTTAATAACATAGATTATCACAACAGCACATAATTCATTATTATAAATTGCACACGTTTATATTTTAAAATGAAACATTCAATTAGAAAAATGTGGCACCAAATATCGAAATGGCGTTCAACAAAATAAACACATTTAAAAATTTTCTGTTATGAATGAAGGAATTTGAAGAGTTGCACAATTTTCCGCGGCAATAGCAATGCACGTTTTTTGACCCAGCCAAATTGTTACCCTGAATTTCTTTGCATCCTTCCTCGTAAACCTCCTCCACTAAGTGCTCTTGCTCCCATTGCCTATTGCGAAATATCTGCAAAAAATCAGAGTTAAAAGCATTTCAATATAAATGGACATACTATTTAGTTTTTTTTCACTGCCAAACAAATTGCGAACCTGAGTAGTGTTCTTTTGCTGTGCACAGCCCCTTGTAATGGTTTCCTGCCGCTGTCCATTTTGAATGTGTAAAATGGAAATAGTTTTTAAACACATCGTAGAATATGGGCACTGAACCATGTAAGGAGGCGACTCTTCAAATTTTGAACACAATGGTGTAATAATAGTTGCATTGTCAACAAAATATTTTTCCACAGTTACGGAACATTTGTAACATTGTAATAAATCTTTTGCTGTGCACTTGCCTGAAAATAGAGTTGATGTATTAATATTGACCACATTCTCATTTGTCATTTTTATCAAGTCTATTTTACATACAGATATATTTGATATAGTAGATTTATAAGCATTATTTTTACATTTTTTACTCTGATAACACAAGTAGAAGAGTTAATTGGTTTTGTGCAATGTCCGTCATGTATCTTGAAATATATATTTGTATATCATTATTTACTTACTCAAAACTCACAAAGATTTAATTTTTACAGAAAATGTGAAAGCATTCAAATCGATTTTGGAATCAATTTAATAAAAAAACAAACACCTTCCGCCAACTTTTCAGAAAGTGTAATTCAATGTAATTCATTATTAAACGGAGCTTTGACATTAAAGCTAAGCACACAAAATTTAATTTCCACACAGTTTGCAATGAATATATATATATATATAATGTTTCAATGGTGAAAATTCAATAATAATTTGGAAAAGGTATAATATTTATACATTTTGGGGTCTTTAGTGTAGTTAGTTAGTTAGTTATATTCTCTTAAATCGGTGTCTCCCTAATATGCAGGTCACCACTTTTTATATAAATATTTCGATATTATTGGTAATAATTCTTCAGCCTCTGACCCACATATCTCCCACAATTCGGTCAGTGAAAGTATGTTACACAATTTGAAAGCTAGAGTCACCAAATTTAACACGGATATTGCTAGTAGCAACCCTTCGAAGGGTGAACAACGACCAATTTCGCCCCCATCTGTCATTTGCCTTGCCACCTGTTAACAGCTGATATTACATTGGTATCAGAATATTTCGCAGCCGGCTACGCCCTAATTACTAATCATATTCTCAACCCATTAAAAATTGTTAAAAAGGGTTTAATGGTTTTTTGTGGCTGTTACGGCTTCTTAGATATAATTATAGGTGTATTCAATCTGAATTTAGAAAGCGATTATAAATGATAGATTATAAATTAGTCTGGATTTTCTAGACGGACGGAATCAGAATCGACTTACATCCTATTTATAATGCTAATTATTTGCTTTCTTTGAAGTTCTTTTTATAATTATATGTAAAGATGTATATAAAGTGTATATATGCACATAAATAGGGGTATGTACATTTAAAATGCAAACGTCTATTAATATATTACGATATAATATTAAAATACCAACCTAAACCAGTAGTAACAGCGAACACAATGACGGTTTGGCACAAGTAACCAAAACTATTGCAGTGTGCAGTCCAACTCATACTTTTAATCATTTGGTATATTCTCACATATGTATGTGCGTGTAATTATGCTAATATCTGTATATAAAAATAACAATATGTTTATGCATGTATGTATGTACATATGCATGTGCCTTCTTTCGTTCAAACAGTAATACGTGTGTGCATCATACATATATATATATGAAGCATGTATGTATGTAGAAACTCTATCACATAAGTATGAGTGTCCATTCAAAAAACAAGTCACCGGCAATGGAGAAAGTGCTGCCGAATTCCATTCAAATGTACAAATGATAATGCTTTTTGCCATGTATATATATATGCCATATATATATATGCCATATATATATATATATATATATATATATATATATATATATTTATATATATATGCATACATACATATTTTGTACATATATGTGCATTTGGAAGAATTTAATATTTTTTTGTTCACTGTTATATGTATATATATATTTATATATATATATTTATATATATATGCATACATACATATTTTGTACATATATGTGCATTTGAAAGAATTTAATATTTTTTTGTTCACTGTTATTATTTATTTTCCGTTTTTCATAATTGCAAATGGAGTAGATACATAATATAAACATATGTATGTACTTTTGTAAATAATTTTCTTTAGAACAGCGTTAAGTATACAACTACCACGCACAATTATCAATAACATAAATGTTCGCACACAGCAACAATGGAATAAAAAAAACAATGAAGGTTGTTGCTTTATGTCTAAAGAAAGGCTGATATCTGCATTGACGTCACAGTTTCACATTTATTGGGCAGCGCTGCAAATGGGAGAAATAAGATTGCGCAGTGTTGGTCATTTACGTTCCACTACACAAATGACCAAGTGCGTATTCAAAATATCCTTGATAACCACAGAATCAGAACTTATTAGTTATTGATCTTTTGTAAAAGAAAAAAAAACTTGTGATTTAACAATATTTTTTAGAGACATCAAAAGATTTGTCTTCAATCCAAATTAGCAATTCTTTTTCAGTAATTTGCACATCGAAGATATTGTCCATTTATTTTCTAGTCCATTACATTTCTAACTTCCATTACATAGCAACTACAACAAAATATTTAAAATGTAAATTATTTCTTTATTAATTTATTTGTATCAGGTAAAAAAGGTTCAGTTTTCCTTTTTGGGTGCTCAAAGAATCGCAAATTTTGTTGGCGTTGTGAGTTTTAATCGTTTTTTTGAGCGAGCTTAAAAAAAACTGTATTTGTTGTTGTTGCATAAAAAAACTGACATATATTTTCGGTCTGGAATTTAATTATTAAATAGCACAAACGTCCAAAACATTGTAATTATCGTTCATTACGTTATTACATTATCATTATTATCCTTCTTCCGGATACGCAGGCAGCCCTGGTAATCGCACCGACCTAAACGATGTATTGCACGAACAAAATCTGAAATTGTTTCTCTGACAAATTTTACACGATCACAATTTGAAGTTTGCTCACAAAATGTTTATTTAAAATATATTTACAAGCTTGTTTTCAGAACAGATTAAAAATAACTGAAAATGCATATGTGCTAATTTTTCATATGGAAATTGCTATTTACTTTTGGGGTGTCGCAAATTGTAGCATGAAGGCTCTCCAGAAAGATTTTGCGGTTTCGTAAATTGTATATATTTAGATTATACACCGATTAATGATTTTTTATATACGCCAATTTTGGGCTTTTTTTTTATTTATGCATTCATTGTTTACACTTCCATTTTAAGTCTCCATTGCCGTTATTGTGTGAGTGGCAAAATTAGCGCTTGATTTAAATAAGCAGATCGATATATTTTTACATGTCTTTGCCAAACAAATAATAAATCAATTAACTAATGATAGATAGATAGATGTTCTCTACGAAATTCGAAAAATTATCGCAATAGAAATGTATAAAATGTTGATAAGGACTTACGAACTTTATAAAAGCTATATTGCTAATAATCCCCTCGCAAAGCCTCGGTTACTGCACCACCACAAATAATCTCTGAAAGATGAAAGAAATTAAAAAGTTCTTTAATAATCGAAATTATAAATAAAAAAAACCAAAATTAAAGTTTTCTATCGATCTTGAGTTACCGGTAAATTGCCGGTCACTCTAGTTTAAAAACTGGACGAGATTTTTTATTTTATTTATTATATGTCGATCTTTGAAAGGATACACCAGCAAAATGCTTTCCAAATCTGGTGACAATAGTGTCTTTATCCTATTATTTGTCCTTACATATTTATCGATATGAAAGAGCAGTTAATTTATCTTCCAAATTTAGTGACTAGCTCAAAAACTCCTCTAGAGGATAGAGACATTATCGATTTAAGATACGGAGGGGATGGGCGTGACTAGTGTCTATCTTTGAAGGTCGTCTGCAACAAGATTTTACGATCTCTAGACTCTGGTTTAAATGTTCAGTCATGTGGATCTTGTTGATTTGCAATTATCGATATATCGATTTTCGAGCCTTCCAATGAACGTAGCACAAACATTTTAGACATTTTTTTGGCGCGGACACAGGAAAGTATATGTTTCAACTTCAATGTCTTTAGTAAAATTGCGCTCAAGCAGTATGGATAAAATTGCACAAGACTAATTAAAATAATTTGGCATGCTTCCATTAAAAATTTCCATTTTAGTTTTCAACAAAACGTCCAATATAGTAATCAGAATTGGTATAATATTTGTTTTCAATTAAATACGGATCTGATGGGAATACCAAATCATTGAAACGGTCCTTACAGTTTCGCGAAGATTTGACTTAGGAAAGTTTGGACGGCATTTGATCTTGACGGCACCAATATATTTGGATTTAAGACCGCACAAATGTTTTTGTACAATCAAAAAATTTCTATCAAGCATAGTCCAAGTTGATTGAACAGCAGATGTTCAAGATAGATCTGCCGTATAGATATACATAACCAATGTTAATGGTATAATAAAATATTACTAATAAATACAATGTGCAGACAGCAAAAATTCAAAATCGTTTTCCGAAATAGGAAAAATTTAAATTTCAGGAATTCTTAACTAAGATTTTGCATTTATTTATAGCAATTTTATGTAACATAAATTATATTTATTTCATATATGTTAATAAATATCACTGGTATATATTCAAATTTCCAGTTACCAGAATTAGTGAATAGTTTGTCCGAGCATGGACAGCTCCCACTACAAATGGCCTTGTCAGCTAAAAACGTTCAGATTGCCAAAACTCTTGTAAATAATGGATCTGCTGACGTTAATGCCTACGACGCCAAAGTAAGTACTGTAATTAAGCTGGATATAATACTTCTTCAACAAACATTTTTGTCCAGGGATCGACACTTCTTATAGATGCTGTAAGGAGAGCTGATCATTTTGCTGCAAATTTCCTCTTAAGCCAGAAGTGCCTTGTTGATCTTTTGTCCAGGTACTTAAACGAATTCAGCCACTGAATAATGTGAAATTAATAACTGCTTGATTATTCAAGGCCATCATCCGATACTGCACTGCATATCGTATGTAACTATGGGGAGACCCAGGATACCTCCAATGATTTTACTCAAATGACTGATATTGGAAAACAAATTATAGATTGCAAGCCAAACGTAAATATAAAAAACTTGCACGGTCAGACGGCGCTCCATATTGCGATTACATTTCATAACATAGTTATGGTGAACCTATTGCTCGATGTGCCTGATATAGACATTAATTTGCGCACCAATGACGAAAAGTGTCCTCTTGAATTGAGTTTAACCGCATTTAATAAGGAAGGTTTCAATCTTGCCGAAAGGCTTCTTAAGATGGGAGCAAATCCAAATCCCTTAAAATCAGAGACAAAGAACAGCCTATTGCAAGTACTCATCTTAGACGGACAAGATTTCGAAAATGCTGCAATATTTTTGTCTGATTTTGCTAACCTTAATCATCTGAATAACGGTGGAATGTCCGCCGTTCACATTGCTGTCCAACAGAATATGCCAAAACTTGTGGCTAAACTGCTTAACACAGGGGCTTCGCCTAATATACAGACAAATGCAGCTAATATGAAATCTCCACTGCACATAGCAGTCGAAGTAAATGCCCGAGAAATTATTGAAACCTTTGCTAATTTTTGCAAAGATGACTCCGACAAGATAGATTTCAACTGCAAGGACATAAATGGAGACTCACCACTCAGCCTTTGCTTAGCCTTGGATCGAATTGAATTGGCTCCAATACTAATTGCCGGTGGTGCGGATGTTAACGCGAGAAATAGTCAGAACTTGACATTGCTTCATCAATCAATCACAAGCGGGGACAGCGAAAAATCAGTGTTTTTATTGGACCAAGGTGCTGAAATCAACGCATTAACAGGTAAAATATATATAGATTCAACGACCCTATCCAATCGGCTGGGCTTGGACATATATTTTTCGAGGCATGCACTTTTTAGCTATCATGCCATGTCCATGTCCATGTTTTGATATATAGATAAATTTCAAGCAAATACTTTTTATGCATATTTTATTTAATTTATAGGTGATCAAAAGTCTGCATTGCAACTTGCTATAAGCAATCATTTACCAAAAGTTGTAGATGCCTTATGCATAAAGGGAGTGGATCTGAGTAACTTGGATAATACCACAGATCCGCCATTATGGACAGCCCTGGAATTGGGATTTGAGGATGTGGCGCAGATTCTTGTACGTCATGGGGTTGACACAGATTGCTGGAGCGATGGGCCTGATGGTTGCCAACAAACGTTGTTGCACCGTGCAATTGATGAAAACAATGAGTTCATAGCAATGTTTCTTGTTCGAAACCAATGCGACTTGGACTCACCGCGTCAACCCGGCCCGAAAGGATCAGGTGGAGAAGAAGCACGTGACAAAGCGTCGCCCCTACATCTCTGTTGCCAATGGAATCTAACAAAGGTTGTTCAAGCACTTATTGATCATGGTGCCAATGTAAACGCTGTAGATGCTGATAACAAAACAGCAGCACATATCGCTATTGAGAACCAACATGAAGATATAATTAACATTCTACTTTGCCATCCTGGCATAGACCTAAAGTTGCGGGACAAATCAGGCCTTACACCCTTTGCCACTGCTTTGGCCATACGCAATCACAAAGCCGCACAGCGCATACTCGAAAGACTTCCAAATGCCGCTGAGATAATGGATCAGCGTGGTCGTAACTTTCTGCATGTGGCCATCCTAAAAGACGACCTGGAAAGTGTTCTGTTTTTATTGGCTATACAAGTTGATGTTAACTCCCGGGTACACGACGCATATCAATCGACTTCACTCCACCTGGCAGCCGCATCGAAAAATGAAATGATCATACGAAATTTAATTTTGGCAGGCGCCCGGGTCAACGAACGAGACTCTGTCCAGAAAATGCCACTGCATATAGCAATTGAACGTGGAAACCTTTCGGCAGTTTCAGCGTTGATCCAAAATAATGCCGATTATGACGCAGCTGATGCTGATGGAAACAATGCGTTACATCTTGCAGTGCACAGTGGCCAGCTTGCGATTGTTCGAGAGTTACTAACCGAATCGCGGGTAAACGCTGAGGCGACCAATGCTAAAGGTCGAAATCCGTTGCATGAGTTATGTAGGGTTGGGGAAGACATCTCGGGAGCAGCCATTTGCGAGCTATTCCTTGAGTGTATGCCAAAGTATCCAATTAATGTGCCTGACATGGACGGAAACACACCATTGCTACTTTCATACATGCGAGGTCAAGCTCCACTTTGCAAGGTGCTCGTAAAAGTCGGTGCTTGTCTTGGTGCTCAAAACCGTGAAGGCATTAGTATTTTCAATTACAAACTTGCTACAGATCAATTGCTTAGCAAACTATTGGACCAATTACCACAAGAGTCGCCGTGGGCGGAATCAGAATTGTGCCAAGAGTGTGGCTTAAAGTTTTCTCTGACTATAAGGAGGCACCACTGGTAAGGAAAATGCTAAATATGTTTTATTTAAAAAATAATTAATCCAGAAATCAAATCGGATCGGAATCGAACTAAAGTCGTTAACCAACATTTTCCGATTTGAATGCACATCAAAATTCGAAACCGGAACCTATATTATATATATTTTTGTTAAGAATCGGAACACGGAAAACCATGTTTTTGATTCTTCTGGTCGTTTCCCAGTATGAATGCTATTGAACTTGGTAATTATAAATCGATAAAACCTAAATGTTTCCACGATTTTAAAGCTGATGACTCTCATAAATCGCGGAATTTTTATTACTTATATGATTTTATTGTGGCTGTCCTCTCCCTATGATGTTCATACAATATCAACCAAGGATGATACCCTCTCTATGATGTTCATTCAATATCAACCAAGGATGATACCCTTAAAGCATCCGATAGTTTGGTTTGCTCCGCTTAGTAAAGACATACCGATGTGCTATGGTCCTGAAAGCTAAGAATGTTCTCCCGACAGCCAGGCCAAAGCGCTTTTGGAGTTGCTACTTAATTCATCCCTTGCTGTTTATTGAGCGTATTTCCCCAGGGTATACTCCAGTTATTCATTACCATCTTCTTCTACATTACCGGGATCAATACTTGGAAGGCCGTTCATTTTGAAATCAGGTCAATTCGCCTTTCGCCGCTTTATCAAACCACTGCCTTTTTGGGATCATATTGCCTCTAATCCCATCCTTTGTCTTCATCCAAGGCGCTGCTATGAAGGGCTCCGGCATTACCGTTGACGATACGCAGTTATGATTTGTAGGCACCGTATCGGCTGATGGTAGCCTCTACGCTTTCCACAGACGTTTGGTCTAACATCCTGGCCCATATTACAACTCCTTGTCATTTAGGGTCTGTCAATCAGTTAGAACTTATTTCTTTTTTATAAATCTTAGTTTTACATTTCGATCTGTTCATCAAACCTTTGTTCCATATATATTATATTTATTATGTATATTTTACTTTCACACTTACATCAACATTTATTCTTAACTTTCCCTTTAACAGTTTTTTATTTATAAATAATGCCACTCATCGTTCTTTTCAAATGTTCAGTTTTTTAAATATATATATTTGTTTCATTTCAGTCGACATTGTGGGAGAGTTCTGTGCTCAAAGTGTTCCAATAACGATGTACCCATTCTTAAATTCGGTATAAATAAGCCTGTAAGAGTTTGCAACGTATGTTTTGATGTTCTTCAAGGAGGAAGCTGAAACGATTAATTTTAAAACGCTTGTTTTTGGAATTATAATGTGGAAGTATTTAGCAGGTACATAAATTTAATCAAATCATATGAGATTAAGCCTTTACGGCAGGTGCTCACGTTAAACAACTTGACATTAATAAATGTTTAATCGTGTTGCCAAATATGTATAATAATATAAATGAGAATAACCCTTAAATACTTACATATATCTTAATTCTATATTTAATATACAACTGTTTTTTATCTTAAAACTAATTTGTTTTTCAGGTTTGGGAATAACTAACGATACCGGACTCTAGAACCCTTATTGCCATTATATGCATATTTATATTTACTTATATATTGGAAAACAATACTATGTATATTCGAAAACAATACTATATATATTCGAAAATAATACTATATATTACTTCGAAAACAATTTAAAATACATTTTGATTTTGTGTAATAACATTTGTTTGAATTATCAGTATATAACGAATTGAACATTTTATAGCGCAAATTTGTAAGCATATGTAAATAAAAGCAACAAAAAAGTAAAGCAAAAAAAAAAGAACATTTGTGTACTCTCAAAACTATAAGTCTTGCCACTGTCGGCCAAGGGAATTTCTGCGCATATGCTTTTTATCTCCAAAGGCCACAGAAGCATTTATCATTACATTCTTACTCTTCTATCTATATATACAGTTTAATCGTTCTGTAAAAAAAAAATATATAATGAAGTTTTTATCTTATTGTTGATTAGGACCATATAATAAAGCTCTAAAGACAAATGCAATTTCGCACCACCGATTTTACGCATTATAATGGTAAACTTACCTTGAATAGATTAATAATAATGAATTTACCTTGATAAAACATGATTTGCATATATTTTCTTCCTATTAATTATATTCATTCCTTTTATAACAACCTGTTCAGATATTAATAATTTTGGAGGAACAGTGCAAACTGCAGAAGTATCTGCAAAATTAAACAATTGTAGAATGCTTCGTAAAAACTTCCCGTTGAGAAAGATAATACAGCTCAATACATTTTAGAGGCTTGTCCGGCAATAAACAGGCGATGTGGCTCTCGGCTAGTGGCTTACACCATCTGCACTGAAGAAATTAACTTTATCACGATTACCAGGGAGAGTAAAGTACAATAATCAACAGAAAGATTTTCTTGTTAAGTCCGATCTGATCTACTTTGCAATTTTGGAAATTTTCCTCAGCAAACCACAAAATTGATGAGCTGAAAATGGTTTGTTTAGTTGTATGCCAACTGCAAAAACAACGTTAAATCAATTACTTAAAAACTTCAATAGTTTTACTCAAGGGTTCGGCACAATAATAAATATTTTTTTACATTATATTGTCCACTACTTGAGCTTCGAAAAAAGGCTATGAGCTACGCAGTGATCCAACTCAGCGACATAGTCGAACAGTTCCTCCATGCAGTTCTCGGTTGTTTTCGAACGTCCATTAACCCGGTCGTTGCATTCTTGATATTTGTTGTATAAGGACTCAATATTTCCTTTAGTCTGGCACTTATCCTTTATATATAAAAAAAAAAATACAAACATATTTATTATACAATCGAAACACATTGCGGAAAGGCGAACAAAGTTCTTACCCTAAGAGTTGTTTGGGGATCAACCAGGTCTTCTTCTTCCTCATCAGCCCTAACCACGGGAAGTCCGAAAAATTTCCAAAAGGCCATTTTATATGCTGTAAATACTATATTAATTAGAATTATGGATAATAACATCTTTCAATATTAATATAAAATAATTGTATGTAGGTAAAAAACGTGAAAATAATTGTTGACTGTTTCACATGTATTAAACCTTGAAATACATATAAAGAGCCATAAGCAAAATCATGTCGATTAGAAATATTAACAGAAATTATACAAACACTGACGTTTTATTAGATGTTAAGACAGTCCGAAACAAGTTAAAACCTTTTTGTGCATCAATTGTGATGCAATCAATACGGATATTTTATTTGCGGTGCTGCCAGATCGGTCAAATTATATTCATATGTTCATATGTTGTACTAATATTTTTCTAACGGCGTTGAGTCGAATATCTAAAATAGATCCAATTATAATTTTAAATTTCTAATAATATTCCGGATATATGATGAAAAGAAAACAACAAACCTTTTTAAAAAGCAAAATCTCATTTCCCAAAAAATACTGATTGAACAATAATCGATATAGTTGTATTCAGATATCGATAACGTAGATTTTACATCCCTTCGAGGCCTCGTTTTTTCTGTGTATTTTTTGTTCGACTGTGTTTTAATACTTCATATGTTGTTATATATCGCAAATTTTGTACATCGCGAATGGCATAACTGCAATGCTACTTTAATAGCATTGATTTTAGGGTCATAAAAACTGGAAAAGTCACATCCCGTCGAGGGAAAGATACCTTCAACATTTTCGTTCCCCCGTTAGTACACACCCGGATAGTGTGGGCCCGCCGACGTAGCGGTAGTCATCAGATACAATAAATGTAAGAACAAAAGTTATTATTCTATTTTCCATTTCATTTTTGTGTTTGATATGTGAAAATAAATGCATCACAGTCCTAACTCCCTTTCTTATTTTTTATTTAAGATTTCTTAAACGTGGCCAATTGCTCTTCTATGGATACAAGCAATAACTACCACTTAATTAATGGCGGAGAATCATCAGCGGAACAGACACATTCTACGATGCAGGGATATCGTGATGGCGGTGCCTTCAATTCGTTGTCAAGTCAAACGAGGATGCATAGAAATTTTAAATTGTTAGCGGATCCGCAGCTATTAAAATGTGGCACCAAGCTCTATCGATATGACGGAGTTGTGCCTGGCGACTCCACTTACCCCACAGTCACACCTCGCGACCCACGAAATCCACTCATTCGAATTCGAGCCAAACCTGTTGAACCGTTAATGCTGGTTATTCCACGGTAAGACGCAATTTCAATAGTGATATTATTTTAAAGAATTCTAAATAATGTATACTTTTGCTTTGAGCACAGGTTTGTCATCGATTCTGATTACGTTGGCCAGCCACCGGCTATTGAAGTAACGGTAGTCAATCTTAACGACAACATCGACCGACAATTTCTTTCTAGCCTTTTGGATAAATGCGGGCCCACTGATGAGATAAATATATATCATCACCCAACGACAAACAAACATCTGGGAATTGCTCGTATCGTGTTTGAGAGCACTAGAGGAGCACGCCAGTTTATTGAGAAGTATAACCAGAAATCGGTAATGGGAAAGGTAAGTTTGGTGTTGGTGCTACAAGCAATGCGACAATGTTGTTGTTTTTCTATTCGCATTAAATGTGAAAGAAGATCTATGTAGCTTAAGTTTTTTAAGTCCGTACATTTTTGTATACAAAATAAACAAAACCAGATAGCTCTACTCGTTAGTATCGCTTGTAGCGTGGTTTGAAAATATTTGACATTGTGAGCTAATTTGAATCCTTTAAACTAAACCATATAATAATTTTCTTGTTTCAACAGATTTTAAACGTATTCTGTGATCCTTTTGGTGCCGTTTTGAAAAAAACCATAGACAATCTAACGAATCCCTCTGTACCAAGACCTGTTATTGGCACCATACAACATTCGACTACTCTAGTTGCGGCAAAGGAACATTTTAGTGATTGTTCTGAAAAGGACGACCTAAATTTGGCATCAAGTAGTAGTCATAATACGTTTCATAAGTGCACAGTGTTTGGAGAACAAGATGGTGATCGTCACAGAGACCGGGAGCGAGATCGAGATCGATTTATTAAAGATCGTGTACGACACTCCGTAGAGCGAGGTTATGACCGAGAGCGTGGAACACGTAATAAATATACCAGCTCACGTCATAGTCGTCATTATTATTCTCGAGGATCACGAGAAAAGAGTCCGGAATTAAGCAGGGATCGGTTATATAATACACGAGACAGAGACCGAGACAGAGACCGAGATCGAGAACGAGACCGAGACATAAGGTCATACGACTATTCGCGTGCAAAAGGACGAGATAAATATGGAGAGCGCAATAGATCAAGAGATCATTCTCGGGATCGGGTAAGGGAGAGAAGAGATTGTCGCATTAGTTCATCTAAAGAACGGGATTACCGAGAACGAGATCGGGATCGATCTATTGAAAGTGATCGCAATGATCGAATTAGTGCGAAACATGATAAACGGTATTCGAGTAATGAATGTCCCAAAGATGAAAATGGGGCCTCGTCAGCGTTTAAAAACCAGCAATATTATTCTGGCATTCCCGTCTCTAATTTAATACCGTCTGATAATTATGGATATAGTCATTATGGCTACACTATGGGCGAAAGTATTCATTCATGGTCTAGCTCCTATAGGAGATGGCCGGCGGCACCACAACCAGATTCACAGCCTGCTCCGCCACCACCTCCACCAATGGAAGAAGAAGAAATTTGGGACGACCCACAACCTCCGCCATTGAATTCTTATCCAAATGAGAATTCGCCTGCAGCTGAATTGCTTGCTAGCATAAAGCCACTATCGCCGAAGCGATCAAAGTCAAATAAATCGAATAATCTTGAGACAGTTGCCGAATCGGAAGTTAGCACAGAGAATGTTGATTTAGACACACGGATTGCTTTGATATTCAAAGGGAAGACGTTTGGAAACGCCCCACCATTTCTGCAAATGGATAGTAGTGATTCTGAAACAGATAAGGCAAAGGGCGACGGAAACAATGACACGGTTGAACTCAATTGTGATTCGAATAGTTCCCACAACAAAAAAACAACAGAGAAAAATGTTGTAGCCTTGCAGCAGCACGACGCCAGTGATATATCAAGTGACGATGACATTTTAATTAAAAAGGAAACGGTTAAGCAACCTCTTGAAAAGCTTGAATCAATTGACAACAATGATGACAATATGTCTTTGTCCAGTTTATCCTCACATGAAGAAACGACAAAAGTCTCAAGCCAAGCAACGAAAATTATGTTTTCTGCATACATGGATCCGAATGTTTCTCAACAAAGCAATTATTATTATCATCATTCAGCCTATAGCTATGGGCACTACCCGTCTGCCATGGGCGCGAATTCCGAATTTACTGGGAAGTATTTTTCGAATCCTGCATACATGCAATCTTCATATCTTCCTGGAGTGGTTTCTACTGATGGATTCAATTTAGATCCATATGTGCAGGCATATGGCTTCCAGCATACGCCCACAGATCAAAATGACGAAATGAGACAAAATGTGAAAAAGGTTATGAACTTTATAGTTGAGGAGCTGAAACAAATTCTAAAACGTGATGTTAATAAGCGCATGATTGAAATGACGGCTTTTAAAAATTTTGAGGTTTGGTGGGACGAACAAACGGCAAAATCGCGTTTAAAACCCTTATTGTCAGTTGTCGATTCGGCTACAGTGAGTAACAACTCATTAGATAAAAATACAAGCCAGGAGAAGCCTCCCGACATTAACCATTTGATCAATCCGCAAAGAGAAATGTCAGATTTCCAATCATTTACCAGTATCGGTATACGAGCAGCAATGCCAAAATTGCCATCATTTCGACGTGTACCAAAACATCCTAGTCCAATTCCAGATAAGTCGGAGAGGGATCTTAGCGATCAAGAAGAAATGGTACAGCGTTCCGATTCAGACAAAGATGATTCAAACATGGACAGTTCCGATGCTCAAAATATCAACATAAAGCGAGGCTCATTGCAAAGGGATGTTGGCAAATTGCGACTCACCTCGAGCAATTTGCGTAGAAAAAGAGAGGGAAGTGCTTCAAGTTTCTTTTCGTCATCAACATCGTCGTCATCCAATAGTGATGGTGAAAATGATGCTGACGAAATGGGCAATCGAGCTGAAAATGAAAGGAGTAGCGACGACGAAACCTTTGATGAAGACATCCCATCAAGTAATGCGAATGAAAGGGACAAGTTATCCAAAAGGCATCGACGTGCTATAAAAGCTGCAGAGGGGGGCCCAATAAATAACGTATATTCAGACTCTGAGGAAGATAATCATTCGATAAACCGGATATCAGCAACTAAGCGAGTTCGTACGAAAAAAATGGACATATACTCTGATACTGATGATGATGATGAGGATGATATTGATACCGACGGAAAGGATAGATCACAACATTTTACTGCATCGAAAACTAATTTTGTGTCATCAATACCATCCGATCTTGAAGATATTAGTAAAGATAGTTGTTTCGGTATCGAAGAAACTAGCGTTGCGTCTAAGTTTGTATCCGAAATAAAGACTGATGCGAAGGAGGAAACGGAAACAGAATCCCGCCGATCGCCTACACCTGTCCCGCCACCGGATTACAACGAGGAACCGGTTCATAAGTCCGACGATCCGAGTACAGCAAAACCGCATTTTGAATATGATCGTATTTATAGTGATTCTGACGAAGAGCGCGAATATCAGGAAAAACGGCGTAGAAACACCGAGTATATGGCTCAAATCGAGCGAGAATTTTTAGAAGAGCAGCAGAAAAATTCACATCAGACAGATAATACATCAAAGATGGATCTAAAACTAGAGATTAATAAAGTATCAAGCTTTGAAATGCCTAAAACACCTGATATTACAAAAGTGCCTCCGACACCAGGCGCAAAATTAATATTTGAGGACTTAACATTCTACAAGAAAGATGTTTCAGATGGCAATGAGGAAAGCAAACATTTTGTGTGCACAGTAAAGCCTCAAATTGGTGTAAAATGTGAGGATAACACGAATGTTCCGTTCAATAGCAAAGCTAATCCCGTTTTGAAAACGGGTGCTTATGAAACACAAGATTGTAACGGAAAACAATCACCTGCATCCTCAGACAGTGGATCGAGTCAAGCATCCCAAGCTAGTCAAGTGGCTTTAGAACATTGCTATTCCTTGCCACCGCACGCACAAGGTGATATTTCCGCCGGTTCTGCAGTGGATAGGTTTGATTCGAATAACAAAAAAGAGTCGGATGACATGCAAGTTGCAAGGCCAGGCCCAGGAAGACCTCGCAAAGATTCTGTTCGTGCTCAAAAGAAAAAGAAGGAAATGACTGGCCGACAGACCAATAAGAAAAATAAAATTCAGTCACTGAAGCATACGCATTCCGAGTTAGTTCGGCAAACTTCCAACTTTATTCCGTGCGAAATGTATAATACCCGTGACCAAAACGAGGAAATGGTCATTTTATACAGTTTCCTTACCAAAGGCATTGATTTGGAGGACATCAAGTACATTAAGACCAGCTATATCGAGCATTTACAAAAGGAGCCATATGCGTAAGCTAAGAATCCTATCGAAATTTTGTACATTATTTAATAATTATTTTGGTTTTAAATTTCAGTACGTTTTTAAACAATACTCATTGGGTTAATCATTGCACCACAGACAGGGCATTTTGGCCCTCTCCTCCCAAGAAACGGCGCAAGGATGACGAACTGATGCGTCATAAAACTGGATGTGCACGTACTGAGGGATTCTACAAGTTGGATGTACGTGAAAAGGCTAAACACAAATATCACCATGCTAAAGCCAACACGCATGATGCGCAAAATGAAGATAAGAGCGATGAGCCGACGGCACTGACGAACCATCACCACAACAAGCTAATATCAAAAATGCAAGGCATTTCTCGCGAAGCTCGCTCGAATCAGAGACGTCTTTTGACGGCCTTCGGTTCAATGGGCGAGTCTGAGCTTTTAAAATTCAATCAGCTCAAATTCCGTAAAAAGCAGCTTAAATTTGCAAAGTCAGCAATCCATGATTGGGGATTATTTGCCATGGAACCAATAGCGGCAGATGAAATGGTTATTGAATATGTTGGACAAATGATTCGACCAGTTGTTGCTGATTTAAGAGAAACAAAATATGAGGCAATTGGCATTGGTAGCTCATATTTATTTCGAATTGATATGGAAACTATAATCGACGCAACAAAATGTGGCAATTTGGCAAGATTTATAAATCACAGCTGTAATGTAAGTATTACGTACGTAAAAATTGATTCAATTGTTAATTTCATGTTTTTTGGTTGCAGCCAAACTGTTATGCCAAAGTCATTACCATAGAATCAGAAAAAAAAATTGTTATATATTCAAAACAACCCATTGGAATTAATGAAGAAATTACTTATGACTACAAATTTCCTTTAGAAGAGGAAAAAATCCCATGTCTTTGTGGAGCTCAAGGGTGTAGGGGTACGCTTAACTAAAGCACATAAACTTCGGCTTTAGAATATGATACAAAACTACTGAACATAAATGTTAATGATTGGTTTGAGTTATAAGATATAATTACTGATATAAGAAGTACATAATATTATTTTATAAATGCAGTTACATTTAAATAGACATTGATTTTTTTCTTAAGTAGCATTGGCTTGTCCGTTAATTTTAAATCAATAAATAGATTTCAGTTTATAAGATTATCGTACGTAATGTTTTGGTTAATAGCGGTAAAATTTAACATGATAAGTACATACATATATTGGATACGCCACACAAGCGATTTATGTTTACACTGTAAATTAAATAATAAAATATCATACAAAGAAACATTTTTATCGCTGTGCGAACATCGTAACGAAAAACTACGAACCGATTTTCTCAGACCAGATACGGCATTAAAATATTCATATACTTAGGTTATCCAATTTTAATGCATTCTTTTTAATAGCAACAGTTGTGGCTTGTAAATACGTATAAGTCTATTAATGAATGCATAACGTGTATTAAAATAGAATATGAATAATCTGTATAAAGTTAAATAATACAAAAGCATGTGTAAGTTTTTCCTATTTGTATTAAATACATTATTTAAAACTATATGAAAATAATGGTTATTTTAACATTTTAATTTAAATCTGGCTCAAGGATTTATTTAACATCATTTAAAATCCAGGAAAATCACTGTCATACTTAGCATAGGAAACTCAATTTAAACAACTAGCGAATACACACATTATGAAAGAACAGCGATGGATTGAAATGCATTGATGTACAGAAATATGGGAACGATTTCGTTATGTACAAGTGCTCCTCGAAAAAAATAAATTATAGAAATAGTATTAGAACCGATAAATTTCAGGACTTCTGAAAGGACTTTTGACAGACAAGAGTAATAAAAATAATGGTATTCCTTAATTAAATAATACATTTAAAAATAGGAATCCACTGGTGATTATCGGTTTGCAGCGGAATTCCCAAACAAATTGAAAGAGATGTCTCCGACCCATATGGTATATTTATAATTGGAAACCATTAATGGCTCAATAGTTCAAATAGCCATGTACGTCTGCATATTTCTATGCTAGGTAGTCGCTTAGCGAAGAGGCTATTCTAATAAAAGTTTAAAAATATCCATAAATTTTATGCAGTTCGCATTAGATATCGAAATCGGCCCAATACTGGATAAACTGACATAGGAACCATGTGTCGACAGATGAGTTATTTTATGAAAAATTATTTTTTTATTTGCCAAAATATCTCAATCAACCTTACTAGTTACAAGTGTTATTATGGTCCTAATATTTTTCGGAAAAGTTATCGAATACAGAAAAATAATCAGTACATGTTTTAATATATGATGAAACTGTAATCTTCGGTGTGTTTAAGTTAGCTGTTATTTCTATTTTTCAGCTTTTATCATATGTTCAGATCAGAATATATTACTAAGCAGACAATATGCAGTCGGCCTCAAGTTATAGTAGTTATACTGACCCCATAAGGTATGGCATAGCTATATCGACTCCAGTTTTGGTGCTCAGGATCAGGTGAGTAATATACATACTTATTTGGTCATGAGTCTCCTCAATGCCTCACACAATTCATCGCAAAATGAGAATATCCAATGGTAAATAGATATTAATAAGATTTTGAATGTCTGAAGTACTTGCCAACTACAAATAGCACTGCATACTAGTATCAAAAGATACAGGCAACGAATGCAATATGGATTTACTTAATTAGATTCGAAACTCTTAAATGCTTGTCACATAATCAGTTTTTTTTAAACATTTATCTATTGTATTCGAGGAGTATTTGTGTTACAAAATTGATGAGCTTTGTTTACATAATAAAGAGCATAAATATACAACTTTAATCATTTCTGGCATAGAATATCGGAAGACAAACACACAATTGTTTAAGACGAAATGTAAGCGATTTATTGCAAACTAGTTTTTAACGTTATTTGCATATCCAATTGTGCTTGAGCTATGTCTCCCAGTGCAAGTTGGATTTTTTCTAGCAGCAGTTCTCCTTTTTGAACGACGTGTTCAAGTTGCTCTGCAGTTTCCTGGTTTTCAATCTCTAGCCGCTTAAGGCTGGAATTTTGTAGCTCAATAGAACTGTCTTCATTGGGCAATGACTCAATCAAAGTATCGATATCCTTAGCACATCGAGCTATTAGTTGTGCAAAAAGCTGTGCATAATCTTCCTGCGGCGGGTTTTGTATGGGTGTCTGCGAGCCTGTCCTGTCAAAATTTGCAAACTTGCTGGGGTAGGAGGTTTGCTGGATTACACCAATAGCATTGCAGAAATGCTCGGCTTGCTAAAACAGAAACAATAAAACATTTTGCTATCAAATCAAATCTAAGACTTGACTCTATACCTGCATACTTGATTAACAGTGTCCTGAAGCTGTGTTAGCCTGTCTGCCATATTTTTACTAGTTATCTTTCCTTAAATTTTCATATTTTGCAAGGCTTGGAGTGCTGGGCGAAACATCGTTGCAATATCGATATATCGATATTTTCACCATGTTTTCCAGCACTACTTTACTGAGTTTCATTTTTCGGGATGGCAACAACGTTGATGTATCGATTCAATTTATGATATTATTTCTGTTTGCAGACAGGTTATCCGATATATATCCATTTAACAGCGATCTTTTTCATACACTTATTAATTTTATTAGATTAAATTTTCAGCTGTTTTCTTGGCTGCTGTAATTAAAACTATCAAGGTCGTGTTCGCGTTTCGGAATGCCCAAAATATATCCGCTTCAATTTTGAAAGCGGACGTTTTGTTACTCCCATTTCCGAGATTGAAAATGTTTCCATGTGAAATTGGACGCTGAGTGATCTTATTCTTAACTTAATTTTACATTATTATTTTTTAACAGACGGTATGACTGACGTTTCATGTGCGTTCTTTGTTCTTATTGTTCTGGGTAGAAAAGTGGCCTAAAGCTTCGCTGATGCTCTGAGATAAGACAACAGAACCTGTGATCTGTTGCAGTGTTATTATTATTAAGCTGAAAAGTTATTATTTATGATGATTGAGATCATATAACGCATTTCCATGTATGCGTGCATAAAATTTATTAAAATACAATTAATTAGCGAAATGTGTAAGTTAATATGTACGGATTTCGTTATAATTTATTTCGTAGAGCTGATAGTCATACGGTGACTAACATGGGTGATATGCAGCTGAAGGCGCTAATGAACATAAAACGTACAACAATTAACGAACAATTTCCTCGCTAGTGAAAATTGTTTCACATGTTTTTCGAAGTCGGGATCAATCAATCTCCGACTCCGTGTAATTACTTTTATTTTAAAATAAATTTAATTAAATATAATAATCTTGAAAATAATACTTTAATTTTATTTAATTTGATTGTCGGTCATTTTAAATTGTAATTTAAATTCTTTTCACCGGGTATGCTTACATATTCGCAGTGAATGCCAAATATTTTTAGTGGAGGATCAAAAAATACTAACAATATTTTGAGTGCAACAAAATGATTTAGGAACATCCTCTAATGGTGTAGAAATAATGCTGAATTTTCGGAGCTACAACACCTTAGCAGCATCATCAAAACCGATGATTGATGCTCAATGCCACTCTGTGGCAATCCAGCATAATATAATATTCAGCAGCAATTGAAACTTATTTTGAGGTAGAATTAAGACGTAAAGCGATAGGCATCTAATGATACACATTATAATTCTAGACAGTCCAAAAGTTTTTTCAGGAAAAATCATTGACCAGGAGGCTTGTGGTGCAGCAGTACTCTCAGACATGCGAGCGAGAATGATAGCATCAAAAATGGATAAGAGCGAATTACTTTTGTCCTTGACATTTTTAATAGGTGCACAAAAATAGTCATTAATTTTGGAAATTCGATTTCTACTAATTTCTCTTAAAGATTGTCGTACATCCATCATCTACGCCTCTAAAAATTCGGAATCGCTTATATCTTTGAGAAAATATGAAGCGGGAACTAGCTAAGGGTGTGGTTCAACAGTCTGTCCGAAAACGACAAACCAACGATTGGTCACATTATGTTAAGCCAGCTTGTACAACAATGCTCTGTTGTAGGAAAAAATGTTCCAATCTGAGACTAACATGAGTTTAAGAGTTTACATTCGGATTCCCTTTGTATATATGTATATATAACGACGATGCTGGACGATCCATTCACGATTTTCCTGAAGAAATGAAAGGTTCTTTACAGCATTGGAATTCTTATTCTTAACTATTCTTATAAATAACTATACTATAAATATATACATATATATATATATATATATATATATTATAGATTATTATTATACATACATATATATATTATCATGTCCCCCACATGAGCCAGGACTGTACTATCTTTGCCTTCTGCTTGGGATCGTTGTCCTGATAGAACCCGAAAGTCTGTCGGATTCCTAGCTTCTCGGAATTTTGGAGTAAATTTTCCTTTAGTATGTTGAAGTACACATTCTTGTCCATTGTTGTTTCAAAAATCCCAAAATTCCCGAATCCGGCTGACGAGATACATACCCATGCCGTGTCACTTCCTCCACAATGCTTGACTGTTGCCTTTACGTGTTTGGGATTCTAGTCAGTATTGGACTGTCGCCACACACAATTCCGTCCGTTCGAGACAAAAATATTGAATTTGGACTCATCTGCAAATATGACTGTGTTCCAGAACTCCAAATCCTTATCCAAGTGGGTTTTGGCGAACGTCCTCCTAGTCCCTTTATTTTTTGCGCTTATAGAGGGCTTTTTCCGTGGTACATGACATTGAAGCCATGTTTGCGCAGAACCCTGCGCACAGTTTCCGCATTGCACTTGTTCCCCATTTCATCCTGCACCTGTTGAGTCACTTTTGGTGCTCAGGTGCCCACTAGCAGGTGGGGAAACCTCAGTTTTTTAGGGTCATATATTCATATTGGTGGTTAATATATGTACCTACCATAGGTCCTTAGAATTTTTGAAAAATAATGAAGAATTAGCTTATGGCAGGCAAATACATTTTTTTTCTTGTCACTGGCTCAATTGAGCTGTGAGCCACTATATATACAATCCGCGAAATTCGATTTAGTGAACTTTATTTTTTCCTTATAAAATTGAAAATACAATTTTTGAAATTTTACACGTCAAATCAAGTAAGAATTAAATTTGTAATATTATCATAACATTTAGCCGGCTTGATGGTCGTAAGCGTTGAGTGCTTGCATTATTCCGTGTACAAAACTCATTCATATTGCTTATACGAAATATCAGTCGCGAGTTCGAGTCCCGCTGAAGGCATGGTTGTTTGGTGTTGTTTCGTAGTTTAGTCATCTTCTTCTGCTTCTTCTTATTCTTGTACTATTAATCTCTGTGTTTTACGCTTTCATTAAGATCTTCGGTATCACAACGGTCCAAAACGGGCCACCCGTTAACACCTAACCGAACATTAAATTTTTTAACATTTTTGGTTTTTTTTTTTAAATGAGTTTAATGTGAAAAATTCTAATAAAGGCAGTGCTAATAAAAATAATATAACATGTATAGAATGATATGAAAATAACAAATTAGTAATGTGTTCTGCCTCCAGATTTGTTAATAACTGAAAAAATTCGATTGGACATCGATTCAACCACTTTTTAGAACTGAGGTTGTGCAATTTTGGACCATTCTATAACGACAGCCTTCGTAGCTGCTCGACTGTCCCAAACTGACGATAACCCAATTAAACTCAACGGAAAATACGCATTTATTGTCTGCTTAGTGATCATAGCTAGGTTAGAGTAATTTGTACTATCCCATTCAAAATTTTTGTATGAAACTAATTTATTTCTACTTATAAAATATTACATATTTATTCTTTATTATCCCATTCAAAGAGATTCCATATAACGCTCTACTTACTTTTCCGAAGACCTTAAGCTCAAATTAAAAACAAAAACATTAATAAAAAATTGTATGTTAATGTTAGAAATTTTATTCTTTTTCTTTTTATTTTCTTCTATTTTTATGTGACATGCATTTAAAATAACAAACATTTGTAGGACAAAATAAAATTGAAAAAATGTTTTTTTAATTTTTATAAGGATATAATCGAGTGATAGGAAATGATATCACGTAGATGGGTAACTTAGAATTGGAAGACAGCCAATCATTTAAAGCAGTCAATTCATTCAGTTTATAGTATAAGGCAGTTTGCTTAATAGCTACTGAAAGAGGAGGGTTAGCTAGTTGGAAATGAGTTATTATCCATGGGCCGTTTTTAAGAACTAGAACTGACCTTGGCACTGTCATCATGACAAACTGTAGATGACTGGAAAAATGGAATTTCACTCACAGATTTAGGTGAAGGTGTAGAGGAGGAAGTCAAATAGGGATTGGAACCACACTTCAAGATTAACACGTCCGGATCATCAGATCACAAGTCGATATGCGACTCGAACGATATTAATTCTTCTGGTTAACGTACGTCATTCATTTATTTCTTGACTAACAACGACAGTTTTAAATGAGTATTGTTTTTTTTTCCAAGATCCACACCATTAAGGCATAGGCATGAGAGGGTTCGAAGACACAGAGAGGGTGGAGAAATGGCATGTGGATTTCGATTAAAAAAAGATTAAGCTCTCTAATGGACCTGTAAAAATTGCTGAATTTTTAACAAACTTCAAATTTATAGAAATATAGGCGCGACGTTCGAGAGCTTACAACCGATTTTATTTTCTTATAAGCCAGGGGAATCAAACCGTAAACAAAAATCAGTTTCGGTTCTAAGTTACGATATCACCAAGACATTTTGAACGTGACATATTTATAATTTATTACTTAAGGGTTTGTTATATTAATATTAAAAGAACAAATAAGAACACAAGTGAAAAGATTTTCAAATGTTTGGTATAATTGCAACCTTTGGTATAGCGATCACAATTTTTTCTGTACATCTTTAAATTTCTTCGAGCTTCAACTTAAATTTTTCATACCCGATTGCAATTTTATTTAATTGTATTGCAACCGAATTGAACCAAGACATCGGAAGAACAGAAAAACTGTAATACATAACCGTTGAAATTCAATTTTATATAAATAAAAGGAAGATTATTAAAAATTTGCAACATAATTGAAACGTCAAATTAACTATTGGCCATAAACATCTTCCAGCAGACCTTGCATAGTTTTAGATTAGGAACTTTATCAGATATATATACTTACCTTATCACTTATCTTTCAGAAAAAGTTAAATATTTCTTCAAAAATATTAAAAATTTACTTCGGTAATATGTATTTCTCAGAATAATTCTCTTTATTAGTTCCATTTCATTCTTTTGTTTTTTTTTTCTTGATTTATATAACTTATGCATAATTTTATCAGTTTCTTGCAATTATCAGATATTCATAAATATAAATATATATATATATATATATATATATATATATATATATATATATATATATATATATATATATATATTTATATATACACTTAAGTTATATGTATCTTATTTTCATATCATTGCTGCTGCCATTCCGTTGTTTTTTTGTTTATTATTCATATTTATATCTTTTTATATACTATGTTGTATAGATATTTTTTTTATATTTACCTTAAAGCTTAGAATTTTTATATACTTTTTCCCTCAGTTATATTTTTGATAATTCCCGTGCCAATTTTGGCTTTTCATTTATTTATAATTTTCTGATGGTAAAGCTACAAACTGTCATCTTTAAATATATTAAAAAAAAAAAAAACAATATTTTAATACGAAAATTTGTTGATTATGTTCGTGTTATTGCATGCCAAATATATTGTTACTAAACGTAAATATCTCAAAATAACAAGAGGAAGCTTTATACATTGCTAAGCAGCTGACTTATTGAACACTTGTTGTGACTTTATTTAGGTTAATATATCTTGTTAAAAGTGGAACAAAGCTTACCCCAATGTCAATCTGTCTGAAATAATTCCCTGCAATCTAGCCTAGTCTATTTAGCACCTGGGCGGGGACTACATTGATTGGGTAAGTAAATTAATTGGAAACAATAATATTCAAAAATAATAAAAACAGAACAAACAATTGGTTTTCAAAATTATAGAAACGCCTTTTATTTAACTTTGTTTTTTAACTATTTGGGTTTGTGTATAATTTTAAATTTTTCTTTACGTTACTTTTATTAAGTATTTTCTTTTTTCGGCAATATTAAAGGTATATTGTTATTGTATTTGTTATGCTTTGTTAAAGTTAATTAAAATAGTTGTTGCTCTTATATTTGTTTCCATATCTCTTGTTCCATATGTACTATGTATATCTATTTAGATTCAAACTAGCTTTACCATTTTTTCATTAAATATATATTCACTGTTTTTTTTTCATTGTTGCAGAAGTTTACGCTTTTAATTACATTATAGTTTATTTATGTATATATACATATATAATATTTGTGTATATAATTTATAAGATTTCTTCCCGATATTATCATCAATATACTCTTTTATAAGTTTTTACAAAATACATATTTTCTTGAATCTGACAACAAAAGCTTTAAGCCCAAAATCAAATGTTAAATTCGGTAGCAATGCACAACATGAAAAAATCAAATGTGAAAATACAAACGTTCGATTATGTAATGTATTCGCAAGTTTTAAGTTTTATTTTTGAAAATGTTTCCTTAGCACAAACCAGAGAGACTAATTGATAGTGTAAAATCCCCAAAATGACAAATCCTCAATTCAAAAAATACTAGAACAGCAAACAGAATACAAAATCGTTAATGTTAAAACTAATGGTGCTTACAATACGATAAAAGCATGTACGCATATTTGTCAACATGTTCATACATGCATGGTTAATTAATTGGTAATTATTTGCCTTTTCACTTTCATTATTAAACAAAAACAGAATTTCAACTAAAACGTACTAGAGCATTTCAAACTATAATATTATAATACACTAATTCTAAACCAAAACAAAGTTTTTTCTTGAAATTTGTTGTAAAATTTATATTAGTTTCTTTTGATAGCCACTTGTAGATAAACTGACCACGAAACCTGGACCCCCACCAACTGGACCCTTTAACTGATCGATCTAATGCTCCCTTTATCAAATGACAAATGTCACACGGAGACTGTGGATAAGGGATCCAAGCAGTATCCTGTAATTTATAGATTTATTTTTCATTTTGTGTGTGTGTATATATTTAATAAGTTTACTTTAATGCATACAATTTTACTAATTAATTTTAAAGTGTTTACTGAATTGTGATAAACGTATGTGTATAGCTTGAATATTGATTTTTTTTTTTTTTTAAATTTTTAAAAATTGTTAAATGTAAACGACTAAATTACCTTGTATTAAAACTAAAATGACAATTTTGCTGTTCTGGTTTGATGTCGTTCTTCAGTTGTATTTTGTTTTGTTTTGTTTTGAGAGCGGCTCCGATTTTTTCTCAATCAAATTTACAATAATGTTTGTACATTTTTTATACGACTTGCTTTACAAAATTATGTTGAAGTAGCTGGTTTTGTACAGTTTTATTGAAATCTTTGTTTATTGTATATGGTTTTGCTTTGCTATTGCTTTAATTAGTTTTTTTTTTTTTGCTTTACCCTTCCACTAGAAACAAACATTTAAAGAAGGCGCCGAAATGTATCAACCGCATAGCAGAGGGACACGAGTTGTTGACTAGCAAAAGAACTAGATTAACAAACCAATATACATATATATGTAAATATATATTATATATATATATATATATATATACATAGATATATATATATATATACATAGATATATATAAATATATATAGGATTAACAGTTGCTTCCATCGCTTGTCTACCCTTTGTGTTGTAAAGTGTTTGCCAATATTGCACATACGTGTTCCTTCCATGCGGGTGCCTTCTTCAAAGTAGCTTACATGTTTGATTATGGTTACTATGATCACTGCCTCAAATAGCTTTGCTAAACTGTTCCTGCGTAATTTGTGGTGGCTGTAGCATATTTACTCAACATTTACTGAATTTGCATTTCTTTTTTCTTTCTTTAATTTCTAATGCTAACAACAAAATTTATATCTACATATGTATTATTGTAACTGTAATAAAATTGTAATTACTAAAAGGAAGAAAGCAAAATGAAAAGATCTTTTATGTATGCCCGTTATTTTTTTTAAATATAAACAAAGAAAAAACTAAATAACGCTTAAAGCAATATGAACCTAGAAGAGACAAACCATATATATTTACACAGTTTTCAGATTTTTATATATTTTGCAACGTAGTTACCATAGTTTTTTTTTTAAAAGTAACATACAATCAATGTTCATAATGTGCATATACTTCTCTCTGCGTATTTAACGTATGTATGCATATGCCATTATTTTCATCTCATTTTATATTTTTTTGTGTTTTTGTGTGTGTGTTCATTAAAAATCAAAATCAATTAAAAATGTGTGTAAAATATTTTGTTATTTAGATTTGGGACCAAGTAAAAATATGAATTGAAAAACGCGCAACTTGCACTGCATAAGCCTGCTTTGTTTAACTAGTTAATTATATTTAATTTTATATACTTAGTGTTTTAACACGCTTTCATTCATCACTCCCGTGTGCTCTAACTATATATATATATTTTTTTCAGTTTTTTTTTCATTGTTTGCCCAAAAGGAATTTTACATTGGTTTTTTTTTTATGTTTTGCCTTTTTACGTTTTTTTTTTTTTTGCATTTTGGTTTGTTTTGTTTTTGTTTTTAATACATATACATACATAATTAATTAATCAATAATTAAAAATTATGAAATAGTTGTTGCCTATGCGGTTTACTGTTGTTGAGTTAAATTTTAGTTTTAGTTGTTTTTTTTTTAATTTGCGCTTGCATTTGAATTTTTGTTTTTCTCTTTTTTTCTATATGCAACACATAACAAACAAACAAACACAAATTACACATGTTGTCCTACATAAAATTTATCTTCTTTCGTGTACTTTTGATAACAATGTTCTCTAGAGTGTTTTTTTATTCATTTTTTTTAGGAGTTGTTCTTACAATTGTATTGGTGTACGAAGGTCCTCGAATACAAACAAATTTGCAACTTGCGTTTGGGAATAACAACTAGGTTTGTTTTTTTGTGATGAGTCACACTTCAAAGCAGCGAGAAGAGGAAGAAGATCTGTAGCTATTACTGTTACTTGCTAACGCGCTGATACGCGTCTGGTTCAAGTTTGACATTATGATGATGTGGAAGATGTTGACTTTGATTTTGTGTGTTGTAGTTGCTGTTGCTGCTGTTGCTTGCGCTACTTCGTCGTCGTCATTGTTATTGTTGATTGTGGTTGATGTTATTATTCCGAGAGCTGATGTTGCACAGTTCCTGTTGCAGTTGTTATTATTGTTGTTTGTTTGCGTTGCGTGGTATTTGGTTAACGTTTCTGTACTATTGTTGCTTGTTATTGTTTACATTATAGTTAAATTACAATTACAATTATTTATAGTATTTATATAAAATATACATATATTTATATATATACACACATATGAATTTATATGCATCGATATATATATATATATATATGTGTGTATGTGTGTGTTGTGTGTGAGTGGTGTGTGTATTCTTGTTGTTTCTTTATGTTTTGGAGCTTTTTGTTATATATCGATTTGTTGGTGCGTAGCGTGTATGTGTGGTTGGTGTGTGTGTGTGTGAGTGTGTGGTGAGTGTGTTTAGTATATACTATATTATAATGTGTAGTTGTTATTATTCCTACGGCTACTGTTACTGGCACAATCTCGCGGGCAAATTCAAATCTTTTGAATTTTTTCACCAACCACAACCGGATTATTGCGCCGAATCTCCTGTGCGCCATGCTCTCTGTAGTCGAATGTGCAGTTATGTTTATCGGAATAACGATGCACGGCACAGTACAAACCGCCGCAGCGACACTGAAAGCCTACAACAAAAACACGATAACAATTATTACTATCGATTAATCGATTTGTGCACACACCAAGCCAAAATAATAACATTAATAACCAACAAAAACTTACCAGTGAGGCCAACTTTCTTGCGGCATTCACCACATCGATTCTTCTTCTTTTTGGCGTCCTTATCATCCTCCTTGTCCTTGTCATCCTGCTCGCTGGCAGCAGAAGCAGCTGCTTGTGTATTGGAAGTATTTGGACCGGACGCCGATATTATGGCTTCGCTATTGGTTTTGGCTGAGACGGTGGCGGCTTCCTCAGTGATTTTCTGCACAATATGTGTGTGTATGAGATATGTGGGGAAAAAATATGGAAAAAACATGAGTCAAAAAGTCAATCAGTGCACAAAAAAAAAAAAAAAAAACAATCTACAATCTCTGCTCCAACTGTTTTTCTTATATTGAAAATACTTTTCTACGTTTTATTTTGAGCTAATTCTCTCTCGATTAAGATTTAAGCGATCCCACTCTCTCTTTTAGCCCCCCCTTAAAGCCCGCTTAAGCTAAGCAAGCAAGCCGTTTAACATATTTATGTGTTGTGTTTTGTGATTGACTCGGCGTTTTTACCCGCTTCTTGGCAACGATGGTATCATCATTATTATTACTAGATATTGTTGACGCCTCCAAAGCCTTCGATTTATTTTGCTGGACCAGCTCACCGCCGCTGCTTGCTGTTGCACTTTCATCCTTACGTTTGCTGTGCTGGGAATCCGACGGCTTCCGCGTCGACTGATCAGATTCATCGCCGTTGGGCTGATGTTGGTCCATTGTGGTTGTGCGGCCCTTACAAAGCTTATTGCTGCTGGTACTGCAAAGGGTTAACGGTAACGTCTTCGTCTTGCCGCCTTTTACTACTTTCTTCTGCTGCACGGAGTAGGCCAGTCGCGGTGCAGGCCTGCTGCTGGTAGCAGCTCCAACAGCCGCCGCGCCACCAGCTCGAATACGGGATTTCTTAGCCTTGTTGGACTTGCGCACTTTGCCAGCAGTGCCTGCAGCAGCAGCTTCTGCAGCAATCGGTGCTTTTTTTTTGGGTGCCACGCAAATTGGCGGCGCCTTGCGGCCGATGCGTATTGGCGCTTTAACGGGTTCGACGTCTACGATGACGCCGTGCTGCTGAATGTTCCGGCCCAGAATTGAGACTGAGGGTAGATGTGTGGAAATGGACAGATCTATTTTGTTGGCAAGAGATACAGCACAACTCTTCCCGCCGGACGACGGCCAGCGCTGTTGGGCTTTGGTGTTGTTGTATCTTAGTTCCTTGACGTGATTTTTCAGCTGCAGCTCTCTAATGCGCAGAGCCTTCCGGTCGTTGGTTTTGGACGGAAACGTGTGCACATTAGTCGAGAATTTAACCTGACGCGAACCACCTTTAACGTCGGCTGCTTTTGCTCGACTGATTGCTCCGCTTTTGCGCGCCAGCGAACTCTTTTTGATCTGAGATTGTGCTGTACTTGATGATAACGGCGGGACACGCACCGACTTGGACGACTTGACGGTGGTGCTTCTCCGCTTGCGTTTTGTTGCTGCTGCCACGTCTGCTGAGGGAGCGCAGGCGGTAAAAACGAAAAATTAGATTAGCCGACTGCCAGCCAAGCAATTTAAATACAACCGTGTACCCTTTGACAAATTATTACGGCTGCTGGGTGGAAGCCTCATTAGCGAAGGTGTACCAAGGCAACCAACTAATGCGCCAGCCAAGGCACGATCAGTAGTTCTAGCCGATGCATTCGTGTGTCTTAGGCCATAAACTGCTGCTGTTGGCGGTAATTTGCTAGTAGCAGCAGCAGAGGCTGAGGTAGTTGCCTCAGAACTCATCGACGGTTTGAGGGAACCACTTAAATTAGACATTTGAACGAATTGTAAATTTTGTTCGAGAAATTTTGTAAGACAGCCAAATGTTGATTGTATCGATTCTATTTGTATTTTAGGGGACACAATTCCCTCTAGTGGCTGTCTCCCTGATGTTCATTCGAATGAAGGTTGACACAAACAACAGTGACATCACGTTAAATCGATGTCAACATCTATATTCAATCGATATCGATAAAAAATCAATTTTTTTTGAAGGGGGAGCGGATGGGTTTGACAGTTTTGTTGCCTATTTGTAACTGCGAACGGACAGAATGGATATAGCAACTCGGAAAGTGAACCTGACAAAGAGAATATAAAAAAAATATACTATAACATCGCAGTTTTCATCTGCCATATAACGTGATGTCAGATGTTTCAATTCAGCAAACACATGCATGAAAAAAACAGACTTTTGGGTACTCCACTCGTAGATAGAGACTTGGAACATATACTGGTCGATACCGCGAAACCCATAAGATCGATAATCGCAAATCGATAAAGCCGCATATCTCACAATCTTAAGGCCACAGTCACCAAATTTGGCTGGTACGTTGTTGGCGATGTCCCTCAAAGATCGGTACAGCCGACAAATTTGGTAGGTATATTACCGGTTGCGGCCTTTAGGAACGACCATGCCCATCCGCCAAAGCCGATATTTCGAAAGGCGTAAATTTTAAAGGAAGGTAACTCGCTGGATACCTCCAAGAGGTATTTCTTGGCTATACCCACCCTGTTCTGTGGCACCTGTTATCAAATGGTATGATTTATTGGTAATAGATATATTAAACAGCAACGATGTGGTAAAGCATATTCGGACTTTTTCTACGTGGGACCTAAAACTTTATAAATGTGTGCGATCGCACAAACCCTTGAATGTATGTGAACACTCTATGCTTGTCTTTTCGTGTGCAAGCTGGCACATTCGATTTAAATTTTCAAGTTTTTGGATCGGCAATATATATTATCGCAGAGTAGTGTAGTTTAATTTCTGATCTGCTTCGTGACTGTAGACTATTTAACTTCTTGAGAACACATATTTCAAGAATTAATCAAAAGGAATCTAATTTAATTCTAATTCTTTAAGCATCGCAGACTCTAAACTGCAATACTATACTTTTTAGGATTGCACACAGCGGAGCCACAGTTACAGTAATAATATCCTCTGTAAAGATACAATTCAATTGTTTTCATATAAGTTTTTTGTCGTGGGGATGCCCAATGTTGGTAATTTTGCCATTATTTAGCTTTACATAATCGCACTCAATAATGGATCTGTGGTTGGGAATTACCTTGTCAACTCCGCCGTAGTCCTCAGCGACTCGTGGTCAGCACAGCCAACATTCTCTATTTATTGGAACAATTACTTTTTAAAACACTTAACACTTACAAAATACTAAATTTATATATCAAATTATATTATAGAGCTAGGCCTACTATTGAAAGTAGTTGGAACAAGAAAGCCCACCTCAACGGTTTTTTTTTATCATAAATATTAGGACATCCGGCAAAAACTCAGACTCCTCGAAGAGTCTAAATCATACTCACCTCTTTAACATCATTGTGTGATTGTTGTAAGCTTTGTACTGTGGGCTGTGCGGTATTGGTTGTTGCAATGGCCGGACTGAATGTGGGGCTAGGTTGTGGGCTTGGAACTGAGACAGGTGTGCTATTCACAGGTGGCTGTTGCTTTTTTCTAAGCGAGTCCTGCACAGAGAGAAAGAGAACAATCTTTTAAGTGAAATCAAAAAGACCAATTTTTATTATTGTACTCACCTTGTAGCAAACTGAACACAGACCATCTGTGGCTGGATTACCATAGAAGCCGCATCCAGAGCGGCACATCGGTTGCATTGGATTCGACTCGCGTTCCATGATGGCTATCAAACCAACTTTACGACTGTGTGTGTGAATGTGAATTTAAAAGTTGTTTTGACGATGGTCGTCTACTCTTCTCTTTGATTTCTGTTGTTAACTCTATCGTCCAGCGAAATATGTTGCGGGTATTTCCTGCTGTTTTGTACAGCTGCTGTGGCGGCGTCAGCAACTTTGACTCGTTTACTTTTGCGTTTTCTTTATTGTTGATTTTTGTTTGCCGTTATTATATATGCATATAATCAGTATTACTGTATTCACTAAACTTTTGCTTCCCGTCCAAATAATTAGCTTTTATTTATTTGCTTTGTAATTGTGATAAGCGGAGCCAAAGAAAGTATTTTCACTTAATCGCAAAACTGTAAGAAAAATAAGCGAATGAAAAACAGATTGTCAGTAAATTGTATAACTCAAAAATTAATTATTAAAAAAAATAAGAATATATCGTATCGTATATATCAGCATCAGCAACAGAAGAGAAAAATTATCAATGAATTGTTCAAAGCTCAATTTTCTTTGTAAATCGAAAGCTTTCTCAGCTTTGCAAAAGCTCCCTCTCAGCCCGGTCTTTGTCCTACCATGTGCAAGCAAGTTCAAAATGGACTGTTGCGATTCCAGAGGGGAGGGGGAGGGGAGCGAAAGGTGTGGTGGCTTAGTGTCTTCTAGCTTCGATGATATCAGAGAGTATGAGAAAGGGACCAGTTTGACCAGACAACGGTATTTGTTACCGCGTACAGACATCACAACATGTCTTAAATAAAATAATTGTTATCGAAAGATGCAACAATGTTCCATACAAATTTTTTGATGGAGCAACAACAGCGAGCCTTAAAGTTGCAATTGTATTTTGTAAAAAAATTGCGTATTTTTTTTTGGTTTCTCTTCAAGGCTGTCAACATACACACAAACCAATACACAAATACAATCGCACACAACACTCAAACGTAAGTCCATACCACAAAACAACAGAGTAGCAGAGAAGTAAACCAAGCTCAAAAACCAGTTTCATCCACTATTCAGCTCCATATTCGAGAGTGAGAGCGAGAGCAAATGAGAGAGAGCAATATATGCCGCCCAATACATAGACAGCAAATTAAACAAGTTTTATTAATCATTTTGTTAATACTAATAAAAGCCCCACCTCACGGACGCGGCGATTACCGAAATTATTATAAAACTGATATATTTAAAACAAATAATCAATTGTATATGTTCCCTCCTTGTATCAATATGTATATGTATATATGAATGTGCATATTTATATCACTTTCCCAACTCACGAAAACTTTACACCTTTCCCACACATACGCGCACACGATGCTAAAAGTAGGAAAACAAACTCGAAACAGTCAAGATAAAGTAAATCGATTTGGATATCTCGGCTGTACTTACAACTCTTTTACCATCATGCAGATAAAAATCTAATTTTAGAATTGCTTATAATCACTATCTAGTCTAGTGTAATGCAAAAAGCCAAAAAAATTGGAAAAAAAGATCAAAGTTAACTTAAGTAAAAGCGGAATATTTAGAAACAACCCAAAATGTTCAACTATTTCTTCAATGGCACATTCCAATCTTTCTTTGACGAACTTTAACTTTCCTTGTTGCCTTTTCTTATAGATTTATTTCTAGCGGCTCAGCAGCTTTAACACTCGATGCCTCAATGAACGTAAGAATGGTTCGCCTTTCGCATTATCAAAATTAAGCCAACAGATATTTTCGGAAACAGACGACAATAAAAAGCTAAAATATAGCATGTTGTTAAGAGGAGTACAATTGCAATTAAAAGATAAATGAAAAAGGGTGATTAATACATTGAGATAAGACGGGAGCACTACTATTATTTTGACCGAAACTGTAAAATTAGTACATTCAATCAAACATAAGGCAAGCGAAATACAATAGCTGGCAACAGACTGCTGTTAATTTCATTCACAAACGACATTATGTTAAAAAAATATATATATATTTATATGTACATGCGTGTGTGTGTGTAGATAATTTCCGGCTGTTGCGGTTAATTGAAAACCAAAACAGCTGACTGTCAACGACAAGTCTTCTCTCCTCACTATCTATATCTTTGGCACTCACCCCAATCATCAAAAAGTCAACTACAAATATAAATACATATGTAAATGTACATATTCATATACTCACTCACAAATACATAAATCAACTCCCCACACAACAATTGGCTGTCGTGTGACGCTCTCAACGACGTAAGACAACCAAAAGTAAGAGAGAGCAGCAGCAGTTATTTGTGAGCGAAAGCTTTTGCACATATGTACGTGCTTATGTGCCCATGTGTAATGTATGTACATACGTCAACCAAACTGAGCAAAGAAGAAAGCTATCTTCGGTACGGTCGAAGTCTAAATACCCTTTACCAAACCCAAACTAATTTTCTGGTTGTTTCTAGGCTTCTTAAGATGTAGAAAAAAGGCTAAAATCAGCTCAAAAATATATACCAGTTTCCAAACCACAAAAGCTTTACATACAGATATCGATAACGCACACCTATGCTTCGAAGTCAAATTGCTATAACTTATTTTAAATCAGTAATTTGGGAAAATAACCACAATTGAAAGTCAATCATTCTGAAAGATGGGAACTGGTCACACCCTTCAAGGATTCTTCGATTTCCGATTCAAAACGGAAAAAAAAAATGTTTAGCGCCCATAATGCAGCAATTAGCGGCATAAGTACAAACATAAGCAAGCACACAGTTGTTAACAAAAAAGAGGGAATCAAAGTGACGTCATTGTTGCTTTTATCAGAATTAAAATATCACACACCCGCGTTGGTTGCCCACAGTAACCAATGTTTGCATGCATTTATGCATGCATATAGTACATACTTATGTATGTGCACGCTAAATGCCAAATGCGCATTTGGGAGAATTGCATAAGAGAAATAAAAACAGTGCCAAGCACTAAGTGCAAACAACAGCAACAACACCAACAAATAAAATGTAAAAGCGCACTCCGCTGCAATAGCAACAAGTAGCAAGTAGCCAGCAAGAGTATTCTAGTCAAGAATGCTCACTTAGGAGGTTATTAAGTAGCCAACAAATGCCCTTGTGAGACGACCGTTTTTTTTGTCAACTCTTTTATGCCATTCACACTGGTTAACAAACATTTATATCGGTGTTCAACCCTGAGTATTGCTATCCACAGCGTCCCGCTCTAACTTAACAGTTGAAAAAGAAAGCACATATTTTTTAAAGATTCTTTACGCACGTTTAATAAAACTGCGATTAATTCATTTTTATTTTAAATGTTATATGCATCATTTTTTGTTGACAGGTTTTTTATTTTTGCTACCAAATTTCCAAGGTAAATGGCCAGACTAGATAGAATCCAGATAGATCCTTTGTGTAATGCGCAATCAGCGTTAACTTAAATTATAAATTATATACACAACCTAGTGAAAATTGCAATTTTCATAACATTCGTAATTCTTGCTATTTGACCAATTTTAAATTTTCAATGTTTATTTAAAAACGTCATAATTCAGTGTGACTATTTTTCGAATGAATCAAGGATCATTTCCTTGAGATGCCGGAAAATACATTTAATACTCGATGTCAAATTTTGTAATTCCCAATCATATTATTATATATATATTTTTTTTTTTAACAATTTGAAGTTTACTGATTAGGAAGACCGAATTTAAGTAAATAAGTTGAGTAAGTTTGGATGGTGGAATGGCCAAGGGCACTCTCCCTATTTTAACATGTTTTTGTACATTTTGTGACTGTAGTACTTTTCTAACTGGCCCATCATTTATGTACACTTCTACAAAGAATCCATGTGCTAAAAAATCTCTATTTCTTTTTAACTTTTTTTTTTAAACTTTTTGTATGCATTATATAATATTTTTAAACCTTGATTGTCGGCCACTTTTAAATTGTAATTTCAGTTATTTTCACATTTTCGCAGTGAATGTCAAAAGTGATAATTGATGCTTATTGTGTGGTGAATTAAGCATTATGTTAATTACATTTGTAATCGATCTCCAGATGCATTGATTATAGCTATTGCATTTGCATGCACCCTTGTTTAGCAACACTGTATGTTATTTTGTGCATACAATGCATGCATACATAATCGTGAAAATGGACGTGTGGGTGAAGAACTTAGCAGTGTAGAATGAAAACATGATTTGTCTTCTGATTGACTGCAATATTAAAACGATTGGAGGACTAACACAAAATAAATGTTGATGTGTTGTTGTCCTGTATTGAAATCTCGCAATATACTACAACAGTGAATAAGGTGCAGGTAAGGTAAATACCAAACACATGGGGCCAACAGTCACATTTGCATATTGATGAGCGAGTTAAACGGACAGACACAAAACGCATAAACACAAACACGAACGCCATGCCTGTAGAAGAAGCGGAATGAAATGCTCAACATCAGCTCCACCGCCGCATTGAATGGCTAAAAACTTTATCACAGACACAAACTCAAGTCAGAGAAGAGCGCGTAAACAAAATGGCGGTCATCTGAGCTTGGCCATTGAGCCTTAGCCCCGGCTCAAGAATGTGGCTCTCTTCCGGCCGCAACTGGAGAATGAGAGTACTTAAGTCAAGTGCAAAGAGTGGAAACAGCCACTCTCTCTATGTTGAACAGAAATACAATCAATCAATGTGCTCGCTGCTGCTGTTGCTCTATCACAGTTGCAATTTAAACGCGGCTCGAAATAAGAGCTGATGCTCAGAAACAAAACTAACATCTGTCGAAGAAAAAAACACAGCTGCTGCCGATAAGCAGATTATTTCTTAACTTTTTTTTATATGGCTTTTTGAACATTCGTTCAAAGTACAACATTTTATTTAAATGCTTTCATTTTATATGGCCTAATAATTCTTGCATTGACTTTCCGAGGCAATAAAATGGAGTTCAAAACTTTTGTATCTATATCGAACTAATCGGACTTAAAGAATACAGCAAACAAGGATCTAACTCAAAGAACGAAATAACTTAAATAAAGAAACGAACTAAATGACTGGGTTCTTATAGCCTGATTCCTCCGCTATCAACATTTTTTATCATCGTATGGCAATGTCACAAACAGCAAGTGTTAATCTTAAAATATCATTATAAGTAATTGAATATATTTTGTTTTTCATTTAATGCTGAAATGAAATACTTTTTAAATTTATATTTATTGTACTATTTGCAGAACAGTGGTTATATCCTGTCTTATATTTGAGCTAATTGTTTTACTAAGCATGTAGCAAAAACCAGTGAACAAATTAAATCTAACGCCAACTGTGCCACTCACTTAAGACGACACCGCGAGATGTAAAGAATATGAATGACTGAATCATATAAACGGAGTAAACGAACTAATCAGGGACTTAGTTTGCTCGTTCAGTTAAAGGAACAGTTCAATCGAACTAATTCCCACTGTCAACCATTTACAATGAACTAGTCAAACGAGCGCTAAAAGTTTAATGAGCACCGACATATACAGATCTAAACTACGCAAAAATATAAGAATAAGTTAGAACGTTTTGCTGTTGCTCACAATTCCGTTTTGTTGTTTATGCGAGTGTGTCTCGAAAAATGTGGAGACCGAATATCGCCGATTTCGATTTCGCACAGTTATCGACATACACTCCCAAAACATGCGCATTTTTATTTTGCATTCTTTGTGGTGAGACTATGTGTTAAGGAAGAACTGAAGGCCTTTGAAATTTATTGAGCTTTGTGTGGTTAAAGGTTAATGAACTGTGAACAGACTATTTAAAAAAAAAAGATGATGGATATATAGCCATACGTTGATGGGAAATTCAGAATGCGAACAAACAAAATAAACAAAGAATCGGACGGACGACAATGCAACGAACAAAACGGGAAGCTTCGCAATTTACACTACATACATTTATTTAGAAATTTTTTTTCGACTACCATTTTGTGTTAACGAACTTTTCCGTTGGCACTTGAACTTTGCAGCCAAACGCGAAGGCTAAAGCAGCGTCTGGGACTGAGGCTGAGTCAACAATGTTGACGTCCAATTCGCTTAAGTTGGCGGCGTGACACATTAACAAGCAAAGTGCATATCATTTGCGTACCCTGTAAACATCCACGGTAAGGTGTATAATAAAATTTTGCAATATGTATGCAACAGACAATTGGAAGCATATTCAGCCCTTAATCAGCATCAACAGACAAGTCTACTAATCTCAGATCTCAGACGAAAACCAAATACAAATTTTGAATATAATTTGTCACACACTGATTAATTTTACTTTGTTTGATTGATAACTTCTTCCGCTTTGTCAATATGAAATAACCCATTAAAATCCACAAAACAAAAAGTCAGCTGAGACAATAAATCAGTTAAACAATATTCTCGCTTCTACGTTAGTAAAAAGGTCTTGTAGATTCTCCAATGGGAATGCAATGAATCGATAGCTTACCGATATTAATCTTTAATAATCGATTGAACAATCCATTATGAACAATTTCATCATAATTCACCATTTCACTTTTCCAGAACGTTAAGTTTTTTCGTAATTAAGCATGTCAATTCCGAAAAGTTTTACTTAAAAAAATTTAAGTAGTACGTTGATTTAATTTAAAAGTAGTGTCCTCGCTTGAACACGAAGACAAAACTTGTTTTGTCTTTATATTTTTAATGTTGCTTTTACTATTTTTAACTAAACTTAACATAAAAGCTGATGGTTATTAATTTTAAATGGTCGGGTGATTTAAACTTACACGCATTTTGCAGTTCGCTTGGTCGTATTTATAGGGACTACCAAATTTCAAGATATCCATCTATTAGATATCTCTATTAGATTGTCATGCACATATATTTTCACAGATCTCAATTTTATTTACTTAATGTCGACTAATATCGGAAACACAGAATATACAAAAAGGAAGATATAAATTAAATTAAAAAATACCATCCGCAGTGACGTAAATACATAAATAAATACATATGTGTGTATATGAATGCATTCTTTTTGCAAGATTGCAAGAAAACTTTTTCAGAGATCAAACATTTTAGGTACAGTTTCTCAGACATTTATATTCATTGCCATATATACCATGAACATATATAAATAAATATGTATAAATCTACATTGGGCTACATTGACAAAAAAAAAATGTATTGTATGTATTTATTTTAATATGTAATATATTTGGAAACAGCATACCTCCCTCAAGTGTTAATAGAGTTATGAATGTATTCAATATTAGTGAAACTTTAATAAAAATTTGTGCTTGTTTAAATACATATTTTTCGATTAAGGACTGTATTATAATGAAGGAAGTTTGAGGCACAATTATTTAGAAAATTTAATAGTGACCAATGCATTGCTTTGAAATAAAGTTAGTTAAAACATAAAGATTAAATATAACTTACAGTTGAGCAACAAATAAGAAAAAAGTGATCTTACTTTCAATAATAATATTAATTACACAGATGTACAGTGCATTTGGTTAGCAATTTATGCAAAAAGAAAATAAATAAATTGACCATCTGGCTCAATGCTCAATCGACACAAATTAAAGACACAATTGCATAACTTACAAATTAAAAACTGAAAGAGAGAAGAGCCCAGAAGACAACAATATTAGTAGATTATATATGTAAACACATACATATACACATAAGCACACATATCTATATACATTTGTTGAGAGGATTAAGCACTAAAAATAGACGCAGCAAGCAACCTAAAATCGAAAACAAAAACATTGGACATTGCCGTTTTTTGAGCCCAGCGCCGAAAATGTTTTCGAATAACAAAACACAAACAAGAGTGCTGCAGTTCATATGTATAGATCTACTTGGAGATACCCTGTATTTAAAAAAAAAAGGTACCCTATCATAAATACTAAAATTTTTGTTGATATTCCAAATAAAAATTTGAAATATGCTCGTATAGGCAGGCATTTGCATGTGTGTACATAACACGTCTGCAGCAGTACATATATAAACATAAACACATACACATATATACAAATACATATACGCATATTTCGCACTGCCGCATTTTGTACAGCACTGAAGATTACTGCAAACTATTGTGTACACACTGAAACGAAAGAGAAAGAAAACCACATTGACTCCATACACATATACACATGCAAAATTAATGCTATGTATCTGTGTTGTATCTGTATGTGGTTGTCCCAAGAACGTTCACAACAAGAAACTAAACGAAGAAGTGTACAGTGAAAATGAACAAGTGTGGAGGAAGGGGGAACAAACATTATTGTGCAAGTTCAACGAGAGCGGGCAAGACAAAAATAAAAATACGTAAAAATAAACGAAGTCGAAACTAAGTAAACTGATAATAATGAATTGATTTTTAAAGTTGAACTAATATAACATTTTTCTGTTTTGCCATAAATAATTAAGATATTTATAGGTTTAATATTGTAAGCTATTAAATAATGTTAATAAAATAAAAAGAACATTATTTGAGCATAAGCCAGCAGATTTAAAGCAGTCTACTCCGCTGCTTAGCACAAACTGTTTTCATTCATGTTCATGCTATTATTTTACTACATAAAAACAATGGAAGAATCGGAAGACGGTTCTTCACAGAATGTTAGTTTGTAGAAGGTTATATTCATTCAGACTGCTAGCATAAGCATAACAGTTGCAAATTGACAAGCAATCTAAGCTGAAAATATTTTTTTTAACGACAACAAAAATTTAAAAGATATTATAAATTTAATTTTAAAATTAGCTAGAAAACTGTTTCGACCAAAATATTAAAGATACCAGACTGATATCCCCAAAAAATAAACGGTTTCCAGCTGTTGACTGACTATCACTGCACACAGAGACAGAGCCAGAAAAGAAACCAGTTCAATTGGGAGCGAAATCAGACGAGACGACAACGGCGTCAGCGATCACAGAAGAGTTCAGCGCTGCGAGAGGATGGGGCGTGGTGGGTTTAGAGGGGTGGAGCGATGCGGACGCGACCTAAAAAAGAAACCAACACAACAAAAAAAAATGAGGTCGTGGCCACGCACGCGTCGCTATGCCAGAAGCAAGAGCCAGACGACCGAGCAGCTGACGTTGACGTCGACGTCGACAGTGACGTGCGCTTATCAGCTCATTGCTTTAGTACGTGTGTAGGACAGAGACAGAAAGAGAGATACAAAACAAATACAGAGCGTAAGAGTGAGAGTGAGAGTGAGAGAGAAAGAGGGATGCCAACGTATTAATGAAAAACACGTATCGTTATAACAAAAAATATAAAACTGTAGATGAATGGTATTCGCCAGTAAATACCCTGCAAAAAAAGTGTACATATCCGGCGTATTAAAAAGAACTATTATGTATATGTATATCTTTATGTCAAAAATTTCCATAAATTGGGCAAATCATTACTTTGAAAACCAGAAAGTAAAAATGCACTTTTGTAAACCCATAAATATACTCGATAATGTACATGGTATGACAACAGCACAGCCCAACTGTTAACAATTAACTCGAAAGTTTTGCATATGTTTGTGTGTACGAGAGGGGAAGTGCGAGGGAAGGGGAAAAGCTGATAGAAGCTGATTTAATATATTTGTTTTCATTTGATTTCTTCACTACTCGTTTTCGTCACCATGACTATATATATTGGTGAACATTTGAATAAGAATTGAAGAATTTGAAAAGTAATAAACAACAAAATAAACAATTAAAAATATATATATATATATATATTTGTATATGTTTCATTTAATTTGCAGTTTATTATGGCAAACGCAATATATTTCCTCGCGCTCTATATAATGAATAACACGTGCTGTTTATCGAATTTCAAATGTTATGTACATAAAAAATAAAAATATATCTACCAAAAATTAGTCATCGCCCCTCTGAAGTTGATCGAAGTTCGCTCACTCGAGAAGCTAAGGGCACTTGACCAAAGAGCTTTGAACTTAATACTGCTTACACAGAATGCCAGGGCTTAAAAATGCGCAATACTCGACGTATAAATATAACATCTTGGACAGTTTTAAAAAAATTTAATCAATCGCTTTCTTCTTTCGACAATATTAAAAAGTAATTTATTTGGTACTCTTATTGGGTTCCTTCGGTGACGTCGCCTTTAACAATTATTACAATAAAGATAAAACTATTCGATGGTATGCAACAATTTGAAATGTAACAAATAAAAAAACTATTTTTATTATTACATAATTGTCCACCATTATCTGAAAAGCACTGCGAATAACTGGGCGAATTCAATAACTGATTCAAAATTTCATCAAAAATTAAAATTATATTAGACTTTCGGGTCTAAAAGTAAGTTTGCCTTTCCGATGTTAATAATATAATATTGTTGAGAAAGTTAACTAAAATTGGGATTGGTCCAGAGATTTTTATGATAAACAGGTAAAAGACAAAATTCGCTAATATCCGTTGCCAGTGTCAGGCTAGGCTATTAGGCTTTCCTTTACACTCACACATTTGATAATCGTAAAAAACAAAATTGGTAATGGAATGTGAGAGCAAATCAAAAGATCGGACTAAAAGTGAAATAGATTAACTTAAAAAAGTAACTAAGCATTAAGTGAATGCTTTAATATTAAGTTAAAGCAAGCGTCGCTAAATGTGTTAAACTATCCTCACAAACGGTTTGTACCCAAGGCCTACGCATATAAGTACAATTACGTAGGCTTAAGTTGTATTCAAATAGAATAACAGCAGCGGAGCTAGCTTTGTACTAATTTGCTTACTTGGCGTAAAATGATTGTGGTGCTGCAAAATTAGCGATAAGAATCAAACTCGATACACGTGCCGTACGCTGGTTGAGTAAAGAGAAGCGAAAACAAGTAAAAGTGCTCTAGTTGAGAGAGCTCGACGGATAGATATCCCTTATATATATATATATATACATACAATCTGGCAAAAACGATTTTATGAACAACTTTTTAAATTTTATTTTAATAATTTTTATATGTATATTTGTGGACACATGTTCCTACTTGGATATCAGTCAGAAACGAAATCAAATGACAGCTTGGTTTAACTTATATTCCCTCTGAAAAAAAATAAATAAATAAAAGTTGACGAACCCGCGAACTTTATTTAAAAAATAGACTTGTTCTTGTGAATGGCTTATCGATATAATCGTGTATATTCATACATTCATATGGGAGCTAAGTGTTCCAATCGAATAATAACATCGCACTTAGCTGGAGGAGATCTATACATACATATGCAGACTTTTAGATGCCCATTTAAATTGTTTGCATTTGCTCAGATATTTTTTGCTTTTTTGTACTTCGTGATCGTATTGACAGCAGCTGTTAAAGTAAACAGCATGATTCGCACACAGCTGATTCAGTTAATGTTAATGCATTTAAACCTTATTCAAAGAGTAAACTAAGCTAATTGAATTCTTATACGTGTATGTTTGTGAATGTGTGTATATGTGTACGTATGTATATATGTACGTATGCATATGTTTATATGTATGTATAAATATGCATGCGGATTAGTGTCAATTGAATTTGCATATGGCAAGAAAACTGACTATGCCCGCATCAAAATAAAAAAAAAAACAACTGTCATGCGCCCACACATAAAATGTAGCTCGGCTGATAAGAATATAAAGATAATGCGTGCCAAACACACATACATGTATACATATATATATATATTTGCTGCTGGCTCATTGTACTGATTCAACACGCATGCATAGTATGCATGTGTGTGTTGGTGAGTCATGCAGCGAGAGAAAATTTTCTAATCACCAACAGACTCTAAAATGCATACATTTAAATAAATTTCGTAATTAGAGACGGGCAAAATAACGAATAGTTTAATATTTAACATTTCAAATGGCGCGTCCTAATAACATTCCACGTGTACGTATATATTCATATATACAGGTATGTACTTGACCTAACTGTCGAAACAGATGTAATGCACGTATATACATACATACATACATGTTCACACATATACATACATACATGTTCACACATATACATACATACATTCATGCACACCATTTATGTGCACAATGTGTCCTTCGTGGCAAAGGCAAAAAGCGGGCGAGAAAAACTGTTGGCAATGTGGCCAATTTTGTGTTTCCTACAATTTCACATTAACTAAAAAAATATAGATTAAGTTAAGATTGGCACGATGTACATATGGATGTATGTGTGTACATGCAATATGTGATTTTTTTCTCCACTTCGTTTTGAAATGAATTTGTCTTGGCCTTTCATAGCTTTAGCTGCGGATTTACTTTGTTTTTTCTTTTTTTACGCGACTGGCAACGACGTCTGTTCTATGACATTGTCTATAGAGGCACACAAGCCCACACACACAAACGCACGCACTAACTAACACATGTACACACATATACATATATATACTTGTGCGTGCATGTGAGAGAGATTGCGGTTGGTCTGTGGTGAGCTCGGCACTGCGCTCATGTTGAAATTCAGCCTGTTAATAGTGGTGAATAAGCGCGCGTGAGTCTCACGACAACGTAGGCGAAAATTAAACAATTTTTTTCATCAGAAATCATCATGAGCAATGCTTAAGTAATTCTCACTTACTTGTTTTATTATTAGTTATTAAAGATGGCTAAAAACGTTTCGAGAAAAAACGCCAGTTTGAAGAATCACAGTTGTAACGATTTTTTCCTCTCTTTTTTCACATATAATACATATATATTTGTGTAATAATTGCTAATAAATGAAGAGCTTTTTGTATGAAATTGCACAATACAGGGTGGCAACTACAAATTATATATATATATATATGTGTGTGTATATATATATATATATATTTATGTGTATCACAAATTTATGGTTAACTTTCTTTTTTATTTTTTCTTTTATTTTTTTTTATTTTTTAATTTAAATAAACAATTTTTCTTGCACACAACGCAGACGACAGCGACGACGACGACGTAAAAAGCGACGCTGGCGCACAGTTGACTGTTGTTTTGTTAGAGGGCTCTCGATGTATTTTAGTAATTATTTGTGTAACAGAAAATGTAAAAATCATTTACAATTTATGCCAAATGAAGACGGCGCGCACACACACACACACACACACGCGCGGACAACACAATGCCAGCGACAGCGAAGCAGCAGAGACAACAGCGCGTTCGGTTATTGTGGATGACAGTTGTAGTTGTGTGTGTAGCAAAAAAATCCAACGTGGATTTGATCCTCCAAACTCGATGTGAAGTCTCCAAGGTTCAATGCACGAATGAAACAGCAAAGCAAATGGCAAAACAGTCGACTCAAAATGAAATTCAGTCTGTTATACTCAAAATGAAATGTTGAAAATGCTAACGCAACAGACTCTGCTAACACAAATGTGATTTGACACTGAAATTTTTCATTCCATCTTGGAAGATTTACAATTTCTTTATTGTTTGTTTATTGGCGAATGTAAGCAAGTTCCCATTTATACATATCCTTAATCCTTACCCCTATGAGAATTGGGCAAAATTTGTATATCATTTTTTTAGATTTAACAGAGCGAGTTGAATAGCGTAGCATTCAAAACTCAGACATATGCATGTGTGTCATGCATACATTGACGGAAGTGAGAGCAAGCGTGTGTGTGCGAACTAGAGAGAATTTGACCAGCTGTGGTGAGAAATATACAAGGAAATATTCTGTAGTTGTTTGCATGCACATGTACATGTATTTAGGTGTGTATGAGTATGAAGCACACAGTGATAAAATGCAAATAAATTAAATCATATTTTTTCGTATTTCATTTAAATCGTTGAAAAGCAGTCAAAGCAAACGACAAAAATGAACAGCATAACACACATACAACCAAAATTAAAAAATAACTTCTTAATTACACAATAAGTTTTGCTGAACTTTAGACCAATAGAGTTGAGAACTGAGAACGGAGCCCTCTCTATAAGAGCGATTGTCCCACAGTAATGTTAAGCTACATCAGACACATATATACTATATATATATAAATATATTTACATATATTTATATTTACATATATATATTTACATATACATATGTAAATAGATATGTAATTTTTAAATGTTTGTCGTAATTTAGGCAAGTCTATAAATATTAAAATTACATATGTATGTCTTGATGTTGACTACACAATTGCTATAAATACTCATTTTAAGATGAAGTTTGGAATATAAACTTTAAACTAAATATGATATATTGCTATTGTCTTGAGACCTTTAAAAAAATGATTGGAAACATAGATAACCACAAAATACCTATTAAGAATTTACATTTATGTTAAGGCAAAATCATGTTAATCATACAACTCGAGTATAGAAATTATATCTGCTATTGCGACCAACAAGCTGACTGACGAATAATGAGTACCCTTACATATTGATATTTACATACATTTGCATATGTATCGAATTTCTCCTTATATATACGTTATGCTGTTTGTGTCTTGAATGAATTGACTACAAATAAATTACACATATACACACAAATTCATTAATGCGTTACATGCTTTGTCAACTTAAGTTTCATAAATACAGGGTATTTTTACATATTGTGACATGTTACAGAACATGTGAATGTGTGTGTGCGTGTGTATGTGTACACTATGTACTTGTATAGACCAATGCAGCGCGCATAAAGGGAGAGGCTCTTAAAGCGAAGACCTTCATCATTCAATAGTTGAACTGTTGCAATACATTTATTTATATATTCGAAGAAAATGTACCAGACATTCACGCTTAACAAACTTATATCTTTAATCATATTCAGAATATTGTGGTTTTAAGTTAAACGACGACACAATTTCGACGACGCCATGTTGTAGCCACATACGTAAAGTCTCTCGTAAACTGTTTGGGAGAGATAGAGAGCTATTCAGAGCTGCTCAGAGAAGTTGCTGTTATTGTCATGTTGTTGGCATTGCCATTGTGTTTTTGTTGCTGCGTCATCAATGCTGACTGCGCACTTTTACAAGAAAAACATATACTTGCATTTTGAAGAAATACAGGAAATAATAACATAACATATGTGACTGTTGTTAGTTGATGTTTTTGATCATCACTGCCAGCACGCATATTGTAAAATTATACAAGTCGCAATGGTGTGGTGAATTTCCGCAGATAGGTTAACATTTCTGTTTGCCTACAATTTGTTATTTTGGCATTTGCTATGTACATTTGTATGTATAAATGTGAAATTATGTATGTATGTGTACATAGTAGGTAACGAAGACTAGCGATTAATTTGTTGTTCATGAACTGCTGTTATAAATTATGTAAACATACTTAAAAGCATACATGTATGTGTATATGTATTTAATGTATGTTTCACATTTATTTATATTTGTTGATCTACACAAATGTTTGCCGATATGTACATCTTTAAATAAATTAGAACAATGCTTGTAGATATAATAATTTCTTTGATTGCTATTTACATACACACATACGTTTCCTAGGGTAAAAATGAGCTCGACTGTTAGATAACAACATAATTTTCATAAGCAAACAATTTCTTAAATGTAATTTAAATATTTGAAGTTCTTCAATAACTGTTCTCCGCACTTATTAAACCCTTGTTATATATTTGAATTGGTGTAGGGTATAAAATATGTATTGAGCATTGCATTGCAGTGTGTATGTACGTTAGGCTATCAGCAACAGACAGTAGCTTTTCTGTAGAAAACGAAAATAATTTCCTGTTTCATATGTATTTCTTTGTACGTATGTATTGTGAATACTTTAACAGAGGGCAAGTGATAAACGTCAGAATGAGAGAGAAAGAGAGAGAATAGGAGAGGAGCACCACTTGATTTCGTCAATTTTCAAATAGCACAAACAAAGCAAAACAAAACATTGTATTATTGGGCAAAATCAAAATTTAGCAATAACATCAATTAGTCACCAACAGACGTGGTGAGAAACTTGATTGCTCTCTGCTAACAGCAAATGAGAGCAACAGAGCAGTTAGCATTAAATATCCAAGCAAACGTAGCAGAGTGTTCGTACATATACACACACAAAGACACACAGCCTGCGTTGCCATCGAAACTTGTGGGGGTGTTTTACTGAGGTGAACAACGCACTGCACGCACAACAACAGCAACAACAACAAAATATAGCGTCATGTCATCTGCGGCGGAGTGCGGAGGTAGTAGCATTCATTGTGTTGCACTTTATGGCAGGCGAGATACAGGCGACGCAAGCACATTAATAGAAATGCGCAGCAACTGTTCGAAAACAAAGGTTTTATAACGCTGCGTAGAAGACCGATGAGATACAAAATATAATGCGCGCTTGAGTTAATGTTGATTAGCAGCGAATGCACTCTCTCTTGCTTGCCCGATTGAATGCTTTGGGGCATTCAACTTGGACAGGTGCGTGACATGTAGTCACTGTATTTATTTACCGTTGCTGCTATCAACAGCTGTGAGAAAACCCAAATGAGTGACAAGCGAGAGAGAGGGAGAGACGGGAAGAACGCATGCACCTGCCACATGCCACATGGAGACATTCATTAGAACTTGTCAACGACGCGCAATTTATTAAGCTGCAAATTTTGCGCAACTGCGCAGTAATCTGCAGTAAAATTAATAATATATTATATATATATATATATATATACTAGTATATATATAATAGTAATATATATATATATAATATATTACTGTATGTTTACTTTTGTCTTATTAATTTTACTGCAGATTGCTACGGCTGATCCAAAACAAACTCTTTCAATTTCCTTGTTAAATAAAATACCAGAATAAAATGCTCCATACATTGATTTCGGCAAGAACTCATAATTGTGTGTTAGTAATAATTTTGACAGTACGAAACAAACAGAAATAGGCAAGCAGGAGCAAGAATAGGATGTAAGGAGATAAAACATAGATTGAAAGGGACCAAGAACAATAAGAGAAATGTTGTGTGTGTGTGTCTTTCTTAATATCACCATTCAAGTTAGCTGCTTGTCATCTATAACAGAACATATGGTTGCATTTAGCAGTCAAAGTTTGCATTTTACAACACATTATCTTCGATAAATCGTTTTGACAAATTTGCAGAGATATTCGGCAAAATTTCAAATCGCTAATTACAGAAACTACTTTTAAAGTGAGCAAACATAGATAGCTGCTTAAATGTTTAGCAAAATAAGAAAAACTAATTGAAACCAAGGAAATAAAAACTAATTTATACATCTGTTTCATTGTCTTTTCCTTGTTTTTTGTTTTCGTGTGCGTGTGTGTGTTTTTTTGCCGACGCCACTTAAGTATAAGCACCAGGCATACAATATGTTGTCTGCCTAGTGATATAAGTCCATTGTTGTTCAAGGTGAAGTTTTCTGCTCAACATTCAAATTTAACTTTTTGAATATGTAGGAATGCATATTTTTGCTGCGGTGACTTACTAAGAATTCTAAGAATTATTACTAAAGAAATTATGTTCATTTCAAATACATAAAATATATGTAAATCATGCGCTTGAATAGGGACAAGAATGAATGTTGAATATTATTGTTTTAATCGCTTGTTGCTTTTGTCATGTGCTTTTTCTTTTCTATACTCTGAAATCGAAGGTATCATAGTATATTGGTTTTGTCAAATTTCCGTCATGCTGTCTGTCTGTCCGTCTGTATGAACGCAACTTTTTTCGACACCCTTAGAGATAGAGACTTGAAACTTGGAGCATATATTGGTTTGTGTCCGCGTCAGACAAAGTGTAAAAAGTGGAGTGTTACGTCAACTAAAGGCTAGTAAATCCATAATATCGATTATCGCAAATCGATAAAGTCATATATCTCCCACAATTTTAAGGCTGTAGTTACCAAATTTGGTAGGTAGGTTGTTGGCGATGTCCTTCAAAGATCAGAATATGCCCATGTCCATAGGCCATCGACCCTAAAAATGTTAAATTTCCATATCTCCCGCAGTTTGTTAGTTAGAGCCGGCAAATTTGTTAGGTATATTACCCCCTGACCAATAACAAATTTTTATGGACCGATTCCTTTATTTCGGAAAGTGTAAATCGATAAATAGACAGATATCTCCCACAATTTTAAAGATAGGGTCATCAAACGAAGTAGATAACTTGGTGGTAACCTTCTCCACGGATCGGCATATACATTTTTGGAACACGCCCAAAATTCGTAGAAGCCCATATCTCCGGGAATTTAATAGCTATGGTTACCCAACTTCGAAAGAAGGTATTTAGCTTATATCTATAGCAATTTGAATGGAAAACTTGAACAGTAATTTTTGGCTACACCCACCCTGTTCTTTGCAACCTGTTATCAGCTGGCAACGTTCTCAATTGTTTGTTTTTTTTAGCGAGCTCGCAAGGTAAAGAGAGTTGATAAAATCGTTATAATTTACTTTCAAGTATTATTTGAGTATGGTGTATATGTATATGTTCCTTTTTTTGCAGACAGCTGTGATTTATTCAGTCACATGCTGAAGTTTGTATTTTGTGGTTTACAAGAAGTGTAATTTTACATATCGAAAGATTGCAGAAAAACTCGGAATTTGCTTAGGAAGCTATGGACAGAATATAGGAAAAAGTTGAAACGATTTTCGTAAATGGATCTGAATTGAATTTGCATTTTCGCAGCCATGAGGTGTTATTATATGTAGTATCATCTAAAATATTGGAACATTTCTACAAAAATTTAGGTGTCACAATAAATGAAACTGACTTCAGGGGTTTGCTCGACCAGGATAATACCCTAATGTGGTAAAAAGCTGGATTCAGAAGTAGAAGTGAACTATAGTTGCGTGGCCGCTTCATGATCTCAAAGTAATCGAGAATGGTTGGATGATAAGAAAAGCAACTGAGTCTGGGAGATAATTTCAAGCATTACAGCCTAAAGAGAAATATCTTTAATTTAATTAAATACAAAAAAACATGAATTTCAATAATTTAACATTGCAATAACATTGTGCAATTCAATGAATAAGGTTAAATTAACTGGAGTAAAGCGTGTCGAATTATAACATTGAATTGAATTGAATTAACTTGAAGTAATGCAAATCGAATGCAAAATCGATTGTGGTGGGCTAGAAAACTGTCGGTAATGTTATCGATATGGTGGTTTTGCTGTTTTAATGCATTTAGTTTCTGATAATATCATCTATTCTGTTCCACAGCAGCATCACTAGTCGAGTCGTATAGCAAGTTCCGTTTATCTGTTTCTATGCTAACTAGTCACCCAGTTTTGATGCTACCTTGATGTTTGTATGTCAGAACCGAACCGATCAGATCACTATATCAGCTTAGATGATATCCGAACCAAATTTACTAAACATTCGTTTGGACAAAAAAAAAAATACAATTAATATTTGTAATTTAGCATTCATAGAAAAAATCATTCGGATTTTAGTTTATAGATAAATTTAGATGTCGGCGAGTTGAATTCGATCTAATTTCATTGTTAAACATTATTAACTTAGAAGACCGAAAAATGATAAAGTTACTTGATTTTATGATTGCAATATACTAATTTGCATTTAATATTATTACAAATGACGGTGGTTGTACATATAAAAAATATGATTTGTCAACAAACATACAGATAAAGAATCCATCAATACAAAATTTGTTCTAACGAACATAGTTAATAAAGTATGTTGCCATTTAAGTGGACGGAATGCGACTTAAATACTATGCAGATTCATGTATAAAAATTGAAGCTTTGTTTTTGATACGTTCTAGACATTATTTAAGGCACTAAGCTAGTGGAAATTTGTTGTGTACAAATAAGGCGCGTTCGGTTTGCCTTGTGTAAACTTCCAACGGACGGAATATATATATTTATATATCTATGTATATAAATATCTATTTTTTTTTGTGCTCGTACTGTGACCACAACCAGAATGTTTAGCCCACTGGCATTGTGGACACAGTGCTGTGGGGTGTTGTGGGTCGCGAGCCGGCCAATGAGTTGGCAGTGGATGCGTGTAGGGAGGCCATGGTGCCCATCTGAAAGGGAAACAGACAAATGAAATATTATTTTTCTAATTTGTTTTGCTACCACAATGGACTTACGCGCAAATGCGCCAGATCCTCAAGCTTTGTTAGATCCACCAGCTCCAGGAATAGCGAATATACAACTGCCCAACCATACATGGAGAACAGACAAAAGATGCTCCAGAGCAGCACCATTATTATATTGTATGCAAAGTACAAATCATTAACAATGGCAAAGAAGATGAGGGCTAAGGCACGCCAAACTGTGAAAATGGCAAAGGTCCACAACCAGGGCATCACTTTCCTTTCGTATTCCTGTGGAAAGGATAATGAATTGTGTAAATTGCATGTATAGTATATAGTATAGTATAAGAATTTAGTTTACCTTACGCAGAGCGACGCAGAGCAAAACGCTAGTTACAAAGTTGATAATTGCCATAATTAGTGAGAATAGGGCAAATACGATCAACATGTTACGCACTGCAAATAATATGAGCGAAATTCAGTATAAGAAATTTATATAGCGTAACCATATAAATACCATGCTTGTTGCCAACATAAACAAACTCGTACGATATGATATAGTAGCCGTAGTGTGTGGAGCCTGGGGCAGCCATCGCATAACAGTATATATCAAAAATTGTGGTGCCAATGGTGAAAAGTGAAAGAAACTGCAAAGATACAAAATAATATGAAAATAAGCTAGCTTTAATTTATCAATTTGTCTCCACTAACTGCCTTTCTAAAATCCGTCAACTTATTTTAATAAATATTATTATATAAATATATCATTACTAATAATACTTGTTAACATTTACCATTAAATATACCAAATAGTTAAATTATTGCACAAACATCATTTAAACATTTTACTTATAAACATAAAATATTTATGCACAGATATAGTTGATCTTAAATTCTTAGAGGATTTAAATTCATTTAATAATAAAAAAATATATATATTATTTAATTTAATACTGATACATATTATTGACTGAAAATAAAAATTGGCTTTCAAAAACTTAAAACTTAACAAGTAATAATTTACGAGCTATAGCTGTTAGAAGTCATTGTTACAAAGCTTAACTATTTGAAATTGAAATAGGATATATAATAAATATTAATATATGTATGGAACTAATACTTTTTCATACCTATTATTTACTGAAAATAAAATCAATTTAATTGCAAAAACTTAAGTCTGAACAAGTTCGAATTTAGCTACAAATATAACTAAGTTTCAATTATATTTTAGTACTTTTCTGTAATAAGTTAAGAAAAGAATCTTACGACAGCGAAGAGTCCAATTAACATGGCTCCTTTTTGTATATCGATGTACTGATTATTTCTCAGCAAGGGCCGCTGGTACCAGGGAATGCGCACAGAGCGTGTTGAGCGCGACATTTTCGAATGTAGATTTGTCGATGATCTGGATCAAGGATATACAAGGATTCATATATATATATGTATACATATAAATTTTATATTACCTGCCCGTGGCATGCGAATAAACCGATGGGTTTGATCTATAAGTTGAGGGCGTTTTACGGCCGTAATTCATGTTGAAGCCTTTGCAATGACGTCACACGATGCTGAATATTGCAGGACTTGCTACAGGCACACGCTTAGCTGTGAACATAAAGTACTCTATTAGGAGCATTCATACATTTTTGATAAGTAAACTAAATTGATTAACGGGCGTGTCTGGATAATTTGTTATTTTGGGTGTGTCAAGCAAAGCCAAAGCTGAAGCCCAGCTTAAAAGTGGTCAATTTTATGGCACGTAGTTGATCATCTTTATTATTGAATGGGTTCAGTATGAAGTGTTGTCAATCCGTTTATTTGTATGCACTTTTTATTTGTTTTATTCATTTATTTACGTACACAAATATTAAATATTTCGTTGCTACACAAAATCAACAACAAATTCACTGAATCAGAAAAGTGCTGCCAACTTCCTCATTAGCGTTGCTTTGATGCACTCCGCTGTGGCACAACTGTTGCGCAACCGGTGTATCGATTACATGCCAATCGATACACAGTCTCATCAGCTGCGTGTCAATATTCGGTGTGACTGTCAAATGGCATTGTTATGGTTTTTCCGAAATTTCAATTCTAACGCAAATGCCACAAAATCGCGATAACTTCTTTTTATATAAATGAGTTTATTAGTTTTGGAGACATGTCACTACCGCGTATAACGGATTATGAGATACTAGAAAAGCTTGGCGTGGGCAGCTACGCAACTGTCTACAAAGCGCGCCATAAAGTGAGCCATTTATTATTATTATTATATTCCCAAATCTCAATTACATTGTATCTTTATAGAAGCAGCGCACTTATCATGCAATCAAGTACGTGGAAATGTCCACGTTGTCGCAAAGCTCGCGCGACAATCTAATCACGGAAATTCGTCTGCTTCGTGATCTCAAGCATAAGTACATTGTGACGCTTCAGGATTTCTTTTGGGATGACAAGTGAGTATTTCACTCTCATTTTGCACTGCAAAATATACTCAATATTAAAAGGGGAAAATAATAATTATTATATAATTATAATACTTTTCTATATTTTATACATTTCAATTATATTTATGACTCACACCTATTATTATTCAGAAGTTAGGAGTTCCAGAAATTTATTTGTATTGTATTTTGAAGCCATCCTTAATTCCTGAACTTATGTCTCCTTTAAATAAATTAATAAAATAGTCGATTCCAACTGGGGATTATTTCCCAGTCTAACCGGTAAGGGATAGCTCAAATTTAAATTTCAATTTAAACGTCAATCTGCAATATTAATAAATCCTTGTGTATAAAATTATTAGTATTTTTATTACACATGTTCAGGAAAATGGAACACAAACAAAAACACAACCTTGGTGGTGGTGTTCAAATTTTAACTTTGTTCGCTTTGCTTGTAGTTAAAATATATATGTACAAAATACTGCAAAAGTTGCTTCACCACAATAGTTCGCTTATCGAAAGCAATAAACACAATCTTAGAAATTAGGACGCAAGAGCCAATAAAATCTAAAACCTTGGAATTATAATGTTTAGTTATATTGAAAATAATATAAACTATTTAAAAAATATTTAAATATAATCATTTTCATCGTACCCAAGCGAGCTTAAATATTTTAAACTTATCTAGTGTACTTTAATACTTCTTTTTTTTTTTTTTGTACAAAATCATTTCGGCCAAACTAAAATGACAATTTTTATTTTTTCAGTTGAAAAACAATTACAATTATTATTGCCTTGTCTAGCAAGTAAAAGTTCAGTTAATGGTTTTAAATAAAACTCTTTGGTACTTAACGAATGGTAAATAACGGAATATGCTTATCAAGTTGTAAAAATGTAAACTCCCATTTGAAATGCGATCGGCACAAAAAAGCATTGTAAAATCATTAAGAGTAGTTGACAATAAACCTTAGCTCTCTATATAATGGATGTTATTTGGATTTGAATATTTTAAAAATTGTTTAAGCCATTGGATCTAAATATCAAATAATCGATTCAAAAAATCTAAACGTAAAATATTTTGCTGACAAAAAACGAGTAAATATGAGTTTTTTGCATTGTCAAAACCCCTTAATGGTGGTAATGACTTTGTTTCAGTATAAACTTAATTATCTTTCTTTCTAAAACACATTTGCTCAATTTACTTTATTCACAACAACTCCTTTATTCTTCTTCAAGTTGGTGATCACACAATTGATATCGATCGACATCGATAATAATAAGTACATATTTGCATTTCAGATTGCAGATGTTAGTTACAATCTTAGAACTACATCACTCGTAGCAGTAAGCAGACATTATATGTAGTAGCCTGCTACATTTGGGAATTCACCATACTGTTGGCGCCAAGGATAACTCACCTTATTATCCACAAAGTGTAAATTTTTATAAAAAAAATTGTATATTTGTTGTTGCCTATATTATTAGTAAACATTCGTATTTTAACATTTCACATATACAAACATTTTAGATAGGTTTATAATTAATTTAAATTAATTTGAATGCATTTAAATTAATATAATTTCAGAATTATAGAGGTATTTCTAAGTTGTCCGCTATTCCAAAGAATTTTGAGAATTTGATAACTTCTCAACTAAAACATCTTTGTAGATCCTCGATTTCACCCTGGCAACACGGGCTTATGAAATATCGACCTACTGCCACTAACTCCCTTTGTTATTAAGGATTTTCAAAACAAGATGCAAATGGAGGTTACTTACCTTAGTAAGGCTTTTTATTCTGCAAATCACTTTTTGCTAATTCACAAACTTAATCTTCAGGAATTTCCAAATAATCTAATTAGCTGGATCTCAAAATACTTAACGCGTAGACTTTATTTTAGATATTGTGTCTCTAAGTCTGCTCGAACTATTTCCGGAGTACCGCAAGGAAGTCACCTTGGCCCTTTGTTATTCACATTATTTATAAATGACCTTCCGACTGTTATTAGTTATTCTCGGGTACTGATGTATGCCGATGATGTCATCTACTGACTCTTTTACTGGACAGAGGCTTAAAGCTGATTTGGATAGTTGGTGTCGTGCTAATTTATTAAATCTTAATTGTGATAAATGCAAATTTATGTATTCTTATAGACGAAGAAACACCTTTTTAAGTAACAATTTTCTTAATAGCAAACCACTGGAACGCATTGAATGCGTTGATGATTTGGGTATACTTTTATATACCAAGCTTAAGTTTGACAAGCATTTTTCTTCCTATGCTAATAGAGCTTTGGTGTCCTGGGTTTCATCAAGCGCTGGAATTTGATGAATTTGACGATCCCTATATTACTAAAACACTATCTATTTCTTTTGTTCGTCCTATTCTTGAATATATGGCAACCCAATTACAGGGTTCATCAGGACAGAATTAAAGCCTTCCAAAAACAATTTCTATTATTTGCCCTTAGGCGTTTTAATTGGAATACTAATGTTAGCTTACCTTTTTACCTTAGTAGACATTTATTTATAAATTTTGCTTCTATTTCTGATCGTAGAACAATGCTTGGTGTAATCTTTTTACATAAGTTTATAAACGCTGAGATTGATTCTCAGCCAACAGTACACTAACGATCAGAAATACAAGGAATTTTCTGCCTCTTTTTCTTCAAACTTGCAGTCCGAATTGTGTTATACATACCCCATGCATGTATGATGCTTTTCCCATTAAAAAGTTGTGCTTTTTCTGCGATTCTCTAACAGCTAAACTCTGATATAGAAGCCGAGCCAGTCAATTTCATTGCTTGTTTCTATATTTTAGAAAAGATTTTTCTAAAAATGACTGTTTACATGTTCATTTTTTAGAAATACATTTTTTAATAACATAAAATATGCTTAAGAACTAAATCAACTCCAAGCCTTTCTAATTGTTCATTGTTTTTAAAAATGATTTCTAAGAACAAAAAAGACTTTCTAGCATTAAGGGCGACTTTCTCAAATTTTGACCGATTTTTTCAGGGTATAGCTTCAATAGCTCACATAAAGCTGTACCTGAGTAAAACAGCGATTAATTCCGATTCACCATCAGCAGTTGTAATTGAAATAGATTTAAATGTGCTAAACAACTAATTGGTTCTTTCGCTGTCTTTCCAGGAACATCTACATTGTATTGGAGTACTGCAATGCTGGCAATTTATCTGCATTTATACGCACCAAAAAAGCGCTGCCGGAGTCAACATGCCGTTATTTTCTGCGCCAGTTAACCGCAGCCGTTCAATATATGCGAGCCAATGACATCTCACACTTTGATCTCAAGCCGCAAAATCTATTGTTGACGCGCGACGCCAATCATGTAACTCTCAAAGTTGCAGATTTTGGGTAAGTTTCTCGAAAAGAAGCAGCAGTATTTATGTCTTTAATGAGATGCGTATTTCCTCTTGCAGTTTTGCACAACACCTGAAATTGGGTGAAATAAATCAACAGCTGAAGGGATCACCCCTCTACATGGCTCCGGAGATAGTGCGAAAGCATCAGTACGATGCCAAGGCGGATCTCTGGAGCGTTGGCGTTATTCTCTATGAATGCCTGTTCGGCAAGGCGCCGTACTCGTCGCGGACCATCGATGAGTTGCTACTGCGGATACGCAAAGCGGAGCCCATTGTGCTGCCACCGCATGCACGGATCAGCAGCGAGTGCCACGATTTGTTGCGCCGCCTATTGGCTCAGGAGCCGGCGGAACGCATCTCGTTTGCGGATTTCTTTGAGCATCCATTCTTGGATCTGAAAACATTTCCCTCGGAACAGACGCTGAAGAAGGCCGTTGATCTGGTCACCAGGGCGGTGGAGTATGATGAGAAACGTGATTATAAGGAGGCTTACTATTTGTACTGCAGTGCATTGCAATATTTTGTGCCGCTCATCACCGAGGAATCGGATGCCAGCCGACGGCAGGAGTTGCGCAATCGTGCGCTCACGTACATGAAACGCGCCGAGGAGATCAAAAATGTCCTCATCGAGGATGAGTATAAAATGCTGGCACAACGTCAACAGCAGCAGCAGCAGCATCAGCATCAGCATCAGCATCAACAAAAAGCCAAGGCTGCAACAACTGCCGAGTCCAATGAGCCAACCAGATCGCGCATGATTGAAATGCTTGAGCCGGATGCGCGCTATAAACAGCTTTGTATGATGTGTATTTGCACTAAAACTAACTCGAACTTAATAACGAACTCTCCATTAACAAATGGTTAATGGGGCTATTTGAGGCTGAAGGAAGGATATGCCTGGTCAGCATAAGCATAGCAGCCAAGTCAATCCATCAAAGTCAGTCTGTCTGCGTCTGTCTGTCTATCTTGAAAAATGTGCCTTCAAATGAATATAATATCAGAAAATACGCAACGCAAATCAAGCATATTTAATTTGAGCGATAAACCTCACCGTTTGTCTATTAGCGATAAAAGTCAATAAGGAGCACTACAAGACAAGATCGAGGGTACTTAAACGTCCACTGTATAAAATAAATGGAATATATATTATTTTATTCATTTATTTTTTATATTAAAAACCGAATATAGAAATATGCATCTAAGAAAACAGGAATATCTATAATGGGATCATGAAAATTGTGATGCAAAAACAGATGATTATTGCGCAGACGCCTTTAAAATTCGTTATTATGATTACATATTTGAATTTATCTAACTACGATTAATGTCTTATAGTTCTTCTGTCGAACTCGAGTCCGTCTCTTAAAACTGGTCTCGAAATCGGGCGCCAAGGCGAGCTGTATCTGTACGAGCGAAAACTGGACGCTGCCTTGGAGTCGTATACCTCTGCGCTGGGTATTCTGGTGCCGTTTGTGAACAATGAACCGAAGGGCGAGCGTCGCAATCTGCTGCTGCAACAGGTAAGTAAGTGTTAGATAAAAATATACTAAGATTGATCAATTCGCATATGGTTTCAGCTGGATTTCTGGATCAAGGAGGCTGAGAGTATCAAGAGTATTTTAAGCGCTAAAAATTTGGATGCGGAGGAGCAAAAGATGTCCACGGTACGCAGCTGCAGTATACAGTAGAAAGTTGATAATTTGTAGACTATAGCTTAGTAGAATTTGCTTAGTTACGTATCTGTTATTTAGCTACAAATGTGGTCCAGTCTAGATTAATATGTGGTGGCTGAAGTAATGTGTTTTACTCAACTACCTTTTCCAGCACTTGTATGGCTCTGATTCTCTAATTCAAAGAAGAGTTTGCTAATTTTTATTATTCTTTTAAAGATTTGTGTTTAAAATGTTTGGTCCTCTCTCTTGCTTCTTAATTGGTCGACTATTCTAGTACCCAGTTGTAAGTCAGTAACTTAAATGACATACCCTTATTTACTCATGTTAAGCAATGTTCACACACAGTTCTACATTCCAGAAATTATATCACCATACACATCTGGCTGGCACATCGGGCCACACATTTATTTATTTTTATGCATTGTGATTACCTTAATTAAGATGGTTTAGACAAAAGCCTGCGTTAAATATGAATTAAAACTTATGATCATAGATAATACACAAATGTTGTTTCAATCTTGTTTGCGCTTACAGATTTTTGATAGCTCTGTTTTCGAATAAAAACACCCAGTTTTTCCCACCGCTGCTGCTATCAGAATCTCTTTTGATAATTAAATGTTCAATTATTGAACAGTGACAACAATTGAATAGTGTAAAAACCCAATATGTCAATCAGGGACCATAACACTCGAACGAAGTTCTTTGTTTAATTGTAAATCTGAGATAGTTGGATCAAGTTCTTTCAATATTCAATATTTATAACTCACTTATCGCCGACCATAAATATCTGGCATATCGCTGCGATGTCAGCCTTAAGGCCTCTTTTCCTCCTATAAAAGGCGTCATTCGCAGCGATTCGTGTCAAGAGTCTCTTCTAGTGATTCCAACAGAGAATATGATTTCGACAACGCTCCTCCTGCTGGTGGCTGTTGCCTGTGGCGGCGCCTATGCTGCACCTCCCATCGGAGGTCGGGTAGTCAACGGCACAGACGCCACCGTACAGAACTATCCCTTTGTGGTGAGTATACACATATTATTACTCTTATATATATTAATGACATATACAAATATATTGCAGATCTCGTTGCGTGGTCCCACTGGCTCGCACTCGTGCGGCGGATCGATCGTTTCTCAGCAGTTTGTGATAACAGCGGCTCATTGTACTGCCGGACGGACAGCTGCCCAATTGACCGTGCAATTTGGTGTGACCAGAATTAGTGCCAGTGGACCCAACGTAGTCGCCGTCAAGCGGATCATTCAACACGCTGACTACAATCCCAACAAGAACTATGCCAATGATATTTCCCTGCTGCAGGTGGCAAATGCATTTAAGTTCGATTATCTGACTGTGGCGCCCGTACAACTGCCAGCCCTAAACTATGCCACGCCACAGGTAGCTAATGGTGGTGAGGGTACCCTCGTTGGATGGGGCCTCGAGAAGGTGAGTTGAATGGCTTAAATAGTAAATGTTGGGTTTATTTTATACAATTGTATTGTTTATTTAGACTGGCGGCTCGGTTCAGTCGAATTTGCAACAGGTGCAGCTGAAGGTTTATTCGGATGCTGAGTGTGTGTCGCGCCACAAGGGCGCCACAGATCCTCGCTACCACATCTGCGGTGGCGTCGACGAGGGTGGCAAGGGGCAATGCAGCGGCGATTCCGGCGGTCCCCTCCTCGAAAATGGCAGACAGGTGGGCATCGTTTCGTGGAGCATCAAGCCGTGTACTGTGGCTCCTTATCCGGGTGTCTACACCAAGGTGGCCAACTATGTCGATTGGATTCAAAGGAATCAAATAATATTGGCTTAAATCGACAAATAAAAACCCATGAACTTTGATATTTATTTAGCGGTTATTCTCGATTTATGGCTTCTCGATTTCATCCTCGGTTCTAATTCGCTATCGCTTCGCGATAAATATAAAATGTAATGCTAAAAATAGTTGTGAAAAATCTCAGCCATAAATTTTGCACAGTTTATTTTTTTATTTTGCTGATAACTTAATCATTTAGCGCTTCAATTTTTTTAAATTTATCATTGTCACAGATCAGTATATAATTTTCAAAACCATGGAATACCCATGGAATAGCCGTGGAAATACTAGTTTTCGAAAAGTCAGTAATCAATCCATTTATATTTGATGACTTTGGCTATTAAAATGTGGCAGATATACATGTACGTCCCTGGAGGCGGCGTGTCTGTGCCTGGACTCCAGGAAGATCATAAGTTTTCATCTTCTACATTAGCTGATAACACAGATAAAAACAACAGAGAACGTTGCAGTCGGACGTAACCAACTGCGAAATACTTTGATACCATACGTAATGCCAGCTGATAACGGGTAGCAGAGAACAGAGTAGCCAAGAAATACTGTTCAAGTTTTCCTTTCGGTAGATATAAGCTAGTAACTTTCCTTCGAAGTTTGGTAACTGTTTGTGGAGTGGGCGTACATAATCCTACCTAGCAGATGGGGAAACCCCAGTGTATTGGGGTCATATATTAATTTTGCTGGTTAATATATGTACCTACCATCGGTCTTTGGAATTTCTGAAAAATAATGAATGATTAGCTTATGGCAGGCAATTACTTTTTTTCTTTGACAATGGTCAACTTGAAGTGTGAGCCACTGTACCTACCATATTTGACGGCTCCAACTCATAAACTGCGGGAGATATGGAAATTTAAAATTTTTAGAGCGGGCCTGCAGGAGGCGGAGTTGGGCGTGGCATTTTCCGATCTTTGAAGGACATGGCCAACAATCTACCAATAAAACTTGGGGACTGTAGCCTAAAATTGTGTGAGATATGTGGTTTTATCGATTTGCGAATATCGATTTTATCGATTTCCTAGCCACCAAGTGGAAGTAGCACTGCAATTTTTACACTTTGTGTGACGCGGGCCTAGACCAATTTTATGTTCCAATTTTCAAGTCTCAAATTGTAGGGGTGTCGAAGAAAGTTGCGTTCATTCGGACGGACAGACAGACAGACAGCATGACGGACATTGCACCATGATACCTTCGTCATCAAAGTATAATCAGGCAAATCTGATTCAAGTACTGCAAGCATATCATTTTAATGGTATTTTTTGTAAAGTTCTTCAAACTGTAAGCCAAGACTCGAACCTGCTCAGTCCCTGTACAAAATCAATGACATTCCGTGTGGTACTTTTTATAGCAAACTCATTGAGCATGCTTTCATGCATACCATTTCAACAAGGCAACAATGTTCGACGCACACCATGCGACATGTTGGAAATGAGCCGAAGTCTCTCTGTTAAGCAACTGCTCTTTAACATTATAACTTATACATGTTATCGTTGACCATGTTCAATGTCGGCAATATTTCTGCAATATAAGACAATATTTCTATTTCTTTAATTAATTATTAATTGTTTATTTTGAACCGATAAAACTGTTCGAACTTAACCAAACTAAATTTACAATTTTTTTTTTGCCAATTTATAACAAAAATTGATACTAAAACGGTTTTGACACAAAATAGATATAAGCAGCGGAAAAGAGTTTGGGGGTTTGGGGTAAATTAAATTGTTTTTTGTTATTGAGCGTGTGTCTGCCGTTAAATATGCATTCAATCAATATAGCGATCATTGAATGGGAAACACAATATTGATATGAGACATCGATGCACCGATGCACATAAGTACTGGGAGAGTAGGCAGGTTCGTTGCGCACTTTGTTCGTCGTTGGCCAGTCGACGATTTCTGTTCAAACGCGACGCACGCTGTAAGCGGACGCCAAAAACTGCTGGCGCAAGTTCAAAGTAGGCTCTAGTTCAAAGTGGTCTCCGTTTGAGATAAAACAAAGAGTTGACATTATTTTTTAGCAAACTCTGAGATTCATATGCAGACACTGAGAGAAGAGAGTGAGTGCTTCATTTGCGCTTTAAGTTGTCGCTAATTTGCTCTTGTGTTGATTATGATAATGTTCTCTGATGTTGAGCGTTAAATAAGCGAGGCCAACAATTGCCCTCCATGGAAATTCGTTCGTTTAATTACAAATAATTTGTCAATTGGCTGTCTAAGCAGCAGCAGCAGTAGCAGCAGCAGCAGCAGCTGCAAATGTCTGCAATTGAAATTGAAAAAAGTGTAGCCATTATTACATTTTTAGGCAAGCGGCGAGCACAAATTTCAGCAGCCAACTGCCCCATTTTCGCTTTTGTCGAAACAAAAAAAATCAACCAGAAAGCCCAAAAGTATGCTGCAAAATGCACACATAAAATAGGCTCGTAGTTTTGCGATTGTGCTGCAGTTCACAAATGAGAATTATGGCATTGAAATTGAGTTCAATTTCGTGGAAATAGTTAACGATCTGGGTCTTAAGTGCAACTATTTGAATTAAAAACGTTTGTGATTTATATGGTTGTAACGCAGTATTACAAAATTTTCTACAAATATAAAACAATACATTAAATATATGTGTATATGCGCTAGACTCTCCAAAATGTTATATTCTATGCTTTTGGCATAATTAATATTGGTTATATTTATGTTTTTTATTTTACATATAATGGTTTGGTTATCTTTTATTTATTTATTTATGCGTAGTTACTTTGACTGCCAGAGCGGATATTTATATGTACAGAAAATCTTGAAAACAAGCGCTAAATAGTTAATAATCTGCAATTAAAAATGCAGATAAGCAATTTTGATTCTTTTGAAGTTTTTAATTTTCTGTTCATGACATGTCCATTAATTTCAAAAGAACTAATGCATTCGATTTGCTGCTGCTTACAATCTATTTTCTTTTCATGCGACTGTCACAAAAACTGAAATCCAAATACTCCCGATTTCGCGAAGTGATCGAGTACTTTTGTTGTTTTCGCCACTTTCTTTGCTGCTTACAGAACTCTTTCAAAATGCAGCAGCTGATCGCCCCCAGCTCCCACATAGAGTTTTCAAGTGTACCCAAGAAAATGGAGCATGGCGCAGTTGCCAGAAAGTTTTAAATTTTTAAATTTTAATGTCGGCTAATATCAGTCAAAAGCAAAAAAATGAAGAAATTAATTAATGAAGGAAGAATGCTATGCATAATTATCCCTTTGGTAATTACATACATAATTACTGAGAGTCTACTATATTATTATGTAGTATATATGACATTAATAAAGAAACTGGGATTTTGAGAAGCATTCTCAAAGAGCTTATATGTTTCTCATTAAATTGTTATCAACTGCATTTTTTTACATTTAGTAAAACTTATCTAAGTTGCTGGTTGGCTTGTTTAACGACTGTATTCAACACAGATTACAAACATTTTACTTAAAGGTGTCAAACAAAAAGAAAGAGAGAAGAAAATAAACATTGTAATAACATCAAATTAAAAAACTAAAAGGTGAAAGTAAAAACAAGACCGCAAAGGACCCTCGACCAAACAAAACAAACCAAAAAAAAAATAAATAAATAAATAAATAAAAAATACAGCAAAACGAGTGAAAATAGTAAAATTGCAATTCTTGTGATTGGACGTGTTTTTTGCCGTGTGCATCTGGTGTCCGTGTCAAAGATTAAAGCTCATATGAAAATGTCGCACGCTACCCAAAAAGCAATGACAACAAAAGCCATCTCTGTTGCCAAGGTCGCATCAACTATGGAGGCCTTTCAGACCAGCCGGGCGGCAGCATCTGCAGTTCCTGGTCCAACATGGGTGGTTCTCTTGTTGGCCGCCATTTTGTTTTGCAGCAGCAGCTTTGGACTTGTCGAGGGTCTCAAGTGTCACATGTGCGGACAGTACAACGAGGGCGTGGGGTCCATAACTCCCTGTACGAACTACTCCAAAGAAATTGAGCATCTCTATTTGAAGGAATGTACTAAGAAGAGCGAGAAATTCTGCGTGGTAAGTTGTCTTATTGTTTGCTAATGAGCAGCTAGCTAAAATGCTACACAGTTCATTTTATCGTTCCGAGTTTGCATACCACACTTGAAACTTGAAGTATATACCACACCCGTTCATGACTGTGCCAACTATAGTGTTAAAATTGGGTTGCCTTTCCACTTAGGGGGCTGGCAAATTGCTAACATACATCAATGTGCAAACCCATACAACATATATGTTTTCTACAATTTTGAGGTTACATGCTCCAAATTAGGAGTATAAATTGCTGGCATCCATTCTCGCCTCCCTGAAGCACCCCAGAAATTCAACTCCAGTACACTTATAGGTAAATTAATGACAATCATTTTCAAAGCTTCAGCCACACCCCACTCACCTTCCACGATCTCACTTGTTTTACTTATTCAATGTGAACTTATTTGTTAATATCACATTCTTGTGTTTAATTAATAGATAAGGTTATTGTCGCATGGATAAGCCTGCTGTTGTTTAATATTATAGCGAGGCGCCTTCATCCCGCATAGAAACGACTTGTCAGAGAGGCAAACCAGAGTTTTTATTGCAATTGAGGAAGATTCTCGAATCGATGTTTGAGTAACTATCAACTAAAATTAATAAATGTTGATACACGAATTTATGTTTCATTTATGTATGCTTATGATCTTAAAGTCCTTGAGATTGACGTGTTTATACTTATACCAGCAGACCGACATTTATTTGCTCATCAACGTTAAAAACCAAATAGTTTGTGGGAAACGTAAAGCTTTAAGAAAAAGGCATTGGGGAAATTGAAAACACAAACTAGAATCAAGAAGTAAGAAAAATAAATAATGTACAGCTAATCAGTGTTAGTAATTTATATTAGCAATTATTAGTAATCATTAATAGATAATTACTTCAAAGCCTTTCTGCTTACACATAGAATATGCTATTTGGTAGTAAATATATTTCATGCAAATTAATTATACAATACTTTGCGGTCTTATGTAGAAGCATTTGATATCTTGCGGGATTGTCGTAATGTATATCTGTGGTAATTGTGTGTGTGTGGGTTTCTTTGTGTGTATATGTTTGGGTCTGTGTGCACAATTCGCCCATAAATTTGCTCACAATGTGTGCTTCCGACTCTCCCGGGTGTCTAGTCAGAATGGCACCAGCAGAATAGCAGCCAGTACTTGCCACTTAAGGGATTGTCCATTTGTTTGCTTTGGCAATAATTAAATATTTAACAGCCATTTGCCACACACAGCTGCCTGCAAATTGCCTCAAACCAATGCACAGTGACAAGAGTAGTAGTTGAATGCCTACACTTAAACTAATTGAACATAAACTAAATATAAAAGTATATTTATAAGATAAAATATTCAATTTGATTATAACTCATATTAGCTTTACATATTATTTAAATCATATTATATGCCTTAAGTAAATTAAAACTCTATTAAGTTGCTATATAGGTGCATGTATATATATAAATTGAAACTAAAACTAGTTTTAGTGTGAATATACATATATTTATATATATATGTATGGAAAGTCCTGCCCTGGCCGTACCACAACTTAATGAAATCCTTTTTACCCATTTATTTTTTTCTCTTACTATATAGTACATTTTTGTTATTAGCCCGATTGTTGTTCGAGGGGTCTAAAGATTAATGACTGCATTTTAAAAGGGCTTGTTTCTTTAAGCCACGTTCCAAACAATGCTTTTACTTGTAGTCGTATACATTCTGTCCCTCATTTAATGTCTTGCAGTTTGTTCTTGATAGTTGCCATTCATTTTGGCATTCACTGCAAAGTGGCTAATTAATTAGCAACATAATTTAAGCTAGCATTAAACTGATGGGTGGCAAGGTGATGCTCCAAAATGTAAAATGAAAGTTTTGCAAAGTAGAGCAAAAAACAAAAGGATTCATCGGCAAGTCGAAGAAATTGCGCCCTTTCACACTTTAGCTTAAATATTGCGTATTTTGGTAACAAGATAACTTTTATATTAACATTTTTTTATCAGATCAATTTTTTTTAAATTACCAAAACAAAATAGTCACCAAATTATCAAATACTTTCCCCAATCCATAAAACAAATATTTGATCAATTTTAAAAATTCGCCAAAAATCTTATTAATCTTTTCTTCCTCTCTTTTCATTTTTAAAGTTTTAATTATGTATAAATATTAAAGTGCATTTTTAATTCAATTTAATTTATTTCGCTTTATATTTTAAATTGATATTGGTCAATACTGAATAAGTAAAATAAATGAATCACTAAATGATCATATCTTTTGCAAGGCCAAAGAAAATATTTAAGTTTTTTTTTAAATTTAAATTTTAAATGCAAAAATATTTAATTGTATATTTAATTTAATTCAAATATATATAAATTAAATACTGCACATATCATATCTTTCGCAAGTGCTTCGAAAATGTTGTTTGCAATTTTCAATTACCCGCAGAAATGTAGTATTTCATTTCCTCTTTTAAATTTAAATTACATTTTTAGTTTAATTGAATTGAATTTATTTTTTGTCTGTATCGACCTGTATAAGTCGAGATTAACTAAATTAAATAAATATTTTATGTGTACGCACTAAATTATCATATCTTTCGCAAGAACACAGAAAGTGTTGTTTATATATTAACAACAGGCAAAATACACACATAAGCGTAAGCACTGACGATTAGAGCGTAGTAGCAGCCGGCACCCTCTTATCGTTGTTATATAAAAGTTGAAGGGTTTCTGGGAGCTGTTATAGTCGTTGTTGTCGGTTTTTGTTGTAGTGCTGACAGCTGGGCCTGAGCCTCGGCATGTGGCTTGATGCGGCATTGTGGTTGGGCGTGTGCTATTGTGTTGCTGTGGCAGGGCTTATGATTAGTAGTTTTATGCTGGTCGGCCGTTGGTTGGCACCGACTTTCGGGAAGCTGCTCATCTTGTTCAATTTACATTTAAAGCTAACTGCAAGATGGATGATCTAACTTGCTTTTGCATACAACATTTCTGGCACACTTTACCATTTACAATAATAAAATGCAGGGCATAAGGTCGTTCACACATGACCACAAGCGAACGCACATACACTCACATACACAAATACATCGGACACACTCTCACATACAAATACGTGGCATCTGTGTTAGACAAACAATGCCGCCATTGTTGAAGCTTGTTTGTTTTAGGCTCCAGCACGTACACAAATACAAAACAAGCAAGAGTGCTCCAATGGAGAGGGGTCGACTTGGAGGTAATCTCTATACAAGTCATCATCTATCAATATTCGTACTTGTCGGTGATTTAAAAAAATATATATCTATGACGCCAATTTGGACTTGTAGTACTTTTGGATGTTAGCTACTTAAAATTATTTCGCTATTGGTATTAATTGATTGACTTGATCTGCGTCTCAAAATCTTAGAGTCACAGATATCGGTGCGTTTAGTCAGACTATATATTTCCTCTATGATGACGGAGATGCTTTCTTCTGCGAGTTACCAATGTAAATTTGCACAACTTCATACCCTCTAACGCATTATTAAAGTTTACAGAGTACCAAAAACAAACCCAAATTAAAAAAATTGACAAATATCGTCCATATGTATATCTTGATCACGTGACAAAAAAGCGAAGTAGGAATAGGAGCAAACTGAACGTTGCGGTACGTAATTTATTTTATTCTTATTCTTTCAAGCAAGCGATTTAAAGATGCAAATCATTAGGTCAAATTTGTAGAATCATCTAATAAAGTTGTGTCAACCCCAATAATACACCCAGACTATGCTCTGATTCCAATGGAAGAACCTAAGGAAAGGCAATCCTTCGTAGCTCAACTCCTCAGAACTAAATTTATTTAATTATAAATTTAGCTCCGGTCTACAAAGGATTGCCTAATATGGCATTTTTCCTTGGTTCTCCCTTCGAAACTCGACTGCCTCTTACTTATTTATTTTCGGCATAATACATACATCCTGAGCAAGATTGGTTTTATGGGTCGATTTGACTCTAATTCAGCTGCCAAGTATTATCTTCATCTGGGAAATTTAGTCGAGTATCCATGTTCCTATTAATAACATATTCTCTATGTTCACAGTTCAAAATAAAATTAATTATACATTTTACTTCTGTGTTTGCGCATTTTCAAAATTGCTGTACTAATTTCCTTTCCCACAAGTTTTTGTGTCACGTTAATGTTAAATGACTTCATGGCAGAAAATGACTTTGCATTTATATCATGCGACTTGGTCTTTTACATTTTTAATTATTTGCATGTTGCATGGGAGCTTAGGCCATCATGTCAGAAATGACAAACAGCTTTTTTCGATTGGTGAGTCAAGTTTAAGCCTTTTCTATTTCGTTTGAAGGATTTTGTCCGAATGTTCTGATAAACTCCCATTGATAAAGGTTTTCCAGAGAAGTGACAGCCTGTGCGGTTAAGTTATGGCGTGTCAAAGCCACTTTGTCAGCCATCCAGCTACGTGTGTCAGAGAAGAGCATAAATTATGACCAGAAATCTGTCTAATTTGCAGACACATACATCAGCAATAAAATGTATTGTATGTGTTGTTGTGTACATAACGAAGATTGCAATACGCTGAAAAAATACATAATGAAAAATGATGCTGGAGCCTGCCTGTCCCAAGGTGCCAGCAGACGAGCTAAAGCAGCTGCGTCCATCTTGAAAGCTGTGGGCATGGCAAATGGCTCTGCGAAATCAACACAAGTTTACATAAGTGAGTGAAAAAAACTAATAGCAGTGAAATACAGCTGCGGTCAAAAGAGTGTTAATAATAAGAAATGGTAGTGCACACATATATTTTGGAAAATATTGAAATAAATACTTAAACTATAGTTCAAAAATGGTGCAAATTTGATTTGAACTCATACAATCAATACTGAAGTTAGGTAATCAAAGAAAGGTGGGATATCTATAAAATGATTCCCAACCAAAATTAGTGTGTTTAAATTGATCACAAATAAAATCATCAATATTAAGTAGTGAATTTTTCGTGTAAATAAGATTTCTAAAAAGTAGATATGATTCTTATCTTTGTTCAAAGTCTATCGAGTAGTAGTTTAAGTTTAATTGATTATACTTATGTACAGATGCTATCATTTTAACGAAAAACATGTATACCAAGATTGGCATTGTATTAGGAAGGCTCCTCCGACCGCATAAGGTATATTTATATTCTCCAACATGTATGGAGCAGTATTACAAGTTAAAAGCAAGCTATTTTCTATACCAATTTGATATTCGCATATATATATATATATATATACATATATATATCCACTGCTTTTTAGAAAAAGTAGTGGACGTCTTTCATATCAACATTGATTGCCAAAATTGCTGTTCTTTCATTTATTAAATCAAACACACAAAAAGCATATATATCTATATGATATCTAAATGATTTACGCGAATGCTGGCAATAAAGCCCACATGTGTACGAGATGCGATTTATGGCGATAAAACATAAACCATTTTATATCTTTCTGGCAAACACATAACTAGAGCAAATTGAATTTATTGCCGTAATTGTAAGTTGATTTTATCATAATAAAGAAGGGAATATACGTATAAATTCGATAAAACGAGTACATTTGGCAGTGCGAACCAGACAACAGTTATTTTGAGACACACTCTACATAATTGTAAAATTTACATGCAAATTTTTTTGTTTTGATGGCCTTTTTTAGCTCTCGTTGTTCCAAAATCCGCAGCTGCCGCTTTTTAAGTTTGTCGCAGTACAAAGTGGTGAATATGAGTGAGATTAAATTGATATATGCGCTCGAAACACCTCCTAAAGGCAACCAGAAGCCACCAAAAAGCTTTTCCCTCTCATAGTGCACAAAAACGCGAAATGCGAAACAGCTCACAGCGCTTGGGCTCAATTGGACAAAAACCAAAAATAAAAAAATGTCGAAAAGCAAACCGTTTTAACGCCAGCTGGCTGCCTCAAAAACGAACGAACACATTTACAGATTTACAGCACTCACAACCTATTTTTTTCCAGATGTCTAGTTGCCCCATGCGAGCACTTTAAATCTTAAATCAAGAGCTATGACAAGATATGACCATCTCTCTCTCTCTCTCTCTCAGTCTCTGTTGGCTTGTCAGGGGTTGAGGTCGATTGTCTACCACTGCCCCTATTCAAGTCACTTTCAGTGTACCTTTTTTGGAATGTCGAGAACACACTTTGCACATGCTTGTGAGTCACATGCTGGCATGTTTTTGTCGAAATCTGTGCTGTAAGCCAACATGATTCAAATGATTCGTTTGAAGTATACAAGTGCATATCGGTCAGAACATGTTTGTTGTGCTTTGCGGATAGTTCAACTATGTATTAAAATGTGGCCTGGATTGTAGGTATTTTGAAATGTTCTACATATCTGGTAACTGGGTGCGTCACTGTGCCCTTTGATTTGCTCTCACCTCGTTTTCTTCAAGTGGCCGTCATCCACACAGACACACACACACACACACACACACACACACACACGCACACTCCAACAAACACAAGCTCACATGACACACACACACACGCACACGTATACAAACGGACGCACTCACACACATACACTGCAATCAAAGGTATGTTGACGTCCAATTTGGCCGCTGTTGATTTGTGTCGAAGGTTTTTTCTTCTCAGGCCACTTGTCCGAGGTCGTAGCCGCTTTTGGGTATTATTGCCTGCGCCTGTCAGTTACGTAACCATTCTGTGGCATAGCTTTTTTTCTCGTATTTTTTTCCGGAGTCACGCTTTTTTTATCTAGGCAACAAAACCTGAAATGTTTACACGTGATTTATGGCGCGGAATTTTCGGTTACGTGGCTTCTTCACGTCATCGTCTACAGTAGCTATGCAATTTTAATGCTTTTTGCTGCTAGCCATAGTTGGACACTCTACGAATTGAAGATAGGTTCAGACGGTTCCATCCGTATAACGAACGGACAGGTAGACATGACACTATGGACTCAGCCTTTGATACTTATCAACAATATAATATATATTCTATACATTTGACCGTTATGGGGTGAAAAATGATTTCTTTTTACTGTTTCATGATTTTACACAACTTTATCAACAATATCAAATGAGATGGATAGTTTCCATCGAAATATTTTCAAAACTGAGAAACAAGAATGTAGAAAGACAGACAGATTTATACCGACTTAGCTTTCATGTGAAAAGCATATACCTAAAATACCCCTATTATACATACATACATATAAGGATCCGTAGTCACACTTAAAACGATTTATTCTCACATAGAAAATACATAAACGCTTGACTGCACATATTTTAAATAGAGAATGCGGAAATCAATGGCATTGAGCATCTATCTATATGCACTAGGGCAGAGTGAAACTATAAAATGATGTGTACGTCGTTCATGTCTGCGTCAGATAGGGTGTTAAGATTGTGGTGCCACGCCCACTGGATGACGGTCAAATCGATAACACTTTGATATATCTTAAAGTGGACACACTAAAATCGTTTATGCTTATGTATATATGTGTATTTTACATTTAGAGCACCACAATTAAAACATAGATTACCAAAAAGCACACCTACAATATATACATGTGTTCAAGGGATTACTTATAGTAAAGAGGGTGTTAAGGGGATATATATAAGGAGAAAGAAAAATCGCCCTGAAAATCGCCATCCTTTTGACTCCAGCGGAACCTTATTATTCAGAAAGTGTTATTTCTAATATATGTATTTCCTTTTCTTAATTTTGGGCACATTTGTTTTTGTTTGAAAAATATGTGTCTTATTTGCAGGGTGTTTTTATACTATGATACCGAAGGTTTCTATAAAAACGATATTCGCAAATCGATAAGGCCACATATCTCTCACAATTTTAAGGCTACGGTCCCCTAATTTCCTTCGAAGATCGGGATATTCCATATATCTATATCTTCCGCAGTTTTTGAGTTAGAGCCGTCAAAGTTGTTAGATATACTACCTCCTTTAAAGACCGATAACAAATTTTTGTGGACCAATTCCGATATTTCGGAAAGTGTAAATCGATAAATAGGCAGATACCTCCCACAATTTTAAGAATTGAGTCCCCAAACCTAGTAGATAACTTGGTGGTGACATTCTCCACGGATCGGCATACACATTTTTGGAACAAGCCCATACCTACCGTCCCCAGGAGCATCGGCCCTAGACATTTGAAATACGCATTTCTTCCACGATTTGTAAGCTAGAGTCACCAAATTTTGAAAGCATGATCGATAAGAAATTGTATGGTGCCGCCCACTCCGACTCCCTACTCTGTTACACCTGTTAGTGTAAATCGATAAGATCGTATATTTCACACAATTTGAATGCTAGAGTCACCAAATTTGAACTATTGCCCCCAAAGACAATAAAAGACTATATCACCCACAATTTAAGAGCTACATTTACCAAACTTCGAAGTAAGGTAACTAGCTTATATCTACCGCAGTTTGAATGGCAAACTTGAATGGCAAACTTGGCAAACCCTGTTTTTTGCTACCTTTTATCAGCTGGCATTATGTATGGTATCAAAGTATTTCGCAGTTAGTTACGCCCGACTGCAACGTTCTCTCTGTTTTTAACTCAATTATAAAAACCGAGTCAGTAAATTTCATTACTTATTTTTGAATTTTAGAAAGTATTTTTTCGGAAAACAATGGTTTGCATTTCAAGGTATTTCTTAATCATAGAAAATAACCTTTTTAATTTTTAAGTAATTTTATGTTGTTTCAGGAGATATTTTCATTTTACAGAATTTTTTTCCTGAGTGTATACAAATATATGTATGTTATGCACAGTAGTACTTAATTAAAAATTCTTGTGTATAGTTTTGGGTACATCATTCTTACAGTTATGTATGTGAATAGTATTTGTCCATATAAATATATGTCGATATAGTTTTTTAAACAGCATTCGGCTAGTGGGCTTCTGATCGTAAGTCAGCTTCTCATATCTGGTTGTGTCAAAAATAAAACAAAATATAAAACATTCATCCACCTGCGACAAAAAAGTCGATATGCAGAATACAGCAAGCACGAAAAGCCGTGACGTCTTACTTTGGACAACAGTGTTCACAATAATAGTGTCCATGATGGCGATTGCTGTATTTTCCGGACTTTATCATTCAACGGGGAAATTCAGATCGATGCTAGTAACTCTGTTTTTGGTGTTTATGATTCACTATCTCATCGGGGATCCCATCAAGTTTGCATTGCTTTCAATAGACGCCTCTTGTTGGCCTACGAAGCAGAACAAGTTCTCCACGGAAAGGGAGGCCAACCATCAACGTCGGCTGGATTATTTAAAGTTGCGGGTGCAAAGTTTACGTGCTCATCTATATATTACAGAAAACCACCGTCACGAGAGCACAAATTGCAAATACAAAAAAATTATAAATGATCTTAGGGTATATGGCAGATACTTTGTTTTTGTGGTGTGCATGGTATTGGTAGCATGCGATGCGCACACGTATCACACGAAGGATAACATCTGCCGACTGCTCCGTTTTAATCACACCATATACTATGGCTTGTATGAGGTATACGATATTTCCGATGCCTATGCTTTCATCACGTCGTCGCTGGTAAATGCGTTTCATCCGGCCTTTGAGCAGTCTGGTCTATCAGTATGGGTGCACGGTGAGCAAACATTTATGCTAGGAGTTGTGCGGCTACGCCAATTGCGTATGACAGCCCAACATTACAGACTAACTGAACCGCCATTCTCTAAAGAGTCATATATGCCTGAATGGAAATCACCATTCTTAGAGTTACCTTATTCTAAGATTTATTGGCGTATCTACGGGCCCTGGCTGCCTAGAAACCCGGCTACTCCGGACAATTTTTTAATGGATTTCGATCATAAGGGGTATTTTCGTAAATACCCTGAGCTAATGGGATATGAGGTACTACTCGCTCGAAGTCGTCAAAATAGTCTTAGGATTCTGGAATATCTTAGTGATAGCAAGTGGCTTAACTACAACACTTCAGCGCTCTTTATGGACTTTGCGCTTTACAACAGTGACGCAAACATTTTAAGTGTGTGTACAATACGTGTGGAACAGACACCCTTTGGCAGCACTATTAGTCATCTAAAAGTGGAGAGCGTGAAGCTGCTGGAAAATATGAGCCAGCTGTCAAATGCGGCGATAGCCTTGAGTATAGTTTATGCCATCGTTTTTATCCAGTTTTTTAAAGCACTTACAGTGAAATTGTGGTTCGAGCCAAGCGAAATTCACAGCATGTGGAACAAAGTGGATGTAGGCATATTTCTGCTCAATACATCTTTGTTATCCCTTATTTTTATTCGTGAAGGGATAGTATCGAAGATTCTGGAGAACATTGAAGGTGACAGCAAAATGGACTTCGTTAAGCTGAAACATGCATCTCGCTTGCACATGCTAATTAGAGTGATGATTGGTTTTCTTATCTGTATAACAACCTTGAGACTGTGGAAGGTGTTGCAATTCTCGACAGTCTTTCAACTCTTTACGCACACAATTAAGCTTGCTTGGAGAGCTGTGGCGACTATTCTCATCGTCATATGCATATTTATATTGGGCTTCGCAGTGGCGGCGTCAACCATAAATGGCAACAATAGCTTCTTTTTTTATAGACTGAGCAAGAGCATCGTTACTTGCATGTGTTTCTCTTTCGGATTTACTGTGGGTGTCCATCCAGAAGAACTATTTTATGGTGGAAAGATTCTCGGTATTATCATGTTTACGATTTTAGCATTCGTAATTGCTGTAATGCTAGTTAACGTTTTTGTATCGCTTATCAACGACTACTTCACAACTGCCAAGGACCAGAGGGATACTCGATATGAACATCATATAAGCATTTTCCAGTTTTTGTATGTCGAGTTGGCTTTTTATATTCAGTGGTGGCAAAGGTTTCGCATTTTTCGCAAATACTATCATCGTCGCAATCGTATTGTTAAGGAAAATATTAAACAGCATCTGGATAACCTTGATAAATATAGACATCGAGCAGAAGCTTTCCTCACTTTCGAGAAAGAGAAAAGGATGGCGCAGACTGATTTGGTCTTGGAACATGAACAATCTAGACAGCAACAGGAACGAATTTATACAATTGGTGCTATCCTAAATACTCAAATTGATATTCTCAATAATTTGTTATCTTCGGAAAATAATCAATAAAATCTGATCAATAAAAAAGATTAAAAGATACAAAGTTTACGAAATATGAATAGCCATTCTCTTATTTAAACTAATCAAGCTATCAAGGTACTATCAACGATGTTCGGGTTTAATGAATGTAATGTATTACCTCTGTATATACATCATGGATTATCTCATTATAGTTTGATTACATGTTAAAAATTTCCTTTAATGGACTTGGACTGCTTTCTTTTTAATAAACAGTAAAGATTTGACCGACTTTTGCTTTCAGATTCCAGGAAATTATATTCTTTTATTAAATTCCAATTAAATTAAAATATATACATACATATATACATATATACATATATATATATATATATATACTGTCATGAAGAAAGCAGATAAATCACATAATTAAACTACGACGATGTGCTTCACATTTTTTTTTTATCTAAGATTAAATGGTTCACAGTTAAGTTTACTTAAACTTACGAACATATTCGCTTTCGTCCATATAATTTGAAGCACATCATTTTAAATATCTACCGATTTAGCTAGATTTAGCTAGAAGTTCCAAGTAATCTAACTGAATCTGAATTTTATCTTACTTCTATCTTACAAGTGGTAAATATAGGTTTCGGAAGATATAAGCTTTTACCGTTTTTGAAAGCGGAAGTGGTCCAAACCTATTTTCACACCTCGTAAAGGGTGTTCTAGCAATATACGCTTCAAATTTGGCGACTCTAGACTTCAAATTGTGTGAGATTTACGGGTTTATAGAATTGCGCATTCAGAAATATCAATTTTGACATGGGGGAAGGTGTTGACGGCTATGGTGGGCATGACCCATGGCGAAATCGATTTCCTTGCCTCCTTGTGGACATAGCACCACAACTTGGACACCTTGTCCGACGAGGGCACAGGCAAGTATAGTTTCCAAGTTTCAAGACTCGAGCTTGAAGGGTGTCCAAAAAAGTTCACACAGACGGAAGGACATTTCAAGTTCGATTCAACTGTTGATCATATTCAAGAATATGCCTATATACTATAGGGTCAGAGATGCTTCCTTCTACCTGTTAAATACTTTTGCAAAACGACATTATTCTCTTTTTACCAATTTTCAATGGGTGCAGTGTATGAAAATAGGATCATTGTTTATTTCAAATTTCTATTTAACATAGCAAATAATTGATTACATTTATAACCGTGTCAAATGAAGAAGGCAGAATTCAAAAATTATGATAGCAATATAAGAGCCAATTGATATTGCCAAAAATTCAGAGTAGCTCAGAATCGTAAGCGGCTGTTCATAGTCGAAATAATTCAAAAATGAAGTGTTTCTGTAATAGCAGAAGACAATGGTTATAGTAAGAACTGTTTTGCATATCCAAATGCAGGTGCGCTCGTAGCTATTGCAGGATTCATCGCTGAAGCGCCACGGTCCCAAAATAGGTTGCATCATAAACCAGTTGGTATAATAGAACTTGCTATAGAATCGAAATCCTGATATAAACTTTTCGAAACCCTTAACTTTCCTCATGTGATATATTTTATTTTTAGCTGATTGTTTTTTATGTACTGCTAGGCAAGAGACTCGAATTTTCTGTCCACGCTTTAACCACCTATGTATGGGAAATGTATAGCTCAGATCGCGCCGCAGATCGTCCACTTGAATGTCCCGACAATACCAAGATGGATACCTGCCAGATACATCATGACTAATAGTCAGTTCGCATGGCAACTGTACTTTCCGGTCGCTAACACGTATCATGCATGACGTATTTAATACCAGGTGTGGATCTACCGGGTTCTGGTATATGATGATCTTGTAGCGCCCCAGATTCGACCAAAACACTAATTTAATATTCGCAGTAGTTTTCCCCAACAAAGTACCAGCCGTGCGCATATGCACGATCACATTTTCTGTACTTGGGTCCACCTCATCCCGGTCAAATTTAATGACACGTACCAAATTCATTTTTTTACGGCGCAAACGTCGGGTGGCCAGTAGCAGCAGTGTAATAGCGCTTAGCACCACAAAGCAGTTAAATAGCACGCAGACCACGTTAAGAGAGTATTCAGTGGCATAGGTTCGTATTTTTTGTATGGGATATGGCCCGATTACGTACTCCTTGGAAGTAAATATGGACAGATGGTCATTGCCGCATAAATAGGTATTTGGAGTCTGTTGTACGTTTTGAGGATAACATCCTTTCTTCAACCAGTGCGGATAGCCATCGCGCATACCCCACACCAAGCACTCCTGGGCACTGAGGCGATAACGGTACGTGGCAGTTCCGGTATCGAATGAGTTGGCCTTATATACCGCTATGTAAGCAAAGCCAGGGCCAGTACATTGATTTTTTAAAATAATGATAGTGTTATGACTACCTTTGGGAATAAAGCAGCTCTTGTCGTGAAGATTATTCAGCGTGGGCTCCACATTCATCGTAACTAGTACCCGAAGTACTGCTGTGCTGTTCATAAACTTTACCAGCATGTTTACCGGGCCGTGCAACTTTACTTTATATATTACCATATTGTTGTGTATTTCATCGGAGTCTTCGAAGAGACGGATGTTCTTATTTTCATTACGATGTAGATTCAATTTATACCATTGCTTTGACGCAAGTCTCAGATTGCTGCGTCGATTGCGTCCAAGAATGTTGACAGCCAAAACAGCGTTAGATGGGGACCAAGCTTCTGGTGCCCACCAGAACACATTATAATCGAAACACCACGTATGTAACAGGAGATCGTTGGTCCTAAGCATCCAGCGATGAGCCTCCACTGATGGAAGAGGTACTTCAAGAGCGCAGTACGTGGAATTGGAAGTGTATATGATATGGTCATAAGATTCATGCATTTCCACCCGATAACTAACATGTTGTGTGGTATATTCGTAGGGCTCCTCCGGTTGAACGCAACGAGTTGATTCCTCGCCAATTATATTCCAGATTTTGAAGATTAAGCTGACTGTGTTTAAATACCGGCTAATGCGTAATGTAATTTCCTTATCGAAACGTAACCAACCGATAAAGTTTTCGTCAAACGGGCCGTTAAAATTCCAGAGAGCATAATTTTGTCGTGTTATTCCCTTGTTCTCCTTCAAACAATACTCGATTATATTGGTTATTGCCTTACCCAGGTTGAGACAGGCCTCTAATGATATATCTAATATTTCGGTATCCTTTCTGATATAATCTAAAGTAAATTTTACTCTCTTTAACATATTAAAAACAACTAAAACCTCCAAGCTATCTACCACCGGTACAGCTGAGATATAATTGTGACATATTTCCAACGTATTTATCATTCCCAGGAATGTAAGCGTTTTATCCGTTTCTATAGTTTTAAAATATTTTAACACATCATGTACATTATTTTGGGTAACTGATAACTTTTGCAGTATACAGAAGGCCCTCTGTGTTTTCCCATCCAAAAGCGCCGCTTCAACGATCTCGGGTTCTTGCAAAATCGTGGGCTCAACTGTAATGGAGACAGTCGTATGGGCGCAGGGAAAGCCAGTGACACAGATGTCAATAGTTAATTTATCCATAGCAGTAAGGTAAATAGTTGTGAGGCCTGAACCGGTTATCTCTGCGTATATGCTTCCCAACTTAAAGACATAATACATCGGCTGGTTATTGATCGAAGTATAGTTACTGCAATAAATCGTAAATGTTGTGACGCATTCCAGGCCAGTTTCAGGCTCTGCAATACAACTTCCACCAGTTGGCGGAAGCCACTTCTGCAATTTGAGCTCATTGTGCCCGGTTCCAAATCGATTCGCGATATTGAGTTTGACGGTAAGCTCGCCGTCCAAATCTGTTGGAAGTGTAGTCACCAATCGCTTATTTTGCCCCTTTTCGACTCCATTTACGGTCCAGGTGTAGGTCATGGGCATGGTGCAGTTGTGGCAAACAGCACGCAAGTGCAACACATAATCCGCGGTGTAAAAATTGTGCTTGCAGTTCCTTATGCACTCAATCTCTACGCAGATCGGTTGTGTTTCGCTGACTAACCGAACAACTTGGGTGACAGTATCGGTGCGGTTCCTTACAAATTGGTTGATTACCGTCAGGGTAATAATGTTCTTTGAGTCTGTTTTAAGACTTTTGGTTGGAATTTTAATCGTCGAACCTGTAATGGACCCTTTAAAACAACAACAGTTTCTAATAATGAATACTTACTGGAACTCTCAAAGCTAAGGGTTGTCTTGTCATTTCCGTCTTCAGAGCTTAAGAACCAACTATACGTTAACTGTTGAGGGGCATGCAAACTTACAGCCGGTTCACGACTCCTTGAGCCATCAAGGTGCAACCACTTATTTTTGTCATGTACTTCTCTGTAATGGCCGCCTACAATATCGGCAATCACAGGAGGCGCTGTTACGTTAATATAACACTAAAAAAGTACTGTTGTTATGTCGTTGTATGGTGTTGTACCAAATACTTACTCTTGCTGTTACCCATGGTCCGTTAAGTTCCCTAAACTTAATCTGCACCGTTAGTATTAGATGGGGATAATCTTTTAGCAGATAATGGTACCATAATTTATAACGAGGTATTTTTAATAATAACTGATTACTGTAGTCCGTGCTAAAATAGGCAACTGTAACGAGAGAGACTTAGCGTAAGATAATACTGGATACGACCAGTGGTACTAAAGTCTTTTCTTACAGTTTTCCCCAATGTTGTAAATGGTCCAAATGGTGGTTATTAATCTATTAGAAGGGAAACAATGCTTTACCACAATCGCTTGAATGTTTGTAAAGACCCCGACATTCACCGGCCGGAGCATATACATTCCTTCATTAAACACAATTTCAGGAATACAGAATTCGTATATGGGCTTTACTACATGCACTTTTAGCGACAGATCTAGCAATTGAGGATACTTTCCCAAGGACTTAATGGACACACTCAATGGATTTGCACCCAATGTAAAATGTGTAGCGTTAAATACCATATAACGCGCGTTGTTATACGGCAGACGCATATGTCTTCTGATGCTTAGCTCTTGCAGAGTTTCCGTTAAGTTGCTTGTATGCTGGCTGCGTAATGTTCTTGGCCCTGGCAGATCTGAGAGTGTCATATGCGCAATTATATATGTGGGCGTCGATATTTGTATCTGCAAGTCATCAGTGCCCAGTTTCTCAAAACTCAGAACAATCTTCTCTGTGATCCCATATATGACACGAACATTGTAATTACATATTGGTTTGGTGTGCTCAATGTGCTCGAAGTTGTATCCAGTTCGTTGGCTCCGATAATTACAGATTGTTTGACCCACATAAGGAACACAAGAATCCTTGGGCGTGCATATGTTTTCATTTGTATTGCAAAGATTCTTAACTTGCTCACAGTATTTGCCACGAAATGCTTCCTCATAGCACGTGCAATTTGGCTTGCCCCCGACTATTTCACATTCACCGGCAAAGTTGCAGTACTCTGGTGAGCAGCGGTTAGACGAACTAACCAGAGCGAACAAGTTATACAGTACAAGCGCAAAAAAGTCAACTTGGTTGATATGCATGATATTTTAAATTTTATAATAGCTCAAAGCCTGCTGAAAGCACTAACAAATTGAAAGGATTAATATGAATTTTTAGAAATAATTTCTAAATAAAAAAGTCCTAAAATTAGAAAGGCTTGCCTTAAATCGATAATCGCATTAGCGCAATTTTTGTTCAAGACGCAGGAAAATCTTAAATCTTCTTCAAATAAAAATTATTGGAAATTTATAATCGTAAATTAAAATGTTTGTATATGTGCTAAATAAAAAATAAAACACTAAGGTTTTTTAATAATATAATCCAAAAAAAGAAAACCAATGTTAGAGTTTCTTTCCTTGCTCAAATAAAAAAACATCCTGAATGCTAAAAATATTTTTTCGAAATTTTAGAAAAGTGTTTCCTTAAATTAAGAGATAAAACGATGGTTTTTAAAAATATACTTTTTGAATAATAAGGTGAGCGTCCTTAGAGTCAAAAAATGTGATTTGACTTTGAGCATTGTTATGATGTTATTGAAATGTTCTTGCAATGTACTAATGCGCTAAATATAAACATAAAACTCCTAAAGCAACAAGGATATTATCAACATACATACATATATCGCACTTTTCAATGAAGACACGTACTCGTGTGGGACTGTTAAATGTCAGAACTAATATTTAAGGAATAGCTTTTAGTATGGGATCTATTGAATTAGGTAAACATCGATTAAATACATACTCGCTTAAAGTTATTTTAGTATATTTCGGCAGCCGTTGACTCTGTAAATGAAAGCTCTTAAAACTTTAAATAAATTTACCTATTTTTGATTGCTGGTGGTTGCCAGATAAGTGCAGCTAAACATTGCAGACAACAACTAAATCAGTTTATTGCATTACGTCTACGCCATGGCCAAAGGCAGCTCAGCTTTCGACATTTTTGGCAATCATATTAAATTGCGATTCTGCATGGAGCGAGTAGCGGATGCCATTTTATTCAAGAGTTCATTGATGTTGCTACTTGTTTGTGTGGGCGTTTTACAACAAATTGCACTTGCAACATATTTGCAGTGAATGCGGCAAATGGAAACTGTCGGAATGAAAACTTGCCCGTCGGTTGCAGGGCTCTTTCTGGTTGGAAGCTTGCTTATATTAAAGTGCATCAGCATCAATGCACATACATAGAAAATAAAATATCAAGCATTCTTTCACGTTGGATTTGTAAGTGTACGGATGGAATTCCATTTGATTGAGAGGGGGTACTAAAATCTTCAATGCAGCGGACAAATCTATACACCAGACAGCGTACCTTGCGCCCCGATTATGAAAACTCCATAGTGAATTCTGGACTGTTGAAACTTTGACTGGTTAATAAACAACAAACATATAACATGTAACAAGGCCCATTCACTCATTAAATTTTATAAGCACACATTTTTAAAATTATTTTTAAATTTTTAAATTCCCCCAGAATCGAAAGAGGTTATGTAATGACAAGTGGCTTTCTGTGCAACAGTGAGATAAAGTGAAAAAACTTGTTCTTTCTAGACATATGAACTTTTATGTTCCAAAATTTTAACAGTCTCTGAAGCGTAAGGGCAGGCAGACGGCCTTTTCTAAGGGGCTTTGGGTTGTGATACTCTGTGATACTGAGTTACACGGTATAAGCGGCTGAAAACATGGCATGGGCGTTGGCGGAACTTTGCTCCGGTGATGCAGTGCATACCTATGTCCCAATGTATACTTTGTACTACAAGGACGTCAGTCTCACACATGTACTCGCTTATGTAATATATGTAAATGGACGCCTTTCCCATAAGACTAATGTTGCCACACAATGGGAACATGTATCACATCTCGCATTAGTGGAAAAGCATAATGAGCCCCCTTTGTCAACACATACATGGGTTGATTGCTGGCTGTGGGTGTCATAAGACCAATGGAGTCCAAGAAGGTGGTACGCCAAGTTGTTAAGTGCTGCCTATTAACAGAGCCAAAGAACTTTATGGAAGGCTTTGCTTCTGCGTTGCAGACACTTTCGAGCTATAGCTATTCGCCTTTATTCCTCTAGTTTCGTCGACGATTAAGCTGGTTAATTGCTTTATTAGATGCCAACGTGGCTGTCACGTGTTGTGTAAGACGTAGGTTTGGGACTCTTGATCTCAGTCAATGCGAATGTGTGCTAACAAGTGAGGTGCAGGTGCGTTATTGTCATAACAATACTTCGTTTCACTAATATGATGAAATTAATTTTCTTCGTATATTTTAATGTTAGTTTTCATATTAGTTTTCATATTATTTAATGAAATAATTAAGCATGCATTTGTTTTCGGAAAGCTGCTTTTTTTTATTAAATATTATAATTTAATAATGGAAGGTAAGGTCACAAATTGTTTTTTTTTTTTTCAATTTTGGACTTACATTTTCGGAAAAGTTAAAAAATCCGTTCAATTCATTTGCCTATATTCAGATCTTAAATATACAATTTTCATGCAAGCTATGAATTTGACACAAATTTCAATTTAATTCGTATCAATTTTATAACGATTATTTTAAGTTATTTTACTGATTCCGAAGGTATAACGTTTCATTTCTAAAGTTAAATTCCATTAGCAATTGTAACAAGTCACTCAACCGCAAAAATTTCATAGAAACCTTTTCTTGTAAATCACAGAAAACAATCACATTTTGTGTGAATTGACACTTTTCCGAACGAAGCACGTGGTGCTCAAAATAATTTTGTTCCAAAGGGTGTAGCCATCGTTGAACCCACAATATATGTATATTTACTGTTGGTCAGCCTTAATAACTGAGTTGCTCTAGCCATATCCGTCAATCTGCCTTTTTCTGTTTTAAAGCTATCTCAAGTTTTCTTTATATTAGAGTTTTTTCACATGTCATACATTGTATCATTTTGCTGAGATACAAAAGATGAGATGAAAATAAAAATAGTTTCTTTTACTAGTTACAAAACTAACATTAAGCATTACACTTCTAAACAAAATAGCTACAATAAGTGCAATCGGGCTGTGAATGATTTTGTGAAAAGTTTGTCATGCTGTCCGTCTGTGTGAGCATAATGATTTCCCGACATTCTTAAAATTATACTCTTGGAACTATACTCTGTTCTCGCGTTATACAAAGGGTTAATATTGGTAGACGATAAAACCGATAACTGCAAATCGATGACGCCATATACACATCTCGCAAAATTTTAAGGGTAAAAATATAAAATTTTGATGGATATATTTGGTAGATGACTGTTAACATAATCATAAAAAATTGTCAATCACGCTTATTTTAAATATAAAGTGATTGGAAAAAGGAATCTTTTGTCAAGATTGGTAAAAACAAGTCTTGGTTACGGTTCGTACGCCCCAAAAAATCGATATCCATCGATAACCATGCCGCCCTACCTCTTCCCACCCATTATCAGCTGGTATCAGAGTATTTCTTACTCGGTTAAACATGTCTATTTTACTAATAACCATAATCATACATTAAATTAATATAAATTCAAATTAGTCATCGTTTAAATGGTTGATTTCTCTCTGTGATTTTTCAGAAATATGTTAGCGAGTTGTCGACTGTCCGCGATTGTGCTACGGAATGCGTCGAGAAAGGTAGGTAATTCTTATTATTACTAATATTCGAGAACATTTTATTAGCTTAGAAAAGTAGAACATAGTCATATACATATGCTTTTAATAAAATGAAACATTATTATTTTTTTTTGTATTTTACTGGATGTTCTAGACAGCATTAGAATAATTAATTTTTTTTTTTTACAGAAATTTGGGAAACTCAAACCTATTGCTGCAAGGAGGATGGCTGTAATTCAAGTGGCTACCTCCAATACTCTATCGTTTTGTTGACCATGCCAATCTTAATGTGGTTTTTTTAGACGATATCCCAATAGAGCAACCTTCGTTTCAAATTTAGAAATTAAATAGAGTTACACATGAAAAGCTTTTTAAATGTAGGCCTTTGTTTTGGTTTTGGTTATATACGTGTAAGAAATCCATGTTTCGTTATTAAACAATTTTTAAATGGGACCTAAACAACAAATTATTGATCAACAAATCTGTACTAAAGAAATATTTAAATCATGTTGTTATCACTTTTAAATTGATATTTAAGTAACTTTGAACATCTGATAATAATTTCGCTGCTGAATTAAAATAAAAGTATTTCAAATTTTGTTCATATAGCTTTATTTAATAATATCTCCGGATTGATGTTGATGGTACTCACAAAATATACGGCGAGTATGTGAAAATATACAAATAAGAACCGTCTGTGTCACTAGTGCAGAGGGGAGATAGATATCTTTAAGCTTGGAAAAATGTCGATTTAATTCCTTTACATTTCGAGGTTAACCAAAATTGTGAAGCTATCTTTTTAAAAACCAAATACTTATGCTTTATAGTTTAGACTGCAAATTCACCTACAACAATCTTGAGATATTTTGTGTTTAGTTAGCGTTTGATTTTATATGGTTTTTGTTTTCATAGTGCTGTCATAGCAATGTTAAATTTAAATGTCTTCCTAAAGAAAACTTGTAAAACAAAAGTTATACAAATCAATAACAAAATATGTAGAGTATTCATTAGAAAATATACTATTATGACCGCTCTGACCGATTATTTTGATATGATATCCGAATTTCAGATAAGATGAATAATGAAGTTAATATTCAATAAAAACACATACAAATTTATTTAAAATTGCATTACAATTAATTAATTACAAATAATAAAAAAAAACTGCAATAAAAGTTTATCAAAAAAGTAATACTGGGCGATTGTGACATTTGCTTAAGAGTTTGCTTACTGCATGAAATAGTATAGAAAATAATGTCGATTAAAAACATATACGAGAACATTCAAGAGGTATGGTATACAATATGTTAAAATTTCAATATGTGCAAATAATTTTCAGATGAATATCCATAAGAATACGGGACATTCATTCTTTAAGCAGAGTTTTTCAATCAAAGCCTGTCCGAACGGAATCGGTTTTTTGATAAAACGCATACAAATTTAACTTTATGTGAAATATACAGGATGTCATTGTGTGAAAAGAATCAAACAGTAGATTCGATGGTTCTACTCACACATTGTATCCCTTTTTGAGAAACTCTGCTTTGAAGGATATCAAAGCATGTCCGAGTGTAATCTTCAATTAATAAAGCTTTAAAGTATTACTCAAATATCGAACTCACAGTGCATCTATTTTTGGGTCTGTGAATTTGTCATTTGATTTGTAATATTCTTATTAATAAAAAAAATTTGTGTTGTTAATTGTATTTCTATTATAAATAAGCACTAAAATATAGAATAAATCAAACAAGTTATTTTTTACTAAGCTCTTAATATAACAAAAATCAACTTACTATGTACTTACAAATGCCTACAAATATTAACTATAGGATGTTGCGAATTATAATAATATATACAAAGCAAATACTTTAAGGAAAATATTAAGAAATATTTCACTCTACTGCACACGAAATTCTAAATTATTTATAAATTTAAAAGAACAAAAAGCAAAAACGTAGTTGTATTTCTATCGAAAAAATTTTATTAAGCAACAATTTGGAATATACCATGTAGGAATTAGTAACAATTAACAAATTTAAATATTTATTATATTGGAAGATTAGAATAAATAATTGATTATGTAAAAATCTCTTAAAAATATTTATAAATAAATCAATAACGTTATCCTATTGTAGGTTTTCTTAATAAAACAAAAACATGTAATAAATGTTGATTGTTAATTGCTTAAAAATACAAGCTCAAATATAATGTAGCAGTTAATAAATCGAAAGATGCTTTTCCATTTTATCACTTTGCAGTGCAATAATTTATTGATTTGAAGAAGGACATTTTTTAAGTATACGCGGAAAGAAAATAAAGGAAAAACCACTCTCTTCGGGACCCAAAGATTGCATACCGTTAAAAGCCTGATTCCATTTGCTTACGCTTGACACCTCTATATAATTATTAATAAGACAAATTCACCGATTATTCCTACTTTCCATCTTCAATTCTTTTTTTGTTCCTTTTTTTTACGCTGAACACATTGAAAATGTGTGTGTAAAGTATGTAGCCGTCAGAAGGGTACATTTCCAACTATTTAAACATATGTATATCCCTATCAAAAGTGGAGTCGATCAAGGCATGTTCCTCTGTCTATCCGTCCGTTCAGAAGAGCAAGGAATATAAATAACCTTTATTCTATCGATAGCTTCATCCGATGCCGATTGATTACCGATAGCAAAAATAGTCGGGCATAACCGACTGAGAAATACTTTGATACCATAATTATACCATCGGATAACAAGTAGCAACGAACAGGGTGGCTTTAGTTAAGAAATACCGTCCAAGTTTGGCTTTCAAATTGCTGTAGATATAGGTTTTTGTGAATTTTGGGGGCGGGAGTGAGTGTGGCCATGAAATACCGTCCAAGTTTGTCCGGAAAAAAATTGTGGCTCTTGAAGATAATGAGATATAGGTTTTTATCGTTTTTGGGGGCGGAAGTAGGCGAGGTCCATATTTTTTTGTAGGACTTTTGAAGGGTGTTACTAGCAATATTCCTTTCAAATTTGGTGACTCTAGCTTTCAAATTGTGTGAGACATATGGTCTTATCGATTTATACGAACAAGATTATGGGCTAAGGGAGGCGAAGTGGCGTAGCTAGGACTAAAATGCTTGTAACTACTTAGATAGTTCACTCTACTGGAATTAAACTTTGAGTGAAGTCATGAAAACCTATAAAACGCAACTTATTTGCTGTGTGATACTGAACGCAAATCATATAATTTATGCTATTGACTTGTTTCATTTAATTTAATTAATTCATTGCCCGGCAGATTGGGTTGCACTGCTGGATCGAATTTTACTTCCATTAGGAATGGCCTTCGTCTGTCTGGAATCTTTTTAATGAAATTTCAAGCTCTCCCAATTCCCAGAATTTAATTATTTGGGTTGGCTGAATGTATGAGACTGGCATTTAACTTATGCTTGGTTCAAATCGCTGCCTGCAATCTGCCAGTTATTGGTTTAGGGCAAAAGTCATACAATTTGGCTGTGATAATGAAAATGGACAAGTATAAGTGAACGAGCTGAATTGAAAAGGCAGCTGCCAACAATGGCTGGCAGAAAATTGAATTTCACACCCCCTGAACATAATAATGTGCTGCGCATAATGCGATGCTCTCTCAATATTTGGGTTCCCTGCCACAAAAATCGCAGTCGCACAAAATCAGCAGTGTCGTTACCAAAGCAAAGCAACCAAAAAAAAAAAAGTAACAAGTTAGAATGCTCGAGAAAGCTCGACTAGAAGATACCCTGAAGTAAATGATGTAACAAGAAGACGGAGCATTTCCGACCACATACATATGTATATATGCGTACGTATTTCTGACTAGTATTAGAAGTCAGATAGATATAGTCATGCCAGTCTGTCCGTGTGTATTGTTACGACAATCTCATTCTTCCTTTGTTTCTGAGAAAATCGTGGAAATAAATAACCGATTCCAACAAAGGCACACCGTGACATAATAATTGAATTGGAGCCGATGGATCTATTGAAAAATTTAAAAAGTTCAAAACATTTGAGTCTCAAATTGGGGTCGGATAGTAACTCAATTAAAAATAAATACATTCTCAAATATGTTTAAGAGTGTTTGCGTATTTTTGGATGTTTAAATCAAAACGTTGAGATAAATTTGTGAAATTTATAACTTAAGTCATGTACAATCCGAATCAAAGAAGCTACATATTTGTTTTATACTTACTGGTTACGATATACCCCGTTAATAAGCCCATGCTGGCCCCTCTCTTAGAGCCTTCACGAATCTCCACGAATTATAGCTTCTGCAGTTTTCGAGCATGAGTCATTGAATTTGGGGGCTGTATTAATGGTGATCGACAAATATGATGAATATACTTAACAGAAATGCGCACTTGGGCATCGGAAATGAACAATACCTCGAATTGCTCACTGCTGTAAAAAATGCTCAAGGTACTGTAATGACAACATAATCGCTTGTCGAGCTACGTACAAGAATCAAGAATACATATACTGTATGGGGTCGCACATGCTACATAATATCCGAAAAAAGCTTTTGCAAAATAACTATAACCCTTTTCACAATTTGTAATAGGTTCAGGGTATAAAATCTGCACGCGATAAGAGTTCGCCTAAACCAAAATAGTGATAGGTCACGGAATCAAGTGTCTAGATACGTCTGCAGCTGCATATTTGTATCTGCAGAATGTCTATTTTAGGATAAGCATAATTGTCAGTAGTTTAACATCATTAAACGATTTCAAGTTCATTTTTCATGTCTTTAACGCAGGCTTAGCGTTTGTTGAGTAATTAGTTCCAGATGTTCATTGACCAATTGCTGTGCCTTGATTATTTCGTCCTAAGTTGGCTATGACGTAACAAACGACGCGACTTTCAATGCATTTGCACAAAAAAGAACAATTTTCTATTAACATGCATACCCATATACTTGCATGTACATATATGTATATTAATGTAGTATGTACGTGTATTTACATATGCAGTTTAAGTCTTTTCAGAAATGAGCTTTTGCCAGCATAGCTGTTGCCACATTAACGTCAACAGCTGAATTTTTGTGCTCCCATTTCTTAGTTACTTTTAACACCCTATGCCAAACGTGCGAAAGGAGGGAGGAATGCTTAACATCAGTAACTTCCACAAAGAAATAAAACGGCAAATGAGTTGCGAACAAATAATTTTTATTTTCAGTTACTCCAAGAGAACTCATAGTACTTGTAAAATGAAAGTCATGCAAATCACTAGTTGTAAGAGTGCAGAATGTTCCTTTTATATATGTATTTATAATATAAATATATATTACTGTTAATATATATATATATAATATATATATTAACAGTAACACAGTTATAACAGTTATTATTATTTCATTGATATTATTGAGGACAAGTGCAGGGTATCTTCCCGTACAGCACTTATACTTGCTTAATTTGTTTGCCTTGACTATTCGCCTTGTTGTGCATTTGGCATGGTTGGGTGCCTACATACACATGCATACATTTGTATTTATGTATCTCTGATTGATGAGTCTTTGTAGGAGCAACACTTGTTTGCATCTGACAAATGGAAATGGGAACTATTCGAGGTTTTCAGAAGGCCGTAGAACGCTACCGGCGAGTTGAGAGATTCGTGTTACTAACCATAGGTTTTATGATCCTCCGCTTTTTAAAGGTTATTGTAAAGGTATTGTATGTTTTTGTGAAAACAATACATTGAAAATGGGAAAAATTGAACTAAAGTATTTCACTAGCTTCTCTTAATATTTGAATATTTTTAATATCTAACTCAATTTAAAGCTTGCTCCAACAACTATTGTTTGAAGAATTCCACGAATCCCATCAGGAGGAAATCTTATAGATTTTAAATAATTTAAGGGTATTAATTTATTTATCTAATGTGAACTAAAATCAATTTCCACAAGTTTTAAAAATTATATACAATTGAGCGCAGTAATAGTATTTAACATTTAAAATGAGAAGAAAATTGAAAAAAAAAACACTTTTCTTTCTTGTGTTATACATATTAAACAGAAATATTGCCAGTAACTTTGATTGACAGTCTGAAAAATAGTCTGATTGACTATCTGCTCAAGGACAACAGTATTTCGAATATCTTATTCATATCTCAATATTTAGTTGAAATTTTAATTTTTCAATAAGCTGCTTGATATTTGGCGTCAGTTGTTGTTGCGTGCAGTACATAAATAAATATCAATTACAAGTTTTGAAATGTCCAACGCAGACGAATTTTGTGCATGAAGGAAGGCAAGTGAGTATCGCTCCTAGCTGGAAAATCATGCAGCCAGGCAACTGATAAAAAGCTTCGCAAGCACATCCGCCTGCCCAGACTAGGTAAGAAGAGCAGCATCTTTGACAAACAACTGGATGGGGATGAGCTGGATTTCGATGGGTCCAAGGAATTCATGAAGCAACTGAAAAATACGTACGACAAGCGATCGCAAAAGTGGCTCAACAAATATAAGGAAGACATAGAGAAGGAGTCCTCTCGAGAGCAACTTATTGGTGATATGCGTAGGCAGCTCATGGAGGAAGTGCGTAGCGATGGGCGTCTACAACTACGCGGCGAGGTGCAGTTTTTCGTATACCAAGCAGAGCTTTTGCCGACGCCCTCTAGGGGATAAAATGTTACAATGTCGAGCCCTTTTTCATTCTTGTTTGACCAAATTGTTCTTATCGTCAATACTTTTACTTTGATTCCGTCTGCAGATACGAATTGTTTTGCAAGTCCCACCAACTTGGACTCAGTATTTTTTTCTCACCTCGTGGAGGTTTTAAAAAGTACGCGTGGTAGTGAAATTCGTATATAGCCAAAGAATTTTTTTTCAATTCAATTAATAAACACAGAATATTCTCAGTGGATAAGTGCTCCTACAACATTGCCAAAAAAATTTTTTTTTTTCAAAATATATTGACTTTTTTTTGTTTTTGTTTTTTTGTTGCATTTGTTGTGGGTCGATAGCGCCGATCGAATACCGCCACAAAATTTTGTTGCCTACTTCCGGGCATTTTCTTTAATATAAATTTAGCTTACGATTCCTCAACCGGTTTAAACTTAGCTTACTATTATTAAACGGTTTAAATTTAGCTAAGGATTCTCAAGCGGTTTAAGCACAAACGTAGTGACATGCTAGATGCATCAAACAAGCGAGAGGCTCGAGAAAAAAAAGAAGAAGAGGAGAGAGGGGCCAATTACATGGTGGCTAAGTTCCAAGTGGAGCCACATGTTCTCTCGTATTTTTTTTTCTTCATATTTTTAGTCATATTTTTTTCCATATTTTTTTCAATATTTTTTTCTTATATTTTTTTTCTGTGAAGTTAAGTGATGGATATTAAGTTTATAATGAATATAAACAAAATCTAGAAAATATTCATATGAAACATGACTATATCCGTTTGAAGGGGAGAATCGCCGGGAGTATAGAGTAGATTAATCGCCAATTCCATAAGGGCGATGTACCTACAAAAACCACACAGGTACATTGCAGGAAGGGCGGGTACGTCGTGGCCAGATACACCAGGTTGGCCAACTGTTTCGTTTATTTTGTGTGTGCATGTAGGTTGATATGTAGTGTTGTGAAGGTCAAGTTTATGTTTCGAGATCTGTACCGTCTATGGGCAGGGTTGGAGCTACCCCACCCTGAGAAATCTGAGCTAGCTGAGGTTGCCCACCGCAAACAATAGACGTGTTACATTTTTGTGTGTAAATTCGCACTATATTTATATCTCTGCTATCAGAAGCGATTACCAGCCGCCAAAAAATGTACCCAGTTCGAAATAATAAAAATTAATATAAACATCAATTCAGTGACCAAGCGTACGGCTGGAGAAGCTAAAGAAAAGAAACAGCGCACGGCCCCGTATCACCACAGGTGCTCCGTAGTCAACCGACCCGGCAGCTCGGCTCATTACAGTCACCGCTGGATTGATGCGCCACTTATTTCTACAGATCGTCTGAAGATCCCATAAACCGACCCGGCTAATGCATCGTCCAAAATACAAAAACAAAAATGCCTTAAATAAAAATCAATTTAAAATTTTGCAATTATAATTAACCAATTTTTTGTGGTGTAGTCATTTTTTTTTTAGTTATAATTAAAGAAGTTAGAAAAAAACTCGTCGGTCTTGTGTTAAAATAATAAAATCATTTAAATAATGTAAAGTAATCGGCGCAAGCAACATTAAGTGCAAAACGAAACAATAAATAAAGCAATAACACAATTGCAAAATGCACAACCACCAAAATTCAAAGTTTTAATATAACTGAACCCTTATCCATTTACCCTTCCCAAGCCAATCAGATGCGAAACAACAAAAGATCTTTTGGATGTGGAGTTAATTCAAGTAAGTGCATCAGATTCTAAATTTTGTAATTTATTTAAATTTTTATTGTTGGTGAATTCTTCGATTTTAAAGAGCGTTAAAATGTGAAGCCGTGTAAAATTGCAGTTGCAAAATCTCTCTTAAAATAACAACGAGACAGTCAGAAAAAAGAAGTGAACTCACTCAGCTTTAATCGCGCTTATTGCTCCCCGTAAAAATCTATGAGCTGAAGCTGAGCGGCTTTTGATAAGCTAATTGAATTTATAAAAGCCAGCTTAAAAGTATGCCGCACTTTAATGTTGAAGAGTCAATATTGCCTGCCGAAATTATTTAATTGAATAACCCTAACTAAATAAACCAATGAATGGAAGCTTAACACTTGCACACACAGAAGAAAATAAAAAAATGAATATATATGATAATTTTAATATTACCAAAGAAAACTAAATAAAAAATAAAAAAGAAAACTCATAACAGTAATATTAAAATAATATGTATATAAATAGATAATAAATAGCAAATACAAAAAAATTAATTGGATAATTAAATAAATGAATAATTTTGTTTGCACGTGTTGCATTTGTTGTGGACTGAATACCGCCACAAATTTTTATTGCCTACTTCCAATAATTTTCTTTAATCTAAATTTAGCTTACAATTCTCAAGCGGTTTAAGCACAAACGTAGTGACATGCTGGATGCAGCAAACCAAGGGAAGGAGGTGTTGAGACGAGTTGTAAATTCGTACTGATGAGACGAGTTGTAAGTTCATTCTGAGTTTATTTCTTAAAATCCTAGCCTTATCTAGCTAACAATGTATACTTAGTTTCTACCTGCTGTACAGATAACGCAGGAGACCATTTCTAACCCATGCAAAGGCTGGTCTGTTATAATCTATTTTTACTTATCAGGTACTCAAATCGACGCAGATGGTCACTTGAGCACTTAGAAAACGTTTACACATTATGTATTTTTACTTAAACTAGTGTTCATATATATAGTGTTCATTTTTGAACAGCAGGACTCGAAAAAAAGAAGAAGAGGAGAGAGGGGCCAATTACATGGTGGCTAAGTTCCAAGTGGAGCCACATGTTCTCTCGTATTTTTTTTTCCATATTTTTGGTCATATTTCTTTTCATATTTTTTTCATATATTTTTTTCAATATTTTTCTCTTATATTTTTTTTTTTGTAAAGTTAAGTGATGGATATTAAGTTTATAATGAATATAAACAAAATCTAGAAAATATTCACATGAAACGTGACTAGACCCGTTTGAAGGGGAGAATCGTCGGGAGTATGGAGTAGATTAATCGTCAATTCCATATAAGGGGGATGCACCTAAAAAAAACTCCAGAGGTGTATTGCAGGAAGGGCGGGTACGTCGTGGCCAGATACACCAGGCCGGCCAACTGTAAAAATGTAAGTAAATGAAGTTCACAATTTAAAAATAAAAAGAAAAAAATATTATGATATACATATTTATACATATATTACACAAATATTTAATTTAAAATAGTTAGGACACGAATGAATCTGTTATATTAGTTATCGAAATTGATTAATTATTCTTTTTCTCGTTCTGAAAAGGAATCAGTAATTCAACCAAGTTAAATTAAATTAAAACGCAAAATTACTTAATCATTATTGAAAATAATTTGGAAAATCAACTTAACATTGAATTTTACCTTCTTGAACTTACTATTTAAAAATAATGCACAACATTAAAATATTAAATGCTATAATAGTTGTAGAAAAAATTAATTACGCATAAACTAAAATGAAAATAAAGGATCCTTTTGACTATGATATTGTTGAAAGGAATATATAAATTTTTTGGGGAGTCATGCAACGCACTCCAGCTAAATGAGTTAAACGATAATGCCATTATATTGTCAAACGAAACGATAACCACTGATATCTCAACTCCCGTAAATCGTTCGAATGGCGCAAATATTCCGAGCACATCACAGCGCAGCAATCAGTTGAGCATTAGACGTGTGAGCGATACGCTGAAGACGTTTTTTTAGTGCCCACTGTGCTCCAGTGCGTTTGACACAGGACAACTGCTGTCTCGCCATCTCAGCACACATATCAAAGCGCTGAAGAAAGGCATCGTTGGCGCTCATCAGTGAACCGTTTGCTATCTTAAGATATCCTGTGCCAGTTCGCTCAAGCGTCACATGATCAGACTTTATTTGTTTCAGGTCTTGACTACCAATCAAAATGGAAACTATTACAAATAATAATTATAATAATAAAAACCGTTACAAATCTCCAACAATACACACAAAATATATAATAGAGGATTGCCGTAGATATCTTTGTATGAATCGCATTTATGAATTACAAACTTCCAAAATCTTTGCAGATGAAAATATTGTTGTGTGTGACTGATGTGTGTGTGTGGCGCATACAAGATGACAATTTGAATGATGTCGCAGATGTTGTACATAGTGGATGCGTAGTAGGTGCCAACAACTATGAGATCCTCAGGCAGTTGCTCTCCACCTCTATGTCGAGATGAGCGAATAAACCATGCCGTATATATAGCAGAAGAAGCAAATTAAGTAGTCGGCCAATTTAATCCAACCCTCACGCATATGAAGCGCTAACGTGTCCGTCTTCAGCACTGTGGTTGGGTCATACAAACCCGAACCCGACATCACTGGACGATTCTTGTAGCGCCATATATGATAGGCAATGAGACCATGTTGAGGCACAGAGAATACCATTCGCCGCAGCACAGGAATAATAAGTTTATAAAAATTTGCCGCAAATATTCGGGTAAAACGAGCGGGTTGAGACTGTTGCATTGATCGATAGGATTTTTATAATCTGTTTTTAACTCATCGAACGCAACGACTTGAAATATTGCGAAAAATATTAAAAATACATCGTCGATAAGCGCCATAATGTACGTGAATGTGGTGAAGTTAAAAGCCATTGTAGTGGGCGTTACTAAAATACTGTTGGATGGCCTGCTACATGTGAATCAGACATCAGTATCCATAGTGCGAGTGTATCCAGCAGCACATGAATCGCATGGACAGCATGTGTGTAGTATTCACAATTTTTGTTTGTCACCCAAGTTTTTACGAAAAACACTAGAATAAGGTTTGCATTTTGAAAATATTTTTTGATGTTTAAATTACTTATGTATGTTTTTTTTTTTAACAGCTTAACAAAATTCAAGCTAATCAAAAATCAAAATTAAAGTTCACAGGTTGCTAGTAATTTTCCTTCTAAGTTTGGTAACTGTAGCTATTAATTTGCTAGAGATATAGGCTTCTGGGAATTTTAAGAACGGAAGTGAGCGCAGCCAAAAAAAAAATGTTGGATCACAATCTTAGTAATCTACCTTCCATGTTTGGTAACTATAGGTTTTAAAATGCGGGAGTTATAGGTTTTTACCGTTTAGACATATGGACTTATCAATTGGAGTTTGGTCAATCTATTTGTAAAATTGTGGGAGATATGCAGATTTATCGATGTACACTTCCCGAAATATAGGCGTTGGCCATCGGTATCAAACTATAAATATACCTTAAGTGGGATTTTAGATATTGCAATGAGACTCCAGCTCCGGTATGTGTAACGACGCATTTGTGTTGCCTACTTTAGGGCATTTGCTTTGATGTAAATTTATCTTACGATTCTCAAAAGGTTTAAGCACAAATCTATTGACATGCTGGATGCAGCAACTGAGGTGCAGGCAGAGCCACTGAATTGCTCGTCCATTCCACTTACATGGTGGTTAAATTTTAAGTCGAACTACATATTTTTGCCTTCGTGCTGTACGGGTTCGGGTTTATTTTTAGCTAGGCTAAGGCTCAGTAGAGCTTGTAATTCATGCAACAAATTTCATTTGATTGCATTTGCGAAAATTAACAACACCGATGCTTATATATATATTCAAATAGTTTTATTCAACTTGCATTATTTGTTATTACAATTACACTGTATTGTTTGTAACGTATTTGCCAATTGGATTCGTTGAGCTGAAGTCCTTTTGTCGAATTTGATGCGAGGATCTGCCCCAGGCATTCCGCGCATCAGCTAGACAAGTTCACGATCTCCTCCTGCCCGACAGAGAAATCGCGCGGCACTCCTGTTTATTCACCAGGACAAGCGGTCTATTTGATCCCCCCAGGATTGCCACTAGCACATCTGTGAATCAGGACTCGCTCGCACACGTATCTCACTGTCTCCCGTTGATTGTGTTTCGTAGACTCCGCAAGTAGAGTAGCGCTGAACTTCCGGCCTGTGCTGCGACGCGCTTTTAATAGCCCTGCGTCGCAGCCTTTGTCGTGACTGTATCAAAGTCACGTGATCCTTGGTAATTTGCCACTGCCTCTTGCTGGAGCCAGCCCTTGTCTGCCGTCAGTGTGAGTATGGATGGTGATATTGCACCCCCCATACTCCTCACATGTCCTGATGGACATGTGTGTCAGACACGCTCATATGGCTGACAATCTGCGTATTTATATATATATATTTATTTGCCATGGCTATATGGCTCCTCACACGTTTATAAATAGGACAACGATATTCTGCAGTTAAGAATGGTTTTATTCAAATAACGACGCGACTTATTCGGCGGTCTAAAGTGAAGTGCTTTACATGTTGTGATGAAATTCATTTTTGAGTAAATACGAAAGAACGAACAATGCAATGCATAAGGGAAATTAAAACAGAGTTGTCAGATTGAGGTTGGCTTGTTCTATGCTAATTCAAACACCATTTGAAAATTTGCATTTTACAGCCTTGAAAGGCTGGTATTTAACGCCTGTGAGCTGACTAATTGGTTCAGTTCCCACTCCATCAAAATGAGGTGTTGCTACGTAGACCTGTCAACTTTTCGGAATTTTGACATTAGGGAATGTCCAAAGCGGTTGCCTCGAGCTTTAGGCGCAGAAATTCAAAGGATCTGGCAGGCCATATAAGACGCATAAGAGTCTATTGTTTGGTTATGTCTGGGTTCTTAATGCATACAAGTGTAGGCGTGCGAATAATCACTGCTATCTACTGTGCACAATGCGGAAAAATGCTTTTATATATTCCTTTGTAAAATTTCTCTTGCCGCATTTATGTTTGCCTAATCCTCATGTTTCTTTTTATGTGCCAATGGGCTTTTAACATTGTACACGTTGTTGCATTGCCAACATTTGCATTAACGTGTACTAATATATGTACTCAAATTTATGTATATATGTAAGATGGGGCTTGATGTATTTGGCTTGGTCTATGGTAATTCGAACATCATCCCAAAATAGGCATTTTACAGCCCCAGTTGTTTTTTTTTCAGTATATTTTTTTATAATGTTACGCGTCGGTTTGTCCGCATGGGGCAGCTCCGGCCAGCCAGTGCTTAGTTAGGGGTGGGTCTACCCCTGCCCGCCGACCGCACAATAAACGAAACTATACAAAATCTACACATCACTAACAACAGCTGTTTTAACGGACAGTGAAAATTTAGAAACACAAAAAAAAAACGTTGACTCCGGCTTCCAAACGCCTTGCTGTTCCTGCCGTAGCGCTCCCGCCCTTCCTATGGGGATAAATATCCACTCTTGGCCCCACCCTTCTTCATCTGCACGATCACATATTTTTTTCTAACCTATTTTGAGTCCCCCTCCCTCCATTTATAATGCTTAACTTTTCATTTTAACTAAACCTTATTTATTCAAATTTGGCCTTAATGTTAGCACATTTAATGTGACTTACTTCTACTTAAAACTAATAACATGAAAGTGAATTTAATTAACTATCTAAAGCAATAATAATAAATATTAAATTTAACCACACAAAAAAAATAATCTGATTTAGATGATACCAAAAATATTAATTAAATAAAGAGAAAAAAAGAGAAGGAAAATAAATAGTTTTTTAATTAACCAAAAAAAAAAAATATGCATGATGCAAAAAAAAGAATGAACTTAACCAAATAAAAAAAAGGAAGGAACAAAAAAAAAATTGATTAATACAAAAAAAAATTTAATAATATAAAAAAAAGGAATGAAAAAAAACGCAAATTATAACACTTAATTGAGGCCTTACGTTGATGCTGCCGATGCCATTTGAAGGCTGGAACGGACTCACTTTCTGTTCTTCTGGTTGGTGGTCCGCGTTAACATGGGGGGGGGGGGGTTGCTTCCGTCAATGGTGCGGCTAGGCTAGCGAAATCACGTATGAATCGCCTATGCCACCCAGCAGTGTCTAAAAAGGAGCGAACTTCTTTCCGCGAACGTGGTATCGGGATGCTTTTAATTGCTACCACACGCTCGGGATCCATGCGTACCATACCACCGATGATGAATCCCAGATACTTCAGGGACTTAAAACAAAACTTGGATTTCTGCAAGCCAATGCAAAGGTTTGCCTTCCTTAGGAAATCACCTACTCTTAGCAAGTATTTTATATGGGTGGGAAAATCGGGGGCGATTATCAATAGGTCATCCAGATAGACCAAGACATTGGATCTCAGCTTCACGGGTATCACCTTGTCCATCAGACGAACAAGTCTTTGGGCGGCATTGCATAGCCCGAATGGCTTCATTCGAAAATGATATTAAGGCCTTCCAGGTACCGCGAAAGCAGTATAGGGCTTACTTTTTTCGTCCAGTTCGACCTCCCAATACGCAAACTTCAAATCTACGCTGGAGATGTAGTGTGTTTGGTCGATCCTGGACAGTATGCCTTCTATGCACGGAAACGGATAGGCATACTTTATGGTCAACTGGTTGCGCCCCTTCGACCAAATCGATGGTGTGACGTTCTATTGCCGTCTTACCCAAGCCATTGTCCTCGAACGACAGAAACCTTTGTTTTACGGCCTCTAATTCGTTTCTTTCGTCCCTCTTCAACTCCCATGTCTCTGGCTCCTCCTCTTCGGCTTCCTCCTCGTCGCCGTAATGAGTCATGGACACCGCCAACACTTCATCGACTTCCTTCTTGGTCGTAAAGGACTTGTCGGGACCCAGGATGGTAGGAGCTAACCCAAAGGCTCTCCAAAAGTCAATCCCAAAATAGGCTCGTTACTCCAGTTACGGGCATACAAAGAAGGTGATGTTCTTCGTTTGGCCTCGGTACGATGTGGGCAAGTCAACTCGGCCGATGATTGATCGGTCATGCCCTCCGGCTGTGAGGACTATCGACGTATAGGGTTGCATTAGAATTTCCAGATCCTCAATCAATTCCCGGCTGCCTTTACCTAGCAGACTTACGCTCGCTCCGGTATCCAACAGGCCCCTTAACGCATACCCGCCTACCAATACCTCCTCGAATACCCGCGAGTCCTTTGCCTCGCTTCTCCGTATTGCCTCCACAACAGCCTTTCGCCCTACGCGTCGTTATCGAAAGCGTTCCCGCGTCTTCTTGACTCGACGTGACACCGTTCGCATTCCTTCGAATTGCCTGTCCCTAAATTTCCGATTCCTTACTTCTAAATATTTTGTGAACCTTTCATCGAGCGGTAAATGCCTAATTAAATTACTATTCTTATTTCTACCAATTTCTCCGGGCTGGTTTCTCATTCCTTCTCTTTTCCGGACTGTATCCTCGACCGTGAGTCGCCCGTCCTCCACACGCTCCTCCGTCCGTTTCCCGAGCATTCTGGGCATTTCGGGGAGATGGTCCCTGGACAGCCGCATCTATAACAAAACAGTTTTTGTTCCAGGGATGGACAATTCCGGAAATCATGATTTCCCCAACGATATTGGTACTGCAGAAATTCTATGCGAAAAACGAAATCTTCGACGGCGGACGGGCGACTGTGCCCGTCGAACGAAACTCCCCATCTTTCGCCCGCTCACGAATGTTCTCGTAAGGTGGTTCGTACCGCCCATCTTCTTCATCTCCCTGATCTGTCCATCTTCTCTGTCCCACACACGGATTTTGCCATTCACGAGCATGTTGGTTGGCTCCTTTGCTTGGCTCTGGATTACTCCTTCCTTCCCTTAAGTCTCGTCGGATCGGTTTGAGCGGAGGTATGGGCGGGATTGTCTCCATGACCGGTGATGTTGCCAAACGCCGTTTGGGTATTGACCCACCATTCAGGGGGATTCCGGGTCGTTAGTTCCAAAAGTCGGGGGGTGGTGCTGGCGGTAAAAATGCATCTGGTGACCTGGGCGCCTTCTCAACCTCCATTTCTCGGGTGGCGACAATCGGTCGTAGCACCTCATTTAATAGCTGCATCATGCTTAGCATCCCCGCTCGAATTTCGTCCCTAATCGCATCGCCAATTCCGGCGGACATCGATTGCCTATAGGTCGCGTGCGCTTGAGCCAATGCGCATTGACCGCGGACTTTTCTTCGGAACCCAATCCTGGCGGTAGGGTTCGCACTTCGGCCGGAACGTCATCCCTATTCCGAACCGGGGTGCGAGGAAGACCGGTGAAGGTAAATGGCGTCTGAGGGGCTGGATCTGGCCCATCATTTTCGCTCCACAAGCTGTCATCTTTCGGCTGCCCGCGAGAACGTGTTTGATGTCTATATTCGCCACCAGTAGCCATTATTAATATTTTAATAATATATAATAATAATATTTTTATGAATTATAATAATAATATTAATAATGCTAATAAATAAATTTTTCCTAAAACTAGCAAAACCAAACACTCAAACGCTCAAAACTCAGAATACAACAAACAAAATCTTTTCGAACTATTATTCTTCAATATAAATGAGGGAAAGGAATCCCAATGGGGTCGGAATGTGATCAAACATATCTACGCTACATCCGAAAGAAATGCCGGCTCCTGGGTTGAATTGTCGATTGCTCAGGTTGTAACAAACCTATTTCTTTGGCTAGGCTAACTCTCAGTCGAGCTGTGGGTTCGTGCAACGAATTTATAATTGGTCGCGATGCGACAATTATCAACACGTTTATATATACTGTATTAATATGGTTTTGATTTAATTCACTAATTAAATGCATAATTTCGCTTATTGTCTGCGTTTATATTCTGTGACAATTCACTGGGGCCTTAGTTTGTTTTCGGAAAGTGATCCTGTTCTAAAAGTCGGTTCTAGGCACCCCGTGCACCAGTTACACAAGTCTGCGGCTTTGCGCTGCTCGACAGGTTATCATACGGCACTCCGTTTAATCAAAAGGATTCACACGTATGCCGTCTAAACGCAGGCTTGATCGCGCACGCTCAACTTGTGACTATGCAGGCCTCGCCTATTACCACGACTTAAACGTGGCAAGGATTCACTTCTTTACCCACTTAAGGACCTCAGTGTCCTGTATTGGTATTAGTCTTGATAGCGTCGAAGGACTCGACGCTCCTTGGCGGTGTATCGTTCTGCGTGTTACACCTTCACTTATGTTGTTCACTTTGTTGCTTTATTTGCCTGCCGCACTCGCGTAGGTTTTGTTCATAGCTTCCGCTTATGAACTTTGTTTCTTGGACCGCTTTGTTATTTCCGCTGGTGGGCAGGCTTCGTCTCCTGCGAAGTAGGCCGATGCTATTACCAGGGGGGTGGCATTTCCCTTATCCTGAATGGTTATGGGAACGCAGTCCCTCGTTAGAAATTCTGAAAGGATAGTACATTTAATTTCTTTCCTTACCATGATGCACGCTCTGGGCGTTGGGTGACTTTGATCCCATATTATCTTTGAGCTTGACGTGAACAGGCCTTTAATGCCATTGATCACCCAAGGCTCCTGCACAAGGGCTAGCCCGAGATGCCGTTTGGTAAACATCCTCGCCAGGACAGCTGAGGCTGCCTTGGCTCGGTGGATGTTTACCTGGGCCAGGCCCGTTGTGATGACTCCCGTCATCTTCTAGAGGAGGGGCTCCTGCTTGCATGGTGGCTGGGGCCCGGAGCTGCCCCCGCCACCGCTGCTCGTCAGCGTGACGTCAGCTTCTTCCTCCTCTCGTAGTTCTTCTTTCAATTCCTGCGAGGACATTATCGCGTCCCCGTCCTCTACTACACCCAGTTCATCTGGGCCGAGCGTCATGTCCGCCAGGTCCTCATCTTCTGCCAGGTCTTCCGACAGATCGATGATGACGGACTGATGGTTGCTCGGTCCATCCGTTGGGGGTTCTTCCCGTTCTTTTCCTGTGTTGGGGCGGGCTGCTTAGTCCCCCCAACCTTCTTCCTCAGACCACTGACGGGGATATTCCCGTACCTGAAGTTGATCTGGTGACCATTATCGACGATCGTCCGCCTGGACAGCTCGTCTATTCCGATTACTAGGAGGGCTCCTTCACCCTCGTTCCTCCTAGTAATAACTTTCCACTGGGAAATGTCCATCCCGTTCTGTACCCCGATAAGGGGCAACAGGGACTCGGTGGACCGATCCTTACTCCTTGGACAGAATAAGGTTATGCAGTGGGGCGACGGTATTTCGTCTCCCACCTTGCATGTTAGGGGCACTCCCTTTCACGATCGTAGTCGTGGTACCATGTTGCCCAGCCATTTGGCTGAGCTTTCGGTTGTGCATTCAATCAGCAGGTATCAAATTCTGAAATGAATGCCCGCGAATGAAATCGCGGTGTCCTTCCCATCTCCATATGCTACGATGAGGTCATCTATGATGACCTCCTCCAGTATGGACAGGTCTTTGTGATTTAGTAGTACCTGGGGATAGTCCACAGGCAATACCGCCACCTTTACTTTCTTAGTGGCCGCCGCATATGAGATGCGGGGCCCTTCTGGTCCGGCTGACCTGGACGTGCTCGCCGCTGCACGTGATGTGCTCGGGTGCGTGTCCAGTTCCTCCTGGCCCTTCTTCATCGGCGCACGTGCCCCTGTTGGACCATGGGCGCTCTTGACCGTCGAGCACCACCTTTTAGGGGTGGCCGTCGGCAGTGTCAGAGCACTGCTGTTCCTTTTGGGGGCTGGTGCCCCACCTACTGTCTCCCTCGGCTCTTTTGCCTTTTTGAGGGCCTCATCTGGGGCCATCCCTTGCCGGAGGTACCTCAGGTACCATTTGACCCGTGAGCCGCAGAGATTCCTGCGGTCGGGTCGTCCAGCCCTCCAGGTTGGCCCCTCGGTGGGAGGAAGTCTCCCTTCTTTTTCGGCCTGTGGGTGTGGTGGTCGAGGTGCCCCGACCCCACCTTCTTCTCTCAAGGCAGGTGTCTGTTGACTGTGCCCCTGCTGTGCAGAGGGCACTCTCCTTGGTGTCGGAGTGGGGTGTGGAGGATATTCTGCCACATGGGAGGACCTTCCCCCGTCCAGGGCTCGGTCCTCCATCAGTCTTGTGACTTCAATCGCCGGGAGATCCTGCGGAGTTTTTGTATACTTGCTTTCCATTGTGTTCCCACGAGCTGCAGAGAAAGTATGGTCCGCCCGGGCAGAGATCTGCGGTACCCGGGTAAGGCTGATTAGAACAGGCGGTCGCCATCTGCCTGAGCTCACCGTTAGTGACTGGGCTATTTGATATTCCGGGCCCCCAGCCAAGTTGACTCTCGGCACGGTTCGAGTGACACCTTAGTCCGGCCCGGAGTGAGATGTGTGGGGATAGGATGGGGGTAGGTAGTGTTGGGGGATCGGGGAATTGTGTGAGGCTATGTTTTAAGAGGCGGCAACACAAGCGCCCTGTCGGTACGGCTAATAATAGCCGTTCCCGCTGTTTGTCCGGGACTGCTTATTCACGGGCACTTTTGCCACGCTATTCGCAGCTAACCTCCCTAAAGGGAGGCCGTTCGCTATCCGCAACCTGCGACCCGCCTGGTGGCCTCAGCTCAGCCCCATCCGAACCATCCCACTAGTTCGTCTGTTCGTCAGGCTGGTTGGCGTTAGTATCGCTAATATAAATTTCGGTGTTTTTGATTTTGTCGTTGTTGGCATTGTTTGTATTGTTGTTGGTATTTGCAATTCTTGCATTTTTGACTTTGTTTTTATTGTTGTGGCTGCTTTCCAAGCGAGAGCGCAAATTATAGCGGAGTTCGCTGGTCTGCCTGGCAAGAGATGGCGAGCACCAGGAAACTACAGCTGCAATATCCGGCGCGTCGCCGGGAGTAGCGGTATGGGGTGTTGCTCATATTGGCGCAAAATTTGCGCGCACCAAGCGCACACACTATACCAGAGTGGCGGCGGCGCACGCACAAGTCACACTGAGTGAGGGCCTCTTACAAAAATAGTTAAGCACCAGCACAACTACTCGCGAGCGTTGATTGTTTCAAGATCGCGAGAGAGAGTAACGCATAACACTGACACGCACAATTGCCGATGCTCTGCAGCAAGCGGACCGAGCTGCGCGCGTCGTTCGTAACTGCTCTAGAGAGCGATCAGCAGACCGCTAACGGAAAGTGCATGGGGAGCGACAAGAGAACTTTAGCTTGACTTGAACTCTCAAAGGTACCGAAAATGTAAAACAAAATCAAAATGGCAACGCACTGAGCGAGGGCGTATGCCAGTTGTTTTGTATTTTGTTATTGTTTTGAATGCCATGAATTGACATGAGTTCACAGTCTTATTTTTGTGTGAATTAAATACAAATTTAATAATTTAAACACGATAATATTGTAACAAATTTAACTACATTAATATTATAATTAATGTTGCCACTGGAGTGGTCTTCTCCATTAGAAAAGCTTATAAAGCAGAAAAATTGTCACGGTCACCAAAATACGCGTTAGCCAAAATGATAACTAAAAAAAATAAGTAATATAAAAAAAAGGAATTTAATTAAATAAAAAAAAAGGAAAAAAAAAAAAAATGAAATGTTTTTATTATAGATATTTAATTTTGAATAATAAGCAAAACTTAACAAATACCAAAAAACATATGAATAATGCAAAAAAAAAGTAAAAGGAATTGATTAAATAATAAAAAAAGGAAAGAAAAATAAATATTTAATTTTTGAATACTAAGCAAATCTTACCCTATGAAACCGCACACCATAAAATGGTACACCGACGGATCACTAACCACACTGGGAACAGGCCTTGGAGTGGTAGGTCCTCGGATATCATACCATGAGTCCCTTGGGAAGCACACCAGCATATTTCAAGCAGAGGTGTGTGCGATAGGGAGATGTGCGGACTTTAACCTGAAACGACACTATCGGAACGCGGATATATCCATCCTCTCCGATAGTCAAGCAGCAATAAATGCTATAAATGGGACGAAAATAACATCAAAAGTAGTCCACGAAGTAAGATACAAGCTTGACCAACTCGGAAAACAAAATAGGCTCACCCTAAGATGGGTTCCGGATCACAGGAACATAGCAGGGAACGAAGAAGCTGACAAGCAAGCAAGAATGGGGGCAGAGAAACCCATGATAGGCCCTGAACCGTATTGTGGTGTAGGGAGACACACAATACGACTACAAATCAGGGATGAGGAAAGACTGATGCGAGAACGGAGCTGGGCAGAGACGCCAGGACTTCGACAAGCCAGGAGTCTCCTAGGTGGCTTTAATCTAAAGAGATTTAAGCAAATAATAACCATGGGGAAGAATAGACTCAGAATTCTCACAGGCCTACTGACAGGACACTGTAGACTGAGAAGCCACCTAACCAAATTAGGTATATACAGCAGCAGCATATGCAGGTTCTGCGGATATGAGGAGGAATCCTCGACGCACATCCTAGCAGAATGCGTCGCCTTAACCAGGAAAAGAGGCAGTCTCCTAGGGCATCATATCATGGAGCCCAAGGATATAGTAACCCTCAACCCAATAAAGATTCTAGCATTCGTGCAGGAGTTGGGATTGATGGAAGAGCTGTAGGCTCAGTAAGGGGGCACAATAGACCTTTTAGGTCGCAGTGCTAATTCTCCCCAATTATAATAATAAGCAAATCTTAACCAAAGAAAAAAAATGTATGATACAAAAAAAAAGGAAATTAACCAAATAAAAAAAATAGGAAAGAAAAAAAAATGTGCCTTAGCTTATAAATATTTAACGCTACTTGAACCACATATTACAACAATTATTTGGGGCGTTATGCTGACCGCTGCCGATGAATTTGAGGGTTGAAACGGACTCACCTTTATGTTCTTATGGTTTGTGGTCCGTGGTGGCATGGGGGGTCTCCAGCTGCTCCAGAGGCTCTCTTAACGTCGTGTGGGCCGCTGCCCTCTAGTTGTTGGGTGTTCGGTTTTTTTTTATTTGAGGTGGCACCATTTGGTTCTTTTATTTGTGACGCGTCCTTTTATATTCTTTTATTGTTGAGCTCGGCACCTTAATGTTTATTTTTTTTTTTATTGGTGATCCGGCACCGTTACTTTTTTTTCAAAACAAAAAAAACTAAACTCCACTCTCTCCGCAAAAAAAAAAGAAAAACGTTCCTCTCACCAACAAAAATTAAAACTAAACCTTCACAAAAACTAAACTAAATGTTCACCAAAAACTAAACTAAACCTTCACAAAAAAAAATTAAAACTAAACTCCACCCCACGTGTGTAACCACCAACGTTTGGAGGGACAGCCAAATTATGGTGGACTCGCAACACCCCAACTTGAGGGTAAGAGTGGGGCGAGCGGAGTCCGGGATGTGTAGCGGAGAGGGAACTCCTTTGAGGACATAACTTTAAATTTTTAGAGTCCTGTTTTTTTTAACTTTTCGTTGGAGTATCATCTCCAACATTAACACCTGCGAACATGATTAAACTCCGCATCCATAAAGGTGAAGTTTAGCCTGGTGGTCTAAGCTAGGCGGGAAGCGCTGCGGTTCCGTTGGCATCGGCTGTTGGTTTCGGGGTGCGAGTTGTTGTGCACCCCGCTAACGCGCTCTGTACCCTCCCAACCAATTGGACTTCCTGCGCGGCCTTGTTTTCTGGAAAGTCCCCAAAAGCAAATCTACAGGGTTCACTCAACTCATATCCCGGCCAGTAGGACACATAATAGCTTTACTGAATCATGGTTTTATATTTTTCAACTTCATATAATTTTTCTTATAAATAATGGCATATCAAAAAAAATTTATAACCAAAAAAATTGTATACAAAAAAATTAATCTAACTTATAACCATAATTGAATAAAAAAAAATTGATTTAATAAGAAAAAGGAATATATATTTTTTTTCTCTTCAAAGTAACTTGAAATTCTATTTAATGTTAGCATAGTGCATTATTTCCTTAACTAACGATTTTATTGCATACTTATACCATCAGGTTATTACATTCTTCATTTCATTTCATAATATATGTCATATATTTTTTTTTTCAAGTTCTATTGCATACTTTTCTCTTTTTGTTTACAAGAAAATCTTATTGCCTACTTTTATCTTTTGAAAAAAAAATCTTATTGCCTACTTTTCTAGGAGTGAGATTATTTCCTTCTCTTATTATCTATTGTTCTTCGTTTTGTTCAACTTAACTTAAAACCCAATTAAACTAAAAGGGCAAGTGCGCATATATGTAATGAAAATTTTTATTCTTTTTTTTTCCAATTTTTTTTTCTATTTCTATTATTTATTCATATTAAATTTTTATATATATTTTTGTTTTAATGTATAATGACGTTACTTTTTTTATGAAAATTTACCCAACGAAGTTAACTACTCAAATCAAAACAAAAACTAGCGATATATGTATATATATGCATCCCAAACAATGTTATATTCCGATAGCATTTGTATGATTATTTATTTATTTTATTTTTTTTTAAATAATCTCATAATGATGCATATATGGTGGTTGTATATATGATAAACAAGGATAGTTCAAACTTACATGACTCTCCAGCGGTGAAAGGCCTTCCAACGTGGACGTGAATTTGCCTTAGTAGGCATTCAATACCTTAATATTCTCGATTATGGTTATCACATCACAACACAACCGAGATTCGGTTTTCACACAATCTAGCATCCATATACATACATACTCGAGTTCTCTTTTCCTTCTATTGCTCTTGATATTCTTTCTTCTATTATTTCTGTCTTTAAAAAGCTTTTACATATTCCAAGAAGGAAAAGAAAAGAAAAACTCGAACAAAAAAAAACTGATTATACTTTTAGGTGTCCAGTATTAGGTTTTTTTCCTCTTTTGTGTTATGATTAATTGTTTAAAAAAATAATTATATTTTATCGCACTTGTCCCTTTTGAACATGAACATGATTGAATTTTCTTCTTTTTTTTTTTCTTTAATTTAAACTTAACCAAAAAAAAACTAAAAAAACTTAAACCACGTGAAAAAAAAACTCTTAGGGGTGCTGGCTGCACTTTGTAGGTTAAAGCTGCACTTTTGTAGGTCACAGCTGCCCTTTGTAGATTAAAGCTGCACTTCACTGGTTCTTGCTGACGAGGGGTGCTCCGTTGAACACAACAATTTGCGAGCTTAGCGCGGCACTTCACGTTTCTTGTGGATGAGGGGGGGTGCTCCGTTGAACACGTGCGGCGATGTCGATGCTTGCGGCTATGTCCGAAATTGGACCGGCGATCCGTGACGGCGCGCCAGAGTTTTTAGTGTTGTGCCTTTATGTTGCACAGGTTGGCGGGATCACTTGTATTTTTTTCCATTTTATTTTTCTTTGGCGATTTTTGTAATATGGACCGTCTCGGTATATATATAAAAAAAAACCGGGCGGCGTGCGGTCTTGCTGACGAAAAAAAAATTCTGTCGGCCGCGTGCAGTTTCGGCTGATCGACGCAAGAAAAACTAAGAGACCTTTTCCATAGTGCCGCTCGGCTTTAATAGCGCAGCTTGGCAAAGCTCTGGGATTCCGCATCTATTCAGCTGATATCCGCGGCTTTTATCCTATCCGCCAGAGCTTTGCCTGCCTTAAAGTCTGCAATGCTTAATTACTCGCAACTAAATTATTATTGCCGACTTTTAGCCTGCTGCACTATTTACGTCGGCATCCGACCAGCCGTTTATTTCGCCTCGCTAGCCGGCGATATAAACTACCACACCCTTTCGGGCACCGACCGTTACACGTGATGGTCACCGTCGCTCGAACTTTTTCTTTCGCCGCTTTTCACTAACTGATCTCTGACTTTCGTTCGACCTTCACTGCTGTCCGACTGACCTTCGACGTTCGACTTCCAAAATTCTCGATTATTCGCCGTTCTATCCCCACTCGGACAATCCTCCGTTATCTTTAACCTTTTAAACCCGCGAACTCTCTCTCTCTCTCTTTTTGAAAGTTCGAACCTGGGGCTACCACCCTTTCGACTCTGAGGGCAGCCCCAACCATCGATACAATCTACGCAGCCGCAACAACTTTAACACTTTAAATTTGCACCCGGTGGAGCAACTGTTTTGGTTAAATAACCGTTTCATTCAATTGCATCAACGGGATAGAAACAAAAACATTCATGGGCATTGTGTTGTTCTCTTCACTTCTATCTGATATTTATAGAGACGGGGAAAAAAGAAAATTATCTCTATATTAGGTACGGACTTTGCGGGCACATGTGAAGGAAGGAAAGTTCACCTTTGGCCTTTTACGATTCGGAGATTCATTCAAAAGTTTCATACCTTTGAAATCGCTCTGCGTAGCCGAGAAACCACCGAACAGTTTTTTAAACCGACTGATCAGATCTCCAAAGCCATTCTTAGTCTACCTCATGAATCCCATTAAATCCCGATCTACATCCCTGCATTTTTCACATGGCCACTTTAAGCCTGATTTGGACTCAATCAGCTCAATTATTTGGCCAATAAGGCCAGCACATTTTTCGTGTGACACATTATCAGACCTTTAAAACACTCAAGGGTTAAAAGAAAACAAACGATGGTATGCGCTCACATGCAACACAAAGTTCAAGCCAAATTAAAACGGTGCGGGCGTGAGACCGAAAAATTAGAACCGCAAAGTACTAGAAAATAAAATAAATCAACCAAAGCAATTAACAGCAGTTTTAATGAGAGCCTGGAGAGAAATACGATTTAAACACAGAGATCCCGCTCAACAATGGAACTCAAGCAAGGGCGTAAAAGTACACCGCACAAGAGCATACATTTTAGCTGCTATTTGTTATATTTAAAAAGCTTAATTTTATTATTTAACAGATATTAAGTGCTTAACTCTGTGTTTTACAGCAAACCGATGAAACACAGTCACAAATTTAAATAAATAAGTAATTACGATGTGCAATAAAAAAAAAAATAAATAAATAGTACAAACCAGTAATATGCCAAAAGTCAGATCACTTTTGGGGAAATTCGGGATCAAGTTTACTTAGACCTTCGTTTCCAAGATATTTAAAAAAAATAATAATAATATGATGTACAAGTCCGACTGTTTATGTATTTAAATTAAACTCTTATGTTGGAGTCGAATACAAAAGGGCACATACACAGTGTGCCCAAATTCAAATCAGAACACGAAGAATTTTAAAAATAAGGTGTACTTGAAACGCTAAATAAACATCAAATACGGTCACCTTCATTATTTTCAGGTCTGTTTGCGGAAAAACTAGTCGTTTGCCTGTTTGCCTTTGCACGCAATTTGTGGCACTTGGACTTTCCCATTACATTTTGTGTGCCAACGCGACTTAAGCAAGAGCTCGCGTGTCCAGGAAGTGCATTAATACCATTTAGCAAGAAGTGCAGCTGTGCTGTGATGTGCGGCATGGGAATGGAATGCTGGTGCACTTGTGCATGTGTACATATTTACGGTCATAATACAGCTATATTTTCTGTGTTCTAAGCTCAGTAAGATTCCCAAGCCTTCGGCCACTGGTAATAAAATGCCCGCACATCATGTGGTAATTATATTTATAATAATAACACTACAAATATTAACAGATATGTTTAAATCATAACTTATTCAATTTGAGTTTTTTGAGCTACAGATTTGTTATTAAAGCTTTTCATACAAATTATTTTAATAATAAATAGAATACCAAATGAACTAACATTTTGTCAATAACTCGTCTATATGGGACTGTGTCTAAAATAGGATCAATCGTTAGAAAGACGACTTCTGGCGTTCTTCTGATGACTCTGCAGGCTAAGAAGTTATAAAAAATGTTTAAATATAAAACTCCAATCAAATTTTTTAATAATTAAGTCTCGGTATATATAATTAACATGATTTGTGATGGATTGGTAGGCTAGGTTTCACTACGTTTGCATACAGTATTTCTTGAAGACCTCCTCTTTTAAATTATTTGGGGACCTATCCCTCATATAAAACGAACAAAATTAAAGTATCACGTAAGATTTTGTTTCAACAATTTTAGAAATCTAGTATTTTTGTAGTTTTTTTTTCAAAGCGCGTTATCAGAAAGTGTCATAGTTCAATTTAATGACCATAATATTAAATACGAATTAAGAATTTTAATTAATTAAAAATACAATCATGAGTGATCGGAGGTAAGTAAAGGTGTTAGCATGCAATCAAGTTAGTATAATTACGATTTGAACTCATCTTCTCTTGTAATTGCTTATAATATTGAGCACTCGTGCAATTCTTATAAATAAAAAAATAAAAACATTGTTGAATTAGTTGACTTACTTTTCCATACCTTTACATACCTTTTTTACTTGCTGGCAGCCGCAATAATTGCAATATTTGCACAATTTAGGCAACCAATTAAAATATTTGTAAAAGGAAAAGTTTTGGCAAGCAAAATGCAAGTTCAGCGGCCAGCCAGAAACCATTTGGCTGAATACCAAAATGAAAACGATTTTATGAGGTCAATGCATTGTAAAAAACTTTCCCAAAATGTTTTGAGAACTACAATAATAGTACATTTCGATAGACCAAGCCAAATTGAGCAAACTGTGTCTAGGAACTAAACTGAGTCTCCGGGCGAAAACAAAAGAAACCATTCGTAAATGATGGCAGGCAAAAAACGAATGTCAGCGTCAGACGCGGCACATACAAATTTCATTTTATATTTACAAATCCACGTGGAAGTAACAAAGAGCCTTTCTTTCCCCAAGAGAATGTTCTCACAAATATTGAAAAAATTGAGTACATTATATATGTATGTAGTCATGAGAGCAAACGAGGCCAAGTGTAACTTACCATTTTAGTATTCGTGGTTGGCGCAAAAAGAACGCAGCCACAAGCCTCAGCCGTGTAGGTGCCCGGGCGAAGGACATGACAAGGTGATGGTTCGGGTGCTGGGGTAGCGCAGTCGCTGACGTAAAACTTGGCATGAGTAACATAATTTTGTTACCGACTCAGCTTTAGGACATGTAAACACATGTTGCCTGACACATAAGGCAAACGTTGAAATGTTTATTTTTTTTCGGGCACAAGTTGCTTAAATATTTAATGCAAATGCCTTTCGACTCACACATGCGCAGAATCGGGTGTTTTCTCAGAGTGTCAATCGTAATACCACTGACTGTATGGAATTAAATATTACCGCTTTAATATGGATACCGCCATACCAAACGATACACGTCACATGCCACATGCCACTTGCTACATACCTCATACCACAGTCTTCGCCAATCAAGTATTGCAGCTAAATGAATAATATCATGTGACTTATGATGGCAGCCAATGAGGTATGAATGCTAGTCGACCGCAAAACGTATCCTGAGCAGCAATAAAATTATGTATTCAGACACTGCGCTGCAAGCCAATACTTATTGCTTAGTATTTAATTATATTTATTAAATGTGCTTCGGCTCACGTCGTCACGTTTTTTGTGTGCCGCCCAAATGATAAATGTCAAATGAGTAAATGAATAAATTATATTGATTAGGTCTGTTACAAATACACTGAATGTTGCGAGCTGATTTGTAAAGTCAAACTCTTGAGACGAGTTATAAGTTCGTACGGATCTTTATTTCTTAAAATCCTAGCCTTATATAGCTAATAATGCAGACTTACTTTCTACCTGCTCTACAGACGGTTACAATTAATATATTTCTACTTAGCAGGCACTCAAATGGGCGCAGCTGCCGCTTGAGTTTTTACATATTTTTATCATTGCTTAAATTAGTGTTCATTCTTGAACATGTATTACATATACACCAGTGTTCATTTTTGAACACTGATCAAAGATCATCGCATTGCTCTTGATTGCCAGGATTTTGGATTAAATTCTTCACACTTCGTTGTGTTTTACTTTATGAAAATAACACATTACTGGCCACAAGTCAGGAGAAGCTCTATGCCTTTTAATATGTAGAAACCGTCGGCATCACTAATTTTCGCCCTCATATCTGCGAAACTCTTTTCTTATGCAATTTGGATGCACCGCAGTAAAAGCAAACATTATTACTGACTTATTTTAATTTCTTATTCCACTAGTTAAAAAAAATTAACAAGATTCATTAACTTAAACTATTTTGAAATTTAAAAAACAAAATTATCTATTCGATTGGCCATTCAGAAATTTTTTTTTGTCTCATTATAGTAATGTATAAAATATGAATATTATTGTTTTATCTTGATAGTAGAGATAACACTTATTGATTACCACCACCATCTGATTCATTGAACTATGCGTGGCCTCAATCTTTATCACCATCCAATCTTAGTTGGGAATAGCCGGGTTGCATCTCTATGGCATTGTAAGCATCCAGATACCGGCACGAGGTCTCTTCGGGACTTCACTCGAGTCCAGAAGTCCAGGGACTTTGCCAACAACTCCAGAACCACTCGCTGAGCAAACAGCTCATCTGACCACTTTTCCTAGAGGTGAGCTTTGGTCAGACTTTAATGCCACAGTCTCCGCTGTATATCCAATGGTGGTGACAGAAAACCAGGCCGTTGACAGAGAAAAGTTGATCATTGGAATACCACGTCAGATGACTTAACACATTGGTTTTAACAGAATGAATTATAATTAGACTGTAAGATCCGAAATGGGTTATTGGCAGCTTAATTCGAACTACAAGTTTGAAGAACTTCAAAATTAGGTTGGCTACTTAACCCAGAATCCGATTAATTCAGAATCAATCTCACCATTTATAAGTTAAAGTAAATTGAGTATACAAAGCATTATTCCATGTTAAGAAAAATAAGGATGATTGATTAATAAAAGTAATATTAGAATTCCATTTAAGACCCCTAAGGACAAACAATTAAAATTGTTTTTGTTCAGATTCTATCCTGTCATGAGGATGTATGTTATTGGGGGACCATATACAAAACCCATATTGAAGAATAGGACGCAGAAGTGAAATAGATAGTGTTTTAGTAATATAGGGATCGTCAAATTCTTTTGTCCAGTGCTTGATGAAACACAGGACTCCAAAGGCTCGATTAGCAGAGAAAGAAATATTCTTGCCAAGCCTAAGCTTGGGATTTAAATGGATACCCAAATCATCCGTCCTCCAGCTTGCCATTAATTCGTCTATATATAAATCATTCTTTGCATTTATCACAGTTAAGATTCAATAAATTTACCCGACACTATGCTTAAAAACTGTCTAAGTCGTCTTGAAGTCTTTGTAAGTTATTTGGAAATCCTTGAAGATTAAATGTGCGAATTAGTAAAGAGTAATTTACAGAGTGTAAAGACTTACTGAAGTCAGTGTAAATAGAATCCTTTTGCATTTTGATTTGAAAACTCTTAATAACAAAATAAGTGAATTCTCATAAGTTATTGGTAATAGATCAATGTATACTTCATAAGCCCATGCTGGTAGGGCGAAATCAAGGAACAACAAATATGTTGTGGTATAATATCTCAGGAATAGCTGACAACGTAGAAATACCTATAGTATTCTGAACATTCGATTTGTTTTTTTTATGGAGAGGAATAATTCATGATTCATTTCAAATGTCAGAAGAAGGAATCGTCTTGCGAATGGATTGTTGCATGTTGTACTTGGAAATGGAAAATAACATGCTTGTTTCAAAACCTTTCATTTGAGCGCGGAAAATTGTAACAATCAACAATGCAACACCCGGCCGGACGCGATACTGCAAAGCCAAATTGGCCATTGCTCTCTAGTGTAACCACCAACGTTTGGAGGGACAACCAAACTAGGGTGGACTCGCCACACCCCAACTTGGGGGTAAGAGTGGGGCGAGCGGAGTCCTGGATGTGTAGCGGAGAGGGACTCTACTGGCGGGAGGTGGGGGATCTTGCTACATCCGGGAACTCCTTTGATGACATAACTTTAATTTTTTTAGAGTCCTGTTTTTTTTTCTTACTTTGGAGTATCACCTCCAACATTAACACATGCGAACATGACTAAACTCCGCCTCCATAAAGGTGAAGTTTAGCCTGGTGGTGTAAGCTAGGCGGGAAGCGCTGCGGTTCCGTTGGCATCGGCTGTTGGTTTCGGGGTGCGAGTTGTTGTGCGCCCCGCTAACCAATTGGACTTCCTGCGCGGCCATGTTTTCTGGAAAGTCCCCAAAAGCAACACTAAATGGTTCCCTCAAATCACATCCCGGCCAGTAGGACACATAACAACTTTACTGAATCATGGTTTTATGTTTTTCAACTCCATATAATTTTTCTTATAAATAATGTCATAACAAAAAAAAGTGTATACCCAAAAAAATTTTAAACAAAAAAAATTAATCTAACTTATAACAATAATTGAAAAAAAAATTGATTTAATAAGAAAAAGGAAATATATTTTTTTTCTCTTCGAAGTAACTTTCAATTCTATTTAATGTTAGCATAGTGCACTATTTACTTAACTAACTATTTTATTGCATACTTATACCATCAGTTTATTACATTCTTCATTTCATTTCAAAGTATACTTCATATATTTTTTTTTTCAAATTCTATTGCATACTTTTCTCTTTTGTTTACAAGAAAATCTTATTGCCTACTTTTATCTTTCGTTAAAAAAATCGTATTGCCTACTTTTCTAGGAGTGAGATTATTTCCTTCTCTTATTATCTATTGTTCTTCGTTTTGCTCAACTTAACTTAAAACCAAATTAAACTAAAAGGGCAAGTGCGCATATATTTAATGAATTTTTTTTTCTTCCATATTTTTTTTTCGTATTTCTATTATTTATTCATATTAAATTTTTATTTTTTTATAATGTATAATGACGTTACTTTTTAATGAAAATTTACCAAACGAAGTTAACTACTCAAATCAAAAAAACTAAAGATATATGTATATATATGCATACCAAACAATGTTATATTCCGATAGCATTTGTATGATTATTTATTTATTTTATTTTTTTGTAATTAATCTCATAATGATGCATATATGGTGGTTGTGTATATGATAAACAAGGGATAGTTCAAACTTACATGACTCTCCAGCGGTGAAAGGCCTTCCAACGTGGACGTGAATTTGCCTTGGTAGACATTCAACACCTTAATATTCTCGATTATTGTTATCACATCCCCACACAACCGAGATTCGGTTTTCACACAATCTAATATCCATATATATATATACTCGGGTTCTCTTTTTCCTTCTCTTGCTCCTTATATTCTTTCTGTCTTTAAAAGCTTTTACATATTCCAAGAAGGAAAAGAAAAGAAAAACTCGAACCAAAAAAAAACAGATTATACTTTTAGGTGTTCAGTATTATGTTTTTTTCCTCTTTTGTGTTATGATTAATTGTTAAAAAAAAATTATTATATTTTATCGCACTTGTCCTTTTTGAACATGACCATGATTGATTTTTTTTTCCTTTTTCTTTAATTTAAACTTAACCAAAAAAACTAAAAAAAACTTAAACCACGTGAAAAAAAAATCTTAGGGGTTATAGCTGCACTTTGTAGGTTAAAGCTGCACTTTTGTAGGTAAAAGCTGCCCTTTGTAGGTTAAAGCTGCACTTCACTTTTTCTTGATGACGAGGGGTGCTCCGTTGGATACTACCATTTGGTAGCTTAGCGCTGCACTTCACTTTTCTTGTGGATGAGGGGGGGTGCTCCGTTGAACAAAAAAAAAATTCTATTGGAGGCGTGCAGTCTCGGCTGATCGACGCAATAAAAACTAAGAGAGGTTTCTCATAGTGCAGCTCGGCTTTAATAGCGCAGCTTGGCAAAGCTCTGGGATTCCGCATGTATTCAGCTGATATCTGCGGCTTTTATCCTATCCGCCAGAGCTTTGCCTGCCTCAAAGTCTGCAATGATTAATTACTCGAAAATAACTTATCATTGCCGACTTTTAGCCGGCTGCACTATTTACGGCGGCATCCGACCAGCCGTTTATTTCGCCTCGCTAGCCGGCGATATAAACTACCACACCCTTTCGGGCACCGACCGTTACACTAATAAGAACTTTGCGAATATTATGCTCAGAATGTTGCGTATGTTTTAATTTATTATATTCATGTTTTCGTTTCTCACAAACCCGCCCAGAAGTTGTTGCATTTGTTGTGGACCGAATACCGCCACAACATTTTGTTGCCTACTTCCAGGCACTTTCTTTAATCTAAATTTACCTTACGATTCGCAAGTGGTTTAAGCACAAACGTAGTAACATGCTAGATGCAGCAAACCAAAGAGTGGAGGGAGGGCGTGGCCAATTACATGGTGGGTCAAAGCCACATGTTCTCTCGTATTTTTTTTTCATATTTTTTTTTCATATTGTTTTTTCATATTTTTTTTTCAATTTCATATATATATTTTTTCATATTTTTTTTCAATTTCATATATATTTTTTTCATATTTTTTTTTTCAATATTTTTTTCATATTTTTTTTTTATATATTTTTTTTTAGTAAAGTTAAGTGATGGATATTAAGTTTATAATGAATATAAACAAAATCTAGAAAATATTCATATGAAACGTGACTAGATCATCGCAGGCTCGATGGCTACTCCGTGTGCCGTATGAAACCGCGACTGACAATGGAGATAGTGCTCAGAGTGTAGTTGCGCGGCGGAGACGACACTAGGAATACCTTGAAGTGTTTTAATTAGTAGCGCAGGAATTTGATAAAAAAAAATTATAGGGCTGTGGTGGCTTGTCCGTTCCATAATGAGCGGGACAATTGCACCACGCATAGAGTGAGGGAGCCGTGTCTATGTCGGTATGTCACTCACTCTTTGAACAAGGCAGTGAAGTTTGCTACCGGTCATGAGACGGCGCTAAAGCTTTTTTTTAGGATGCACGTACATTAAGTGGGTTGTTAGTTTTTCCGTTATGTGTGTTTCCCCTCATTTGCATGTCGACAGCGGGTTCTGTGTGGACAGGGTGACCCATGGTACGACAGTTACGTAGCCATGCGCTGCATCCTGCCAATGGATCTCGGGTCGACAGGCAAATTAGACCGGAAACGTACCAAGTAAGAATGATTCAACTGGGGACCGTCAGCATAGCTGACGATCGAACCAGTTAATATCATTGAAATAAACCTTGTAAAATTTTTTTGTTAGTTTGAATGTGAACAGTTTGGT